>PVKZ01001113.1:0-327500 GCA_004027375.1 Macroglossus sobrinus | reverse complement strand
TAAAAAAACAAAAATAGTCCTCTGCAGACATAACATATAAATTTTCAGGCATGCAGCAAGCACACGATAAATGGCAACTACTATATTTTTGATGCAACAGCATAGTCAGCTCTGAAATATCTACATACAGGTGTATTCAGTTTACAGGCCTTCTGGAAAGAATGGTTAACCTGAGCTGGCTTAGCATACAGTTTAGTATGCTTTGGGCTATCTCACAGCTGGTGTGTGCTCAGGGAATACAAGCTGATCTTATTTTCACCTTCAAATAACATGATTTTACAGGTGGCTTGCTCCTCCCCACCCTATCAAGTCAAATTTGATCCCTAATATTTATAAATCACTTCACAGTATATAAAGCACTTTGGCGCATCTTCTTGCTTGGTCATTCATCACATCAGTATGATGCCAGAATCTTTTGTTTTCTTTTCTCAGACCAAAATGAGTAGGCCTTTTTTCCTTCAAAATTTCTACACTACCTGTCTCGATCAAAATGATAGAGAAATGAGGGTTTGGTGATGTTGATTCTATGGAGAGTAGCTAGCAGCTATGTAAAATTTGATGAAATAATCAGTGTTCAAAATTTAAAGTTAGCCTGCACCTATCAGTAGGTGGCTTTCTCGTTGGGAGAGAACATTGCCTTTTCAAACCACCAGAGTCTCTTTAGTAAATGCTCTTTAGCAGCCTTGAAAGAGCTGGCTCAGCTTCAGAAATGAACGATTAAGTCCTTCCAGATCAGGAGTCACCAGTCCACGTGGGTAATGCACCAATGTGCGTGATACCCCTGCGTGCACACACTTGCATTCCCACATCCACACATGTCCATATGTACATGCATACACACGTCTATGCTCATCTATGAAGCAGAGCAGACAGGATCACTGAATGCCTCCAGCCCACACTGCCAGGGGATCCACATCTAATTAGTCCCCCTCTCTGAGACTTTTCACCTCTGTCTAAACAGTGTCTCTTGGGATCCATAAAGGCACAGGACTTCAGCAGATGTGATTCCTTATATGTCTCTAATCAATTATGCCATCTGAGGAAAAGGTACAAGAGAGACCCACACACAGAAGAGAGAACAGTCCAGGTACTGCTATGAAAAGTGACATGTCTTTATCGGTTTGTACTTAAAGCTGAGAAATGGGAGATCCTAAGATTTGTTTTTTATCTATAGTATTGAAAGTATGATATGCTGAAACTTTCATTTGAAAATCTTACTGGCCCCCATTTGCATCTGCCTGATATTGGAACATAGCATTTAATCATTCAACTCACTCAGCCACCAGATAGCACCCACAATTTGTGAGAGCCCTAGGTAAAGCCTGCTCCTCTCAAAATACACTCCCCTGAGGCTACATACATCTACCCAACTTCAAATTCAAGTACTTCAGGAAAAATGAGTAAAATTTTTTATATGAATTTCAAAAGAATCCCTGGAAACCATTAAGCAAAATTCATTTAACCATGACAAGTTTGAGCAGGATGTTCTGTTTTAAAACAGTAAAACTGCCCTCTTACCTTTTAAGCTTTCAGATGTTTTTAAATACCAGAAGCTCACAGACTAATATTTCAGTACGCACACATGCTATGGATTCAAGGGCCACATTAAACTGTGCTTGGGAGTGGTCTGGAGGTGAAACCTTTTTAAAGTTCATACGGTCCTGCTGACAGATGATAAAATATGGAGAGGTGATTGTTGTGCTGGGCAAACACTGGTAGGGGCTGAGGCAGTCCCTTGTGGTGGCCTACACGTGCCTTCCACAGGGAGGCCAACTCTTTCGAAGGTTATCTCCTTCACACACGTCTTCCGACTTTGTCCATTGACTCTCCTGCTCCTTCTCATTTCCTTCCCTGTCTCCGCCCTCGCAACCTCGCCTTTGCCAAGTCCACAGGCCTACCAGGGTTCTTGCTGAGCTCCTCTTTTAATGCTGCGATAAAATGTGCTTATTACCCCCACTTAATGGAGGCCGAAAAATAATTTTGGTGACTCAGGGCAGATGGTAAATTAGTGGTAAGACAATGAAAATCCAGCATCCCCTCTCAGAATCTGCGGCTCTCATCAAGACACCACACATCCTCTTCTGACAGTTCCAGCCCTACCCGATTTGCCATTGTGGACTTTTAATCTAGTAATGCATCTCAATGATTATTTAATTATTGCTTAGTTATGTTGCTCACTGCATTGTGCCAGCCAGTATCTTTACAAATAGCATAAATGTGTCTAATTCAGCATCAAATAAGGCAGATGCCTATAATCTTAACAATTTAGCAACTATGGTGTAAACACACACACACACACACATACACACATACACACACACCATCATATGATAGTAGTGGTGAGTAGTTTGTAGAGGCAGAAACAGTATCTGTTAAATTGACTTCTATATTTCCCAGTTCTCACGTACCACAAATAAAACCTACAAAAAGGATAATTTTTCAAACACTGAATTCTCTATCTCTGTGTAATGAGCCATATAGAGAGGAGGAGAAGAATTTTTGTGCTTTTTTGCTTTTGGTGAAAATTCTCCAAGGAGTAATTTTATGTTTAAGTGAAAAATTTTGTATCAGGTGATTGTATGAACTCCAGGAATCACTGAAACCTCAGGTTCAGACACGGGGAGAAGCACAAGTGCACGTTCACGCTCACACACACACAGCAACATGCATTCATCATGTGGATGAGGAATCAGGCAAAAAAAATGAGGGGAAGAAACTAATTTTAATGTTTTTAATTACATTGTAATAAAATGTAAAGCAGCTTGGCAGTCAGCTACCATTTTTAGAATCTACTAGCCCTGAAATATTTTGCCTACTCTCCTGTAAATATCTATGCCCACTTCTCCTCCCAATCTTCAAGGACTGGCTGCTGCAACAGGCGGTAAGGGCAAGGACCTTAGCAAGCCCAGGCCCAGCACTGTAGGTCACTTTTCCAGTGCTCCTTAAATCTTACTTTCCCACAGTCAGATATCTTTTAGGTTACTACTTTGACACTCCTGGGTCATTACTAACTGCATTGTTGAATTAATCCATCCACAAAATTAAAAGTGAATCAACAATGCTAAGCAAAATCTTACAGATATAAAACACCACCCAAAATATTCCAAAAGCTTTCCTTATGAAATCTACACAACACTGACATATTTTGCCTAATTCTTTTACATTGAGAATCAATGCCAACACCATCCCATGGTGACCCCACTATGGTCTCAGAGGATAATATAGATTCCTACATGGGGCAGATACCTTCAGAAAAATTATGACAGAAAAGAATAGTTACAACCAAAGGAATACTGCTACCAAGAATTGGCAACCATTTTCCCTCTCTCTCCCTCTCTCTCTCTCTCTCTCTCTCTCTCTCTCTCTCTCTCTCTCTCTCTCTCTCACACACACACACACACACACACACACACACATCTCAAAGTCAGAAAGAAGATAAGTAAATCAGAAATTATTCAAGTGTACTGAATGTTCAAATTCTACCAAGTAGTTTGTTGTGGAGAAAAAGACTCACAAATAGAAGAGAAGATAAAGTCTCATTACACTAAAAATCTTAGTAAAAGTACTTAGTTATGATTTAATAACATTTCCTTTTCTTATGCCATCATATTATGGCTAGCGTGCTATTAATAAAAATAAACTCCTATATTAAATTATTTTAATGACTTGATGTGCTTCTACTCCTGAAATCATACCTGTTAACTAGTTCAGAGTCGAAAGTTTAAATTTAAAAAAAAAAAGTCTAATCCCATTAGCACCACTGTATTTCCAAATATTTGTACTCAACATTTCAGACCTTACTCTTCATTTATCTGCTGAGGGCTTTCTGATGAAATTCAGCATATTTTCTATCATTTCTATTTAGGAATGGCAGAAGAATCTGTAAATTATGCCAATGTACACAGAGTTATAAAATCCCTTTTATAAGATCGCTTGCTTCCCAATGTTTTATTTGACATTTGTAACTCAGTATTCAGAGCTCCTCATTCTGCAAACAAATTAAGATAAAATAAACTCAAAAGTGTCTTATATAAAACAACTTCAAACCACAAATTTTCCAGGCAACCATCCTAGCAAAAAGAACATCCGATAACGTAGAAAACATTGTATCCTAAGTACAAGTAGATAATAAGACCTTGTGAGCAACTGGACCTTAGCCATGTCACATTTGCACACAGAAACGTGGAAAAAGTACTTAGCACAAGATCTGCACATAACTGTTGTTTGAAGTTGAACCTAAGACCAAATCTGTAGTAATTCACTGTACTATCTCAGCAATACAGTTGAGGGCCCAGTTCCCTTTTACACTATAATGAAATCAGAATAATAGTGACTCCATCTAAAACAAAGTAAGATGATATTTTTCTTATAAAAGTCTATAAAATAACACTCCATCAACAACTACCCAATCTTCTCTCCCCAAATTAATGTTGTTGAAGGTCTGGCAGAGTACAAGTTAGAAGATAAAATATTATATAACACATTGCACTGTTTATTTAGGGCTTACTATTTTAAATGTTCTACATGCATTCTTATCTAATTCTTACACTAACTCAATAATGTGGGTTATTATTACCCCCATGTTACAGATGATGAAACTGAAGCTCATGAGGGTGAAGGGATTTATGCTATCACAGAAAAGCCTAAATTCAAACACCAGCACTCTAATTCTAAAGTGTATATACTTCACTGAGACATTGCCAGCCTGAAAGATTGTGTAACTAAAAGTTACCATCAGTGCACTTAATCACTCTTTCTCAAGTGTTTTTGAAATTTTCTCTTTTCTATTTCTAAACTCTCAAACCAGAAAATGTGCAATTTTGATGTGAGAGGGGGAAATAAATTTTTTAAAGCCAAGATGTAGCCTTGTTTTATTCAACTACCTTACATTATTATAGTCTGGATAAAAGAATCATGGATGTTCACATTTAGCACTGATCTACACTAACAATTAGCAACAGAGCATATTCCAATTTCCCTGTGGTTTTCTTTTTAGAAACACTTCCAGTACTTTATAGTTTCAATAAAATTTTATTTTTTAAGTGTTTGTCATTTCTCAAGAATTTCTGAATCCTTACTCTCCTACAGTGTTAAATGTGGAGGTGGGAAGATTATTCCTTATTTCATTAATTATCTTGGGTAAAATCATCAGCCAGGACTTTCTCAAAGCACCTTGAAATTTAGTTTGCATTTCTGGTTCCTAGAATGGCCAGCTTCTCTCTATATATTTCAAGGCACTTAACTGAGAGATCAATCAAAGAAACTATGAATTCCAGAAGCGAGAGGCCGAGTTTTACTCCTGGTGCACATTTTGAGGAATTCCAGTTAATCAGAATGCTATTCTTCAGCCATACCCAAAGCTATTATTCCTGAGGCTATTCATACTATTTTTAACAGTTATAGATTATTTGGAGTATTACATGTATATTACAAGTGAAGAAAAGCCCCATCATTGATTTGTTAATGTTTTATTCTCCTCTTTTCCTATTGGCATGTTCTTTACATGCCCTCAATAAATATTAAACACTCAAACAACTCACTATTAGGGTGGCAAGCAAACCTTTAGAATGTCGAAACAGTAGAGTGAAGAACAATGCACCTAATTGAAATGGCAGGGTAATTTGGAAAATAAAATTGAGTTGCTACAAATTCCAAATTCCAGAATAAAAATGTTTATACTCGCTCAAATGCAGATTGATATGGGCTTTGAATAATTATTAGAATAAAAAGTACTTGAATACCAACAATACACTTGATAGGCACAGAACAAGCACAGCATACATGTCTCTATTATTTGGGGCAAGAAAATGCAGGGCACAATGAGTCCAATATTTTTCTTGGTGATTTTGTTATTGAACATAGCTTGTATAATCCCACAAGAGGCTAAGCCACCAAATACACAACCAGTGTTAAAAATTCCATGGACAATATTCTTCAGAAAATTTAAAACACATTAGGGGATAGAGAAGCATGCTAAAAGAAATGAAGGGGTTAAATGATTCTGCTACTCATTATCTTTCTTTCCCTTCAAACAAATTAATTTATCATCAAGATCAATTCAAAATGTAAAATTTCTGATCTCTTTGGCAGAAGCTAGAGCCAAGAAAACTACAACAATTAAAATGAAAATGGAAAAATGCACTTGCTTTTGGAATTATGAAATACAAACATGTAATGACTCTATAAGAGAAGCTATTTATCTGTACTCTGAGGGTAACTTTATTATCTACTTAAGGTTATGCCATTTTTGGAAGAGATACCACTCATATCTCTCAAAGATAAATTCCATATGCTCTAAAGAGTTATAGCACATTTCTCATAAATAATGTATACAATAGACTAAATAAATAATAAACTTATCTGAACTGTTCAAAAATGAAGGGCAGGGTGGCTACTCATGAGATGGAGTTTCCTATGAATGAACATATTGAACAATTTCAAATAAAAGCAACACTTAATGGTGAGTTATCACAAAGTTCTTACACTAGATTATTCTTAAGTGGGGGTTTTAAAATAACTCCAGATCTGGTGAGAATTTTCAAGTAAATGTTCCAATTAAACCCAAAATAATTTAATTTTGCTGCTTAAGTTTCTATTCTGATTGTAGCGTCATAGCTAATAGCATCTTACCTATTTGCTGCAATTTTTAAACCTCTCTACACTACTGGTTTTTATGATCAATGAAATAGCTAGATTTAAAATGTCATGTATGAATTTTTGTCCTATGAAACACATTGTTTTGTTTTGTTTCCATTTCTGGGTGAATAACTTTAACATTGCAGTGAATAGAAATAAAAGCTAACTTAAAAAAAAAAAAAAAAAGCCCACCTGTACCAGTTAGTTTGCTATCTCCAAAGTAGCTCCCTTTTGAAGCCCTACAGGCACACAAACTATTTTCACTTCTTGTAAGTAGTATAAGTATGCCTTTAGAACCTCAGACATTGTACACCATTTAGCTGGAAATTAAGTTTTCAAATCACTAAGGAATAGTCGCTAAATAACAGAAAGCACTATAGGTCACAGTTAATTATAGCTTGTCTATCAAATTAAGTTAATGTTCGAGAACATATCCAAATAGTTATAGAGATGTTAAGAGGAGTTTTATTGTCAAAGAAATTCATACTCATTCAGTTTCTAATATTTTTTTAAAAAAAGAGAGATAAGCCTTTTACAAGTTCAGATGGGATGAGAAAACTCTGGGTTTACATCAAATTGCTCTCTTTGTTGTCCTTTTGATTACCAAGTTGAATTAATTTTAAACTTCATTTTCTAGAGTTTCATAATAGTCATAAACACACTTCACTTTAAAGAGTTTTTACGGGACATAATGTGAATGCAAATGCAGAGTAAAATGCAAATCATGGAGGTCTGGGACCAAATATGGACTATCATTTAAGAATACAGTCACTGAAAACAAACATTTAAGCCTTAAGAGGAAGAGTGAAAGGGTCTGATAGGAATCCTAATATCATGTATTCATCGCCCTAGGGAAGGCAAACAAGAACAAACGTTTTCAGTTTTTCACCTAATTGTAAAGCACAGGTTGGGAATATTTGATGACTTTGGTCTCCATTCATTCCTTTTCTAAAGTGAGCAACATTTTTCATCTTTGCAAGAAAATAAACCCATGTGTAATAACCTATAAGGTACTAAACTAGGAAATAAGACCTAGCAAACTAGTTCAAGTTCAAATTGCAGAAATGGGAGACTACCAAACAATAGAAAAGAAGTAATCAGAAAAAGAGTCACAGTTCTGTCTTGCTAAATAGTAACCAACAACCTGGATAATAAAAGTGCTCCATGTTGCATTATGAAGTATAAGGGAAAATCTACAGAAATGGGAATTCATCAGCAACAATTAACTCCAAGTTAGCATGTGTTGGTAGGAAATAGCACTATCACTCAAGATGCTATTTATTTACTTACTACTATCTTCTAAACGAGTCAAAATAATGTATGGTTAAATCTATTGTAAAATTTAAGACTTTATATTGTGTGAAAATGAAAAAAGTAGCAAGACTATAAAATGTTGCTTAAATTTGTTAAACTCATAAAGAGTTGCAGTAATTTTAAAGTATTAGTAAACTTAGTAGTACCAACAGTGATTCTTTTCTGTGGAAAATCTGATTTCATTTAAGTTTTTAAAAGATCCATAACATTTCATACTCAAGGTTCTTTACCTCATGATTATAAATCCTATTAATTCTAAACAAAGTCATAAAAAGTATCAGGGGAAGAATCAATTGCAAAATGTATTTTTGAGGATCATACATAATTAAAATTTATTTTCACAACTTATTTATTTATCCTCCATTTGTTTGTGCCATATACAGCATAGCAGTGCATATGTCATAGAAAAGCCATAACATGGTTATTGCATATCTTAAAGAGAGTTAATGACTTACTTCTGGTTATAATTTGTATTTAAGTGTATGTATTCATGACACCAATAAACAACAGGTGTATAATTTAATAAATGTAGAAATAAGCTTATTTCACTGGAGAATATGCTTTTTATGGTAGATTTTAGAAATTTTGTACCAAGAAATCCAGAAATATAAAATAATTTCAAAAGATGCACTCTTGTGTTTTCCTTAAACAAGAACATATTTCCTAGATTAAGAGATGCTATTTGGAAAGAGTGTTCAGAGAGTGTCTAGTAAAGTGTTGCCAATTGCTTTAATTCTGCACACATGAATGCATTAAACTGATTGAAATCGAATTCTAGCAACAAATATTTAAATGGATATATTCTTGTTTATTTCACATGGTATCTTTTATACCATTTATTAAAAAGTCAAATTTACAAGTGTTGGAAATCCAGCAATTCCCCAATATAGGTATACTTCCTGGACAGGTTGTTTAAGACTCCCAAAAGCTTCCCCAAATTCCTATAATCCTGAAATCACTGCACATTAATTTAAGAATACAGTGAGGAAGTCTCTTTATCTGTTACAGAATATATACATACTCATCTGTTTGACATTTTCAAAACTGATTTTATACACACAAGGTTTATTCACAAATATTAAGGATAGTAAAGTATCCAAACTTTTATTGGATCCCAAAAGTCAAATTTTGGAATTATTAAAATTCACATTGGAAGGTTAGACATTTATATATTAGACCCTAACTTTTAAAACAGGTATTATATTCTGACATCTCCTGCTGAGTAAGAACAGCAAGCCCCACGTGATACAACAGTGTTGTTTTACTTGGGATTTTGAAAAATGTTTAAGTCTAACATCTGTACAACTGTCAGATACACAGTGTCACATGTATTCTATTTTTATTGTTTTATTTATAAAATACTTTCTCATAGTTCTGATGTAATTTTTAAATATTAAATTAATTTTTGCACTCAGGAGAAATGGCAAAAATTTTTGTTTCATAATATAAATTCAAGCACTACTTTGATACAAATATGACAGATACCATAATCCAAAAAAAGCAATGTAAAGTGCTACAGTTGTAAACATTTAAGCATGTGTAACAAAAATGATTGAGAATGGTATCAGTTTACTATCCTTCAACTATCTGACAGTGGAGTCAAATAATATTGAATTATAGACCTTCTTACAGGAAGCCTTATTTTGTGTTCATTTTTTGATCATCTCCCTGCTAGTCTCTATTGGAATTTGGCTGTATGCCGACTTTCCTTTAAAAGTTTCTGTATATATACTTGGGTTGTGTTTGATGATTAAATAATCTTTTATTAAAACTTTAGCATTCTCCATTTGTTTGACATATTTACATTTCAGAAGAAAATATTGTTATTGCAATGGAGAGCATAGCATTACCAATACAAAAATACTTCATTTGAATTCATGTTGACCGTATTTTCATTTATGACAAGTATCTTAATATAACTTGTTATGCATTCTTCAGTTTCTGCAACTCCACCTGCGAGTAAGGTAAGCTAGTTTTATAACAGTAGGCCCCATGGTAATACCTTAGCCTGTTTGGCCTTAATAAACCTAAGATTCTATTAAGGACCGCAAATAGTCTTTGTTTTTAAGAGTATGGAGTTTTACTGCCTAATTTTCCTTCTGTCACCCAGCAACAGCTGTGTTTTAAATCTTTTGGACTATGACAAACATTTTAACATTTAAACATACGAGTGCTTGAAAACATAATGATTTAAAATTTGTTTATTTTCAAAGTTGGGTAATTATAGCATGATATTTCACTTTTTGAAAGCAGGGCCCATATTTTAATCTTTTTTTTCTTCCTCCTCCCTCTCTTCTTCCTCTACTATTTAAGCTTCTTCATATTTTCTAATAAAAGTTTCAAAGTTAAGACTGATAGCAATAGTACACACAACTACTTTATATATTTCCAAGTTGTGAGCAATGGAATCATTCTGATGAGAGAGAGATTGCTATTTGAGTGACCTATTGCCACAGAGCTAGTTAAATCACTGAACAAAAGTTACTGTTATGGGGTTTCCTTTGTACAAAGTAGCATTAGTATCGCTGCTTTTCATTACCCTTGAAACTTGCACTGGGGACTGAGACAGGGGGTGTGTGTGAGTGAGTGAGAGAGAGAGAGAGAGAGAGAGAGAGAGAGAGAGAGGAATGGAGAAACAGTGGGAGGGAGAAAGAGGGAGAAAGAGGGAGAGAGAAAAGGAAAACTGAAAAGGGAATAACTTTTGTAGTTTAAGAATTTAGACTTCAAGACATTTAACAATGTAACTGATCTCAATCTATCTGCATTACTCTGTACTTCTTGTTTTTCTAAAATGTTTTTAAGAGTCCCTATTAAGAATCAATACATCTCTACTCTGAAATTCACACATAAATACACACTAAAAGCCAATCAGAAAGTAACAATAAAAACACACCTGGTAAACAACAAACTTTTAATTCGAAGGATACTAAGCAATAAAGAGCCTAGAATGAACATCTCATTAGCCAATGTAGTGACAAGCAGTCAACACCTTATTATTTAATCATTAAAGAGAATCTCGCCATAATTTCCCTTTAACATATTTCAAAAAATAAATTAAGAGTACACCACATGACCCACAACAACAATCAAAAAGAAAGGTAGGTGATTCTAAGACCCCATGGCTTGCAAGGTCTGTGAACTGACAGGTTCCAGGATTAAGGCATCAAGTGGGACCCTATGAAGTATTTATAATTTAAATAAGCATTTAGAAACAAACTACCTGACAATAGGACCATTTTCCTGTTTCCTGATGTTTCTGTCCAGTTTTCTCATGAAAATAAATTGTCTGCATTCTGTTTTAGTAAATATCCGATGGCCTTATCTATTTTTTTCTAAAACAGCCGATCAGATTCATCAAGGACATTAGCTGGTCTTTGCCCTTTTATCCTTATTCCTGACCATAACACCTCTCCAAAACAAGAAAGCTTAAATCTCCCTTAGTTGCATTCCCACCCCACTTTACAGGGGTGAAGAGGGGTTTTCAGTCAGAAGTATAAGTTCAGTTTTAAGATTTTTTAACTCAAACTATGCTTTGGAAACAATATTCCGGACTTTTAAAATAAACCGAGCGCCACCAGGATTCCCTGACCCATTGGGAACTAAAGCTCACTGGCCCGGGTCTGCCCCGGATCCCCGAGACCTGGAGGCCTGATGGGCCGCACAGCCCCAGCAGCCATCCTCTCAGTCCCCTGGGAGTTCACCAGCACTTGGCATTTAACCTGGCTGGCGAGCGTGGCTTTCTGGTTCCATCTCCAAGAGCCACATTACTTCTCCCCCATGTCAGAGACAAATCTGGATTAACATGCAACAGGGCGCCCTGTGCAGCCCGCCAGCTCTCTCCCAAGAGCTGTTAATGCAGATTCAGCCAAGGACCCCCTGGAGAGCTGCTGTTGAATAAAAAATGTAATCCAAAGGGAACATTTCTTTGCCTCCCCGCTGCTTGTGGAGCACTGGGGTTGGCGCCGAGAACAGGCCCAGCTAGTCCCCGCTCGCTGAGAGCAAGCCTAGCCACTCGGGAGGTGGCTTTAGGGACCCGAAGACTCTTAACTCAGCTCTCCTTTCTCTCACTCCTGGTTCTTGGAGTAAAAAATGCTCAAGGAGTGGCGAGCAACAAACAGCCCTCGGAAAGACGGCTTCCTTCGACGGCTCCTTCCTGGAGTGCGCGGCCTGGAGTCTAGAGTCTGGGCGGCAAAACTCTTCCTCGCCTAACCTCTCTGGGTGTCCCCAGTTCTACCCTGGGCCCCCCAAGCACGCGCCTCGCCTCCCCCTCGGACCTGCGTTCTTCTCCACCGCTACCCAGGCTCGACTCTCGCCTCGACGCCTCCAACCTGGGTCCCCCTCTGAGCCCGCTCCCGGGTCTCAGCCCTGGCCTCGCCACACGCCGAGGCCCAGAAGCCTCCGAGGCCCCACGCTGTCCCCGGTTATCCGGCGTCGGGTCGTCAGTGCAGAGGTGGGGCGTGGCGGTCGGGAGAGGGCGCCCGGGAGGGCTGCGCCCGCGCGGACCTCAGGGTCTGGAAGTGGGAGTTAGTGGGGTGGGGGCAGGATTACAGCTTTTACTGGTGTCTTAATCTGATTTAAAAAATCAAATTAAAAAACAAACAAACAGAAAACCAACAACACTACAAGGCCAAGTGTATTTCCGCGACTTAGCCCTCCGGGAAACCCGCTGCTATCAAAGTCGTCGATCTCAGGTCCCTGCGCGGTTGGCAGCCTTCGCGCCCTCCGAAGAAAAAAAGTAAAGTAAAATAAACTGTGCCGCCAGCAGGCCCTAGAGACAGAGGGGTTAATGAGCTAACGAGGCCCAGCGCTCGCGCCACACCTGAAGCATCCAGTCTCAGAGCGCACCCTCCGCGGAGGCTCAAACTGGCTGGGCCGCATTCGCAGACAGGTGGCGAGGCTGTCCTTCCTGGACCTAGCCCCCAGGGCACCGCACTAGGGGTCCAGCGTCCATGGGCACCCTCGAGCAGAACTGGCGCCCACGGAATGGTCTTAGTGCCTTGTCGTTTGCGCTGCACCTCCCAGAGAAAGGGACTCCACTCCGCGTCCGAGACACAGTCCGGCCCGCGCCCGGCGCTCTACACGCCCAGCTCGAAAGGGAGCCCAGGTGCATTCACTCCTGGCTCTAGGGAAGCGGTCAATTAGAAAGTACAAACTTGGGTTTGTTGCCCTCCGACCCGCTGTGACCTAGGTGAGCCCGAGGGGTCACGCGAGCACGCCCACGCGCACAGGCCAACAGCGCCACCAGCTCAGCCAAAGCTGCGAAGCCCCCACACAGGCGGAGGGGGTGGGAGGCAGGCTTCTCATTTTATAGGTCGGGGTGGAGAATAAAATGCCCATTTTTATCCAATAGAAATGCCCACCAATCTGCATCTCAAATTAAGGCAACTGGGTAACAAAGTTTACCGAAGGAGTAGGTGGAAGCGCTCAATGATGTTATATCAGTTTTGTATCCCCCCCCCGCCAAAAAATACCCCATAACTGGTCCTTTATCTTTGACTTTAAGAAAATAACGATTCGTTGAGAAAATGGGGTATAAATCTTCATTTTGGAGGCAATTAAAGTGTTGATTTCATTCATGCCCCTAAGCGATTCTTGTAATTTGCTCAAATAGCTTTATGTACCCAGCACTCCGGAGCTTTTAGAATCCCATTTTCTAGTTAGGCTTGTTGGATTACAGTTTTTATTCAACAGCAGCTACCTAAGGGTTGCTCAGCGGAATCTGCACTTACAGCTCGGAGGCGAGGGCTGGCTGCCCGCGTGGCCCGGTCCGGGCCCGGTCAGAAGCCGGCAGGTTTCTCACCTCGGCAGGCCACGCCAGGATTGCGCAGACTGCCTGTTCTGGGCACTCGTCTACACTGCCGAAAGTTTGCAACTTGGCAAATAATAATTAGGACGCCGCGCGCTGCCGCTTTTAAAGCTCAGCTCTGCCCGCCCTGCACTTTTCGCGGGGAAAGAAGGATTCGCCTCTGTCGCGGGGTTCCTCAGAGAAATCCAAACCGGAAATTTATTTTAAGGGGGTGACGTTAAGAGAAGAAAACTTTAAGATGACACCAAGACAGAGAAGTAAGGCACTTGAGTAAGGATATGGCAAAATAGCTGCTGATCAACAGTGATGTAGCAGAGCTTGCAAAGGAAAGCTGCACGACTGGCCACCCTTTGGCTTAACAAAGGCAGGCTGATCTCTCCCCCAAGACGGGGCTCAAGTGCCAAGTCAGAAAGAGAAACAACTCTGGGCCTTCACTTATATATGGAAAGGCGGAGGAGGCTCGTAATCCAAATCTCTAGACGCGTTGCAACAATTCGCAACGGAGAGCTGTCCTGAGCCCTGTTTTATCCCACCCTCTCTTCACTTTCAAGGCATTTTTGCAACTCCTTCGGACCAATCCAGAGACTCAGCGACTCGACAGAGAGAGAGACTGGGAGCAAATAGCGATGTTAGGGTGAGAGAGAGGGTGAACTTCCCCCCTCCCCAGCAAGTCCAAATAAAAGTAGTCTCCACTTAGCAAAGCAGCGGAAGAAGAGCCTGGAGGGAGGATGGAGAGGAGAGGTAGAAGCAAGCAAAGGCCCGCAGCTGAGAGCCAACCAGAGTGGCGCGAGGTCCCCCACCCGCCACGCGGAGGGAGTTACCGAGGTGCCCTTGATGCTGACACCTCCACAAGCTGCCAACCCAGAGGGCCCAGAGACATACCAACTGGAGGATGAGTGGAAAAGAAAAGAAAAGTCCATATTTATCTGTTTTTATACTTTCAGCCTGGTCTTATTTTTTCTATGAAGTACAATAAAATGGACGAGCTTGCAGCGAGCACTGCACAAAGCAATGTTCAGTGAGGTCTAGAAGCGTTCGGCCGAGGAAAACTGACAAGACAGGCTAATGAACCGTAGAGACAGGGAGAAAATAGCCAGCATTTGCTAGATTTCAAACCCTCGCCGTCTTTCTTAGACCACCTATCTTGGGTTTATTCCTAATAAAATAAGAAATAAGGAGACCCTACACTTTTCTTTTCTTCATGATAGAAGAGGGGGGAAATGCTCCAGAACAAAGCCCTACAATCAGAGGCGGTCACTGACAGTTAACACTCCCATTATTATAGAGGGTAAATAAAATAAAGACAAAAATTAAAAGCGACAAGAAACAGGTCAAGTTTGCAGGCAAAGCTTGTACAAGCCTATCTCTCCAGGTCGAATCCCAGAGCCAGCCGTAATGAAGCAATAATAGCCACATTATTCAAAAATTTTCATTTTGATGGAAATGTATCTAAAAGGGACTTAATCATATGCAAATAATAAAAGGAGGTGGTAGTGACCCAGCAAGCAATATGCATACAGATTTTTTTTTTTTCCAGGGATGTTGAAATTGAAAAGCACATACCTGGTCTGTTAGATTTGCTGATCTTGTTATATCTTCACTGTCTGATTTTGATCCTCCTTCTCTATCGTCTATCACCAAATCGATAGGCATTTTCCCTTTCAAACAGCTAATATACCGGTGGCAGAAATTGTCACATAATTCGTGTACCTACATTATGACAGAAATAAAAAAAAAAGGAAATATAATCAGGAGTGCATAAATGACATTGACAAGTGCAATCCACCCCCCTTGTGAGATCCAAACTTCCAAATAGGGGAAACACAGGGCAATTGTCCTCCAGAGACCCCCAGATGCATCCAGAATTAGGAATAACTTTCTTTTCTTGCAAAATAGAGATATCTCAGAAAATTGACAGTGACAAGATGATTCACAGGCTACAACATATTCAACACCCGTGTTAAATTCATCTGCTCCTGGGGCTGTAGCCATTAGAAAGGTGACCTGTGTGGGTGATATTTAAGGTACACTATTTAATTTCATCCAGTTACTTTATCATAGGTCCTTTTTCCAATGCTTCTAAGAAAAAAAAAAAAAAAATATATATATATATATATATATATATATATATATATATATATATATTCTCCAAAGGACTAGAATTATGGGTGGCATAGGATATATGCCTGACAACCCAAGTTCCCAAAACATATGTAATTAGGGTTTCTATCCATAAGAAGCATATTTTAGGATACTTCTTTTAAAAAAGAGAAGAAAATTAAATTACTAGTACTGATGATATTTTTAAAAACCTATAGCCACAAAAATGTATCAAATTGATTATTTTTAAAGAAAAAGAATACTTCAAAATATTTAGTTGTAAGTGGAGTGGTTTCTTACAGGTCCCAGGCATCACTGAAATGCAAAAATTCACCAAGAAACCCAAGTGTGCTTGCAATTTAATGTTAGTTTGAATTACAATGCATTAAGTTTTTATTGCTGAAATTTATAGAACAGCTAGCAAAGTCGTGTTATCCCACACCCTTTCTTGAGTGTGAAGGTGGAGTGTATGCAGGATTCGCAGATTCAAGGAATTGACCCGACTATCAACTCTGCTTTGTCTCTGCAAAATGGTTTAATGTATCTTCCCTACCACCTCCTCCCAGTCGGATCTCCTCCTCCCCCATCTGCCTCTCCTCTGTGTCTGACCTGCTGCTGCTCTCAGACTGTCTTCCAGAAACTCACTAAAACTAAACAAAACTCCCCCCACCCCAAGCATACAACAGAGGTAGCAAAGAAGAGACAGAAGAGAAGGAGAAGAGGCCACAAAGATATAACCTGTGAAGCAACTCAACAGCATCCTAAATATCACTCGGGATGCACAGAATTGCAACTATTTATACCAAGCCAGCAAGGTATTAAGATTGAGTAGAAGGCTAGGGCATTTGTGATCCCGGTTTTAGTGGCTGAAATTGTAATTAAACTGCAAAGAGAAATGGACACTAAGATTGGCCTTGACAGTAATTACCAGAAAGAAAGACATTTATGCAAATGTCTCAGAAGCCTGAACTTCAGCCATTCAGAACCCTCCCCCCACCCTGTGTGTTTGGGGGTGAGGGGGCAAAAGCAAAAGGAAAAGAGGCTAGAGAAATTACCTTCTCTAATTCCAACAGATGAAACCTTAATACTTGTATGGCTTGAATCATCTGCAAAGATACAAAAAGAATGAGCACCTCATTCCTAGTTTGCAGAAAATTGGCTGTCACAGCTCTAGCATCTCCAGCCCACCCCCTCCCCCCAGTAAATAGAGTTATTTTGATTTATAGCAATAACACTAAAACTTAATAGCAGAGACTGGGGACCATCTAGAGGTTTATATTTCTTAAGGAGAAAAAAACAATAGCTAAAACAACAACAAAGCATCTAAGTAGGGATCATAAACACTCTCTTCCCCATTGCTGTCTTCTCTTTCTCAGACCCACTGCCCCAATTGCACCCCCAGAGGGCCACATCCTGAGACTAGATGTTTCTTTGTAAGGTGTGCACAGAAAATAGTCCAATAATTTCCAAATTGTGGCTTTTCGCACTGCGAACTTTTCTGCTGCCTTCCGCACACCTCTCAGGCCAACTGGTGGTTAGGGGCTTCTGGCCCGGTCGCTGCCCTCGTGACGCGACTCAGAGGGCTGGTTAGTCCGAAAAGTTTAAGCACACACGCTGACAGGCCCGGAGATAAATCCCCGCTCTGATTAGAGTTGCGCTGCCCGGCTGTCATAAAAAACAAAAGCTCGCGTTTCCCGCGCCGCTCTCGCCCGGCCCCTCTCCAGATAAATTTATTTCCCGGGGATCTTGTCCTGGACTACTTGTTCGTGGACGGAAACATTTGCAGCCGACATGCAACGACGGCAAGACCTGTCTAGAAACCTCAGGAGTCTCAAAGCGAAGCTGGGGGGCTGAAGGGGAGGGATGATGGGGGAGGGGAGTAAAGGGTCTGCTCTTACCAAGTTATCCAGTTCTGGATTAGAAGAAAATAGAGGTTTTTCTGCGCGAATCTAAATAGAAGTGAGAAGGGAAGGGAAAAGGGGGAGAAAGAAACATTTGAAATCTGGTCGCCTTTCTGGTTTCTTGCCTCATTACACTGTCGGGGGTAGGATGTAACCGCCGGGAGGGACTCGGTGTCACCGAGTTCGTCCCGCACAGAAACACTTCAACGTGAATCAAATAAGCCGAAAACAAGCCTAGAGCTCAGGGTGACTTCTATCAGCAGCTACTCTTATAGAGGACGCTGCCCAGCTGGCCAAGTCCAAGGCAGCTCTAGCGCGTGGTATTTGTGATTTTATTTTATAGAGGGAGCTTTCTGTGTTAGGTTATGAAGCCTTAAAGAATAAGGGCGATTTTGAGTCGCCCACAAACTGATACTTATTTTGGAGGAAAATCTTAGGGTAGTTGTAACAGGCATGACTCTGGGTGGACTATTTGCTGGATACTCTTGCAAATGTGCTGGGTGGGGGAGGAAGGTCCCCACTTTTTTTCTTTTACTTTTTAAACATTTATTTTGCTGACCTGTTTGGCGAACACGGCTATATCTTCATTGAATGACTCTGACGAGCAGACGTCCCCGCCCGCCACCCCCGGCTCGCGGGGGGTACAAGTAGCTAATTCACATTTCTCAAAAATCAGTGCTAAGAGAGGGAAGAGGGGATGTCTGCAAGAAAATACAACAGTCACAAACAACATAGTGGTTAGTCCCGAGTCAGGAAAACAGGCGCCCAAGAAAAGCAGCCAGAGGAGCTGAAGACAGGGACCCCCTCCCTAATTTTGCCATCCACTTTTTTGCTCCCCCAAACCCCCTCCTAGGTGACTGCTCACCTCCCCTTCCTCCTAGGGCCCCGAAGTCGGAGACCCTAAGCCACAGACCGTGTCTGAGGATCGGTTCAGCATATCTGGCCAGAGAAATTGGTAACATTTGCTAAGAATAAAACCCAAGCGGTTCCAGCAGCCATTTTGAATTAAGTTCCCCACCCGACAAGCCCTCGTCCCTCTGCTGCACATCCAGGACCTGGAGTAGGTGAAAGGCGTTGGGCGTAGGGCCTGGGATAGCTCGTTCAAGTGGGCTCCTCCAAGGCGGCCTCGCGAAGCCGCAGGCTGGGGATCTCGGTGGCAGGCGCTCAGCTAACTTGAAGAAAGGACCTCTACGGCTGCGGGACCGGCTGTCAGGGGCTACATCTACCGATCTCCACCCCACGACCCTTGCAAGCAGGGAGGCGCCTCTTCAGCTCCATGCATATTGTTCTTCCCTTCGCCGATGTTCCCCACCACCCCCCAAAGAAAGTTCCTTCCAATGGTCCTGCAAGAAAGCCTTTCATTTTGTCTCCGCAGAATGGCAAAGCAGCTAGTACTTCGAGGGGCCTAGATGTTCTTATCTTAGCCCATAAAAGAAAAAAAAAAAAGCCTCTTCTAATGCCCAAGGAGGTGTCTCGATTCTTTTATTAGCTCTCACAGCCCAGCTGGAAATTTAACAGTTTGGGGTCCTTTTCAAAGCTTCCCCAAATGTTCTGTCCCTGAGCCTAAACCATTTGCAGTTAACGCTGAGGAGAGAACGCTGGGATTTAAATTAGCCCATCACACAAGGGACCAGAAAAATAAAGCAGAAAGGGTTTTTAGCTAGGAATAGTCAGTGTTGCACGTTTTTAAACAAAGAAATAAAAGTTGATGCAAAGTCAAAAGAGGTCCCCAAATTCACTAGCACACAGTAGGCACAAATGACTTTCAAAGGATTTTACTAGTCCAGGGACTAATGCAATGACGGAGAGAACACGGTGTGAACCGCAGCCAGAAAACAACACGGCCCATATCACCCCACATCTACTTCTAAATCCTGCAGGTTCGCCTTTGATCACAAAGTACGAAAACAAGTAGAAGTTTCTTAATGTCTATAACAACTCAGATCGAGCTCCTCTCCTTGACTACAGTGGTTAGACTGCCTAAATGCAAAGCTTTTTCCCCTTGCCTGACCTGCAACTGTCCTCCCTTGATTTTATTGTGCTGTGGCAGAGCCAGCATACGGTTGCTGAGTAAACTTAGCGAGTCAGAACAATCAGTGGCTTAAAAGATTTTCCCTTAAACTAAAAGTTTCGTTCCAACACAAAGGCGCCTACATTTAGAAACCCCTCCCAACGCTCTCCCAGCGCATCGGAGCGAGCAAGAACTCAAACCCGCTGAGCTACGGAGCCGGGGTCTGAGAGAGGACAAGGGACCTTGAGCAACTTCTCCTGCACTGCGACCCCTTCACGGACATGGCCTCGGCGGAACGGGGAGCTGAGCTGGCGCGGAGCCTGCGTAGAGGAGGGCGTCCGGGATGGTAGGCCACCTTCCCAAATTCTCCATGCAATGCGAATGAAAAGTTATCAAGTAATGTACCTCCAGTCCAGAGACCTCTGGCTTTCCCCTTACTGAGGGCAAAGGGAAATAAGGGAAGCTCCGTTTCTCATCTATTTAACCTGCTGCCCGTTGTACCTACCCATAAATGGCATCTTTATCTCTCTTTAAAGCGTCATTGACGGAGGAACCCATGCTGGGGGCCATGGCGTTGGTGTGAGCTGTGTGCGGGTACTGATGCGAGTGGAGAGGAGGCCCGTGGTTCAGGTGGTGGACCGGCTGCATGGACCTGGCTGCATGCGGGTCCCCATACATCGTAGAGGGGATGCCTACTCCATCCATGCCCCCGTAATGGGGTAGGTCGTCGTACTGCATGACAAACAGGAGAGAAGCAAGGTTCAGGAGGCCAGAAGGGCAAATGGGAGAACGGCAAGGCACGGAGCTTATATAATGTCAGTCCAACTGGATCCTTCAACCTGGAATTCGGTGGCCTTGAGTCTCTAAGGTTAAGGTTTCTTATTTTTTAAAAAATAATTTTTAAAGTAAAAATTCTAGGATTCTCAGTGAGACCCGGCTAGGATGAACAGTCTTGCCCTAAGTTGTGTCTCTATCAGTAGTTAAGAATTCAGAATCCTTTAGCAAGGAAGGGAAGAAGAAAGAAGGAAAGAAATGGAGGCATTCTCCTGGAAGGTAAATGTGGTAAAAAGTGCATGTCTCTAGAGAAGGAAATTCAAAATCACAACAATAAAACGTGCCAGGACAGTGCAGCAGACCTGCCTAGTAACACAGCCCCTTCCCATCAGGGAGAATTAAAAGAAGAAGAAGACAAAAGTTAGGATGGGAACAGCTACATCAAGCACGTGAATTCAGACAGACTTCTTGTTTTATTTCCCTGCCAGCGAGGGTTAGGTAGTCCTGCAAGACACTGCATTTCCTTTGCTTTCCAAGACAAACTAAGCTAAATTATACAAAACTAACTGGTCCCCTTATAAGTGAAACTCAGAGAAGGGTGGATTTTCTTGAACATTACAGCTGAGTTTAAAATTGGGCAATTTCCATCCCAGTGTTAAAGAAAATCCACAGCTGGAACAGTTAGTTAGTCTATTTTCTTTACTCTTACGAACTTCCTTACCAGACTAGAAGTCAAGGAGGCAAATGTTACATATCAGGTATAAAGCAAATTCAGTAGCAAATGCACATACAACACCCCCCCACATCTTCTTTCTCCAGAAAAACTTTCACATTGATTGTCATTATTTTTGTGGACAAAATTTAGCCATTTAGATTTTTCTCATTGGTTCATTCCAGGAAAATTTTTTTGCCCCTGAACATTTGAAGACATCGAGAGTGAAATGATTTTCAAAGAAAAGAGGAATTGCCACTTTCATCTCCTTAGAGCCAGAGGTGTGAAAAGAGTTTGTAAGAACGCTGACATTTGCCTGAACCAAAGGAGTAAAGAAAAATGTGTCAGCCTAGTAACTTTCTTTTGCAAACAGGGCTTTGAGGGCCAGGACACAAATTATGCCAGGAAGGCTTTTTGTAGACCTTCTTTCTTTTAAGAAACTACCTCAGTTGGCTTGTCATTGTCTCACTTTACTCTCACTACATTTCCATTCAAATAGGAATATTGGGGAAATTAGTATTGCATTTTAGAAGTGAGTAGCTGTGTGCCTAGTATCCAATTAGTGCAGGGCTTGTCTAAGAAAAACTTTCAAAGTACTACCTTGCACAAAAATCTATGCACATTAAAATTACTTTTAAAAGATGAATGTTTCCTGACCTAAAAAACCATTGTACTATGAAAGTTACTTGCTTAAAAAAGCTAAATACTTCTAATGATATTAAAGATGAACATAATCAATAACATATTAGAAGTTTCTAGCTGCTTATTTTAGTTTTAAAATAGCTCTAAACTTCTGCTCCCTGAATGCTCACATTATAGCATTAGGCATCTAGCGTTTCTGTTTTTATTATAATTATTATTTTTTAACCAGATGATTGTCTGAGCTTGTATTTTTGTTTGTATAGCTGCTGGTTAGGAATCTGTAGAAAATTTGACTACTCCAATTAACAATTACATGTAACATACATAAGTCTACAAATGCATTGAATAAATACTCTTGCTTTAGGCCACGGCTTTAGGAGCCTCATTCAAAAAGACAGAAAAAAGGAAACTTTTTAGCAGTGTCTTTCAGCCACGTTTCAATTTAATCTCACATTTGAGTTCCACAATTGCTTTTTAATACGTACCCTTTGCGCCATCGGCCTCCCTGGCTCCCTTCCTACTTCAACTTCTAATATATCCTCTTTAAGGCCAGTGTGAAAAGAAAGAAATACGCAAACTCCCCCGGAAAAAAAAAATTAAAAAGCAGGACGAAAAATTCCTTAACGTCTCCAGCAACGTGAGCTACTAGTCCCAGATCTTCGGTCTACCGGACCTGAAGCAAAGCGCCGGAGTCACTGAGCATAAAAGCGCTCCGTTTCCAAGACAGCAGCGGGGGCAAAGAAAAAAAAAAAAGAAAAAAAGAAAAAAGAAAGAAAAGAAAAAAAGAAAAAGAAAAAAAGAAAGATCTTCTCTCCCCCAAAAATCAGTTAAAAAAAAAAAAGAGCGCCCTTCAGACCCAACTACCAAATCTCATGGCTTTCTGCCACTCCGGCTGTCAATCACAGGCGAGGTTGTCAACGTGGTGAATGAATGATCATCCGCTCTGTCTTCTTCTGGTCAGAACACCTCAAATGTTAATATTCAAATGCACAAAGCCCTAGCGCTCGCTTCCCTTGAATCAGTCCTAATTCCTAATCAGTTTCTTCTCTTGCTCGCTCTCTCTTTCTCTTTCTCTCTCTCTCTCTCCCTCTTTGCAACTGCTGCACTGGAGGAAGATTAGAGGAGGAGGGTTAAAAAAAATGTCTGAGTTTGTCTTAAAGGAGCCACAATCGATGCTGCCCTCTTGCAGTCCCCGTGCGTGTGTAAAGTGTGTGTTGCACAGGCGGAGAGGTGGATTCCGACCAGAATGCTAGAACCCGGAAGTAGTGGTGGCCATAACAGGTCGCGTCTTACACAATGCATTGGGCTGCAGCAAGTAGGCTCCTCGGCAGGGGTGGGTGCGCGAACCCAGCTCTGGCCGCACTGGAGAAGCAGAGAGGCGCTCCATTAAATCGCACGCCCAGTCACCAACACCCACACACCCAGGGCACACGCGCACAAACGCAGCCAGCTGATCCCGGCCGCCGGCTTTATTTTCCGTATTCTTTTTTTTCCCTCCCCCTCCAGACTCTCCCTAAAGCAGACTCTTGAAATAAATTGGGAATAAACGAGGGGTAAGGCAGAGGCAGGAGTTATTTTGCACAGAGCTCTGCGCATAGACTTCAAGACTTTCCTCGAAATTATTGGGATCTGCCAGCATTTTTCGGGGCAGAGGGGGGTGATGCGGAAAGTACTTGATTCTCAGAACTAAGCACCCCAAATAGAATAGTCAAACGGGGAGAGGGGAGGAGAAACAGGAGCAAGGTTAGGAAAGGCTCTACTGAGGAGTCGCAAGAACGTGGGGTGGAGATGTCTGGGGCTTTCTGCAGATCCAGCTTGGACTTTTTAACTGTCAGAGGTGGACATCAGACCCAAGGAAAGGAAATGCTTGCATTTTCTCACTTTGGGGGTCTGGACGCCCCCACCTCCTAGCCCCGGAGGCCCCCAGCCCCAGCCCTGGCGTCCTGCGCCAAGTGAGAGAGGAAGGGAGGGAACAATGAGCTGAGAGCCGGGAATGTGCCCCCAGCGCCTGTTTACAAACACAAAGCTATTTATGATCCCCGGAAAGCGAAACCCGACGCGGGCTTGGAGCAGCCCAGACCTCGCGGGTGGAGCAGGGGCCGGGGCGCCGCAGGGAGGGAGGCTCTTTTTCCGATCCGCTCCAGGCAAGGCGGCGGTGCGCCCAGGGCGCGGCGCGATGGGCCATCGCGTTCAGTTAGGGTTACGGCCGCGCCGCCTTTGTCTTCCAGACGCTGAGGGGCCCCGGCCGTGGTCGTGCTCGGGCCTGGAGGGACCTGGCGGCCCCAGCTTTTCCTTGATAACACCCCGCGCTCTCCTCCCCAGCCCTTCCTCCATTCTACTCCGCTTTCCTCAGCCCGGCTCAAGGAAAACTCCCAGTACCAAAGACATTCACTTCGCGAACTGAGGTTTCAGACAAAAAGCTGCCCCTATCCACAACTCTGAGGCTCCAATCGACCACTGATTTGAACTTTCTCCATTTAAATATCTATTCTCTAGCTAAAACAAAACAAAACAAAAAATTGTCTTCTTTATTCTCTCAATTTAAGCTTGCCCTTTATTATTATATTTGATGGTGTTATTTTCGTTTTTATTTCTCAGCCCGCCCGATTCTGATCTGCCGAGATGGCTCAGCCGCTGCAGCTCAACCAGCAGGCTGTAAACCTCACATCCCGGAGCAGGGTTCGCAGCTCGCTCCACTCGGAGCAGGATTTTTTTCCCCCTCCCTTCAGCTGAAACCTTGCAGAAAACTCCCCCTGCGGTCGACTGGAAAATGAGCTCACCCAAATCTCGGTAGGCAGCTGTGGAGGAGGGCTCGGCCAATCAGGAGGCGCTCCCTCCAGGGCGGGCGCGTATTGGCTGCGGGGAAAATCAATTATCAAATAATCGATCAGCAGGGAGCTTCGATCAGCGGGGAATGCAAACTGCCTATCCGGATTCCCGCCCTGATGGTGGCCAAAAGGCTGACCCCCTCAAAGCAGCCGTCTCAAAGCTCCCATCGTCCCCTTCCCCATTTCATCCCGCCAGCTGCACATCGAACCCTCACCCCAAAGGGAAGTATAAGTAGAGGGAAGAGTTTTGAGAAGGATTAGGGAGCTCCTGTCCGCAGAGATTGTTTGGAAAAGGTTAGGAGCTCTAAAATGTATTGAGGCCAATTGTTAAATTTGCAAACTAAAAGAAAATTTACATCAGTCCAAGAGATAGGGTTCACGTTTCTGTTAAGTGGGATTTCGAGGAGTGGGGGGACACAAGGAGAGCATCAGAATAGAGACCTGGAGTCAGGTTCCACTGAGCGACCGTAGCCTCTCTAAGCAACATCTATTGCTTATTTTAGTACTTCACACGAGTCAGTGCCCAGTTCCCCGCAACAGTGGAGTTCCTGTGAAGCCGGGTAGCTGCGTCTTCCCAGCCTCTCGCAAACCGCCGGGTATTGACACGGTACTGGTCCCATATGTGCTTCAAGAGCCGACACACTTTCACCCAAAGCCTCAGATGCACTTTACCTTGAAAGAGCTCCGACTGCTTAAAAAAGCTCACCCTAGTATCCTTCACCAATGCCTCCCTCCTTCCCTTCCTCCCTCCCTCCCTCTTTCCCATCCCCCTCCTTCCTCTCTCTCTCTCTCTCTCTCTCTCTCTCTCTCTCTCTCTCTCTCTCTCCCACAGGCGCGCGCGCGCGCGCGCACGCACACACACACACACACACACACACACACACACACATTTTAGGATCTTCTGCTTTTCTCCATCGCAAACATATGAACAGTTTTCGGTCACAAAGGCCCCGATACATCACGCGAGAGATTAAGGCAGGCCCCTGTGTCACAGCCGAGGGGATCCTGGTGACTTACCAGTGCCTTTATGCCACTACCTGACGCCATCCCCCCCCCCCACCCCAAACTCGTGAACTTGGAAGCAGAATTTCAGGCCAAGATGAAACCTCTCGGTCTCAGGAAGGCGATTTTTTTAATTTCTCGGGAAACTGCGCTGCTTGGGCCAGGCAACGCAATTCTTTTCCGATTACAGACAGAACCAATCTGGGCCGGCAGCCCGAAAGCCCTTCCCCGAACCCCACCCGGCTGCGTTCGACACCTGAGCACCTTCAGAGGGTTGCTCACGGGGATGTGAGCACAGGCTCTCCAGCAGGCCCGCCAGGAATCCGCGTGGCTGGCAGTTGGGAGAAACCAGGGGAGGGGTGCGGGACAAGCCAAATCTCGACATTGGCACACCTACGTTTATGATCTTTAAATGAACTGCAAGTAAAATTGTGTAAGTATAATTTAACCGAGAGAAATTTCCCGCGAAATACATTTCGATGACCATAGACCCTTAACAGCACTAGGGATTCTCCGTCAAGACTTAGGTAACCGGCTTGGAGTTACCTCAACTCTGCGGCCACATTTTCAAATTTGGAAAAGGCAAGTTTTCCAAATTTGAAAAAAATATAATTTATTTTTATTGTTGCTTTCCGATAAATTTTTTTGTTATTATTTTCTAGCAGAGATGAAAGAAAAAGAAGGTTCTGGTAAGTCACTCCTTTTCAAAGAACCAAAAATTTCAAAGCATTAAGAAGGCTATTGTCTTTTAAACAATGATGTGTCAAATTGCCTTATAAACGTACTTTAAATTACCTGCACACAGATTTTCCTTAAAGAAAAAGAGTTTGAGTTTGTGGGCTTGAAGTAAACTCATATTAATTTTGAAAACTTTCTTCTCCTCCTCCCTTTCCACTTATAACTGTGAATCAAATGCTACTCCTAGGCCTTTATAAGATTAATTCAGAACAATCAAGGGACTAAAACACTTTTACAATGTAATTACAGTAGTACAAATTGTTTGCCCAAACCTCATTCTGGATAAGGATTTTACAATTAGCAAACAGTTATTACAGTTGGGGCTTGCTGAGAGAAATTGCACAGAGGACATCTAGAGTTGCAATCTAGTAGCCATAAAAAAATTTAAAAAAAAAACTTTAGCAAAGCAGCAATTAATCACCTATTAAAAGGAAAAGGTAAAGGGATGGTTCTAGATACCTTAGCAAACTACAGTGATAGTTATACCTGTTCTATGAGAGCACCTATCCTTAGCTTATTTCAGTTACTTGCTTTTTAAGGCAATAGCACTTTTATCTTGGGAAAACTTGACCCAATGAAGAGTTCTGGCACTTGCTCCTGATTCTTACACATGGGCCTTCCATACTCAGCTTACCCTCCTTGTCTCAGATTATCTTCACAAATATAGAGAAGGAAGACTTTAAAGAGGCAGGCTGGGGCCTATGTCTCTATTGTTTAGACCTTCCTGTAAGGAGGCAGTTAAAATCAGTAGTGCCCCTTTAGGCTGTTGGTACAGTCCTATCTGAGAACTCTCTTCTCATTTTCTGTTCTCCTATAAGGAGTCCTATAGGTCTCCTATAGGTCTTTGGAAAGACCTATATCCTGAATTAGGCTTTTGTTCCAAAAGTTCACGCTGATGGGTCAGCTCCAAAACCCTCAAAAATTAAAGAGGCACCTCTTAAGGTAAAATGTGTGTGTATTTGCCAGCCCAGAATAAACATAAGCCTGTTAATCAATCGGGTTTGGCAGCTGTGTTCACAGAATGATAAGGGTTTATCATCTGCCACCTAACTCTAAGATGCCTGCGAAAATGTGATCGTTCTTTCAGTTGTCCTGTGGTGTGGAGACTTGGGGTTTGTACTTCAAGAACATTCATTCTTCACATCTCACCCCAGCATTAGCATTTACATTTCAAAAAACAGAAATAAGAGGAGGGAAAGACAGCTTAAAGAAAATAGATTTAAAATCTAGTAGAGATAATAGAGGAATGCTGGTGATAAGAGCCTGAATGTGATACGAGAAAGGTGCCAAGAAGTCAAAGCTAATGAATGGCTGTGAGAAAAGTGAAATAAACTATGTAGAGGTCTATAAAAGGGAGAAACCTGGTTAGGTGATATGAAAGGGGGTTAACTGAGGGGATTAAGGAAGACGTTAATCAAGTGCCCCAAAGCAATCTGGGCTATATGAACTGGGAGATTTGTTTACTGCATTTTTCTTCAGAAAACAAAGAATGTCTGGGTCCAGTTCAGAAGTCAATGAGAGGTCAGCTTAGGCTCTTCAGCTATTGAAGGGAAAATACCTAAGTCACTATATTCTGAATGGATAATGCAAAAGTTAAGAAAAATAGGGTAGGGGGTGTTTTTCTTACTAACTTTTTATTTTAAATCATTAAAACGCTTTATTCTCTAGAGGGGGAAAATTACACTGGTTAACATAATTACTAGCTCTGACATTTTCAGAAGTTATAGAGGTCTTTTATTAATTAAATGGAGGGCTTAATAAAATATTCCTAATAAAATTTATGGTTGTCTTAAAACTTTCTAAACAGTGCTATAAATTCTTAATAAAATTAACTGGGAAATGAGTTATTAGCCCACACTTTACCCTGCCCCCCACACTTCTACATAAAGAGCATCTGCAGAATGAAGAGGGAAATAGAAACCTTTTGGTAAAACATAAATAATAGCCAAAGTCACCCATTGTTTTAGAAGAGGCAAAATCTCAACTAAGTTATTTCTAATGACTTCATCATCCAATATCCTCCAAAAGCTGCTCACAAAACTTTTGGAGAATTTCTTCCCCTTTTCTACTACATATTATATATGCATGTATATATAAGTCCATTTGAAATAATATAATGCTCAATTTTCTGGACAGAGTTGTGTATTCAGTTTAATATAAAGCAAAGATGTGTTGTGCAAAATTTCAATTTGGAATTTTGAAGGTTTATATTGTAGATATTTTCTTTATCCATTAGAAGATAATTAAAAATGAAATACCTTGTAATTTCTATCAATTTATTTCTTTAAAGGTAACTCTTCAATAATAAACTTCTCAATCACACTTCTCTGTGAACTCATAACAGTTGATGAATTATCTGAAGCAGCATTTTGTTGTACAAATATAAAATTTTTTTATATCACTACATTTCAAAACCGTGATCCTAAATTTGAGATACTTCTCTGCTTCACAGAAACATTACTGGCTGGCTGGTTGTTTAAAATGAACAACATGATCAAACACTCCAAACTAAACCAAACAGCCCTAGTGGATTGTCAGCATTTGAAGGCTTGATCTTTTGTGCCGTCTACTGGACAATGGAAAAACTACAACCTCTGTGATTGAACTTTTGTCCAGAATTTTGAGGGGTGGAGTGGAAAGTGAAGGAGGGTGTGATTTGGTGCTGGTAAATAATAAGTAAGGACCACAAGACCCAACTTAGACTCACAGGATAGGTCTTGTAACTTCAAATCTTCAAATCCAAGTTTGGGACATTATATTTAGTGTAGTACACCTCAACCACTTAACTAAGGCACAAAGCTAAAACCTACATTTAACACAACTGTCTCTGTTTCTGTGTGTGTGTGTGTGTGTGTGTGTGTGTGTGTGTGTGTGTGTGTGTGTATGAGTGCACGAGGGTGCAAAGTCAGTTTGGGAAAAGAAAGAAAAGAAAGTGGGATAAACTCAGTATCTCTGAAAAATATATATATTTGTGGTTGCTTGGCTCTGAGTGTGAATTGGCTCCATGGTCAAGTCATATGTATCTACTGCCTAGATAATCCATGATGTACAAATTAATGCTTGGAATTTATAACATGATATTGTTCAATAATCAAAAAAACTGTGTTTGTGAGAGGGCAATGAAATTGTTAATTAGAAAAACTTTGGTGCAGTTCCTTTTTGGCAATCTTGTATAAAAACTTGAAACTTCACTGTTTTCACTTGGAGACCACATGTGGGAGAAAGTGTGGGTAAAATTCACAGTCAGATGCCTTTATGTAGGAGAGGCTCTTTGATGTTCCCTTAAACATTTAAAAAATATTGTATACATTTTGGTTATGATTTTTAAAATATTTATGGAGCACTAGTATTATAGAAGCTTTATGCAAAAAAAAATGCATAGAGCTAACTTTGACCTCTGTTTGATATTGGCATAGTTTCTGAATAACCACAATTACCATATAGAAGTGATTTTGTGATTTAAGAAACACATAAACAAAACCCCATGCCAATAAAATATGAAGAAGTCAGGCTTATTTTGGTGGAAGAGATATAGGCTCTTAAAACTGTTCCTCAGCTTCTCTGAAGTTAAAATTCCTTATTGCATTTTAATAAAACCTAGTAGCACATAACTAGTTATTAGGGTGCCTTTTAATAAAAACCTAACAGTGAAAAGGAGACAGCTTTAGGGCATTTTATTGATGCATAAATATATTTCAATGATCTACATCAAATATGCATTTTGATGTGGCACTGTGTCAGAATAATTTTAAAATATTGTATCAAATACAGATATATTAGAGAACTTGGGCTGACAGTGGCTACTTAAAGCAGTGAGGTTGCTTACATTCCAGGGTAGAAGATCAGGGCACTTTTAATTGTGCTACATAGCTGCTGCTAGTGTTGCTGGTGGTGGTGGTGGTGGTGGTGGTGGTGGTGGTTGTGGTGGTGGTGCTGGTGGTGGTGGTGGCGGTGATGGTGGCTGTGGTGGCTGTGGCAGCAGTGGTGGTGACGGTGGTGGTGGATGTCTTTTTAACTTTAACATAATCAGCTGAATTGTGAAAAGTTATTTTATGAAATGCTGTTTGTGTCCCTTGGTCCAGATTAAAATAACATCCACGACTACAACCACAAGGACCCTCCTAACAATAGTTGAAAAAGTAGACACTTCTTACAGGAACCAATCACAAGTATTCACACATAGGATACAGTCCAACAGTGGAAATACTGGAAGTGGAATGCTGGAAGAAGCCTGGCAAGAATGCTCTAGTCACCAAATGCCTATCATTTACCTTTGAAGGAACAGGATGGGCCAGGCTGGTCGTCATTAGCATTCATGTGTCACTGGATAAAGGGGCATATTTTGTGAACACCTTCAGACAAAAATCGTACTGTATTCAAAAAAAATATTTTAACATTTCATTGAGTTCTCTAATGAATAAGAAAAACTTCGAAGGCTTCCTGCAGCTCAGAAAGGATACTAGGAGCCTAAAAAACACAGTAAAAGAAATAACAAGAAGAAGCTGAAGGATGCCTGCTGAGTATTTATTCACTTGTGAATATCGGAAAACATACTTATCTGTGCCCTTATTTAAAAACGAAAAATATCATCCTTCATTGTCTTTTTCAAAAACTTAACGTCAGAATATGGTATGCTTGATAAAAATCTCTTTCTTTTCCAGGCGACTTATGCAGGAAAGAGCCTAATGAAAACTTATATTTAAAGGGAGAAGCCAACTATGAGCCGCAAACAAATCCGGTCGTAGCGGAGCTCGCAGTTCTTAGTGGCGCCCCTTCTTCCGAATTCAGCTAGGATAACTTCATTTACCCGCAAATCGGCGGCCACTTCCGGGACGCTTTACTGAGTGGGATCCTTTGACCGCGGAGCCCTTAGCAGGGTTGTCTTGTCGCCTGTTCTTGTCCCGGTGCCAGGTCCTGCAGCGCCCTGCAGCGCAGTCTGGTCTCTGAGCACCGAGCCACCTAGAGGCCCTGGCCTGCCTGCACCCTCAAGGCGCTGACTCCCGGGACTGGGTGGGGGTCCCGGCGGAATCTGCTTCCTGCGGGTGGGGGTCGCGGGCTTTGCTCACGCCTGGCTTGGCGATGGGGGACGTTTGGAGGAACATGTTCCCCGGGAACCCAGAACGGCTGGGAAGAGCACAAAATGAACAGTGTCCCCCTCTCCCGCCATTTTTGACCACCACCCCATCTTCTGTTTGGGATTCGCCTCAGCAACTGCAGGAGTGGGAGTCAGGCCTGGACGGCCCCGGGTGGCAGCCCTGGAGCGGGAGCGGGAGGACCCGCAGAGCAGGGTGCAGCAGCTAGGAGCCAGTCACTTCTTGGGGCCGCGGCACCCAAGGGCACCTTTATCCCTGTCTCGACTCGGGGATCCTGGTTCACCGCTCCTCACCTCCCCCCCGACCCCCGCTTCAGCCTAATTTCTGGAAGTGTCTCTCCGTTCCCAGACGGCTCTTCTCTGAGGACTCCTATTTTCTGGGCTAACGTCCATTCCCTGCTTCCACCTCCGAGACCAAGTGTACTCCGCGAGTCTGTTAGGGACGCGGGAGTCTTTGGGGACCCTGGTTTCCAAGTGGCCCCTATGGCCCCGGCGGGCCCTTGGAAGGCCCGGAACAAGCGCGCGTTGTGGCCGAGGTTATTATTTCAGGTGCGCTTAGTGGAATTAGAGGCCACGGGAGCACCCAGTGGGGACCCAAGCGTTTCTTTCTCCCGCGAGGATTTCAGGCGCCGCGGGTGGGAGGGGCAGTGCCGCCTGCTCCGTGCGCTCCGCGCAGCGTTCACACATGGGAACAGGCGGCGATCCCAGCGTCCCGCGACGGGGGTGGCGGGGGCGGGTGGGGGTTGATTGGCTCGAGACTGGGAGGGAGGGAAGAAAAGAGACGCAGAGTGACAGAGACAGAACAGAGAGAGGGAGATGGAGATAGAGAGCTGCAGAAACAGTCAGGGACACGGACGGAGATGGAATCTTATCCAGTCCTGTCCGTCACCAAGACACTGTAAAGCAGCCTCCGCGCACCCCGCCCCGCCAGGGGAGGGGAAACGCGCTTTTACTCTCTGGTGCTGCTTTCTGCTTCCAAGGAAGCCTTATTATAGACCTTTGCATAATTGCATATTGACTTTCCTAAATAGTTCCGCAGAGCTATTTGTGCTTCCACTTGTTCAATCGCAACCAGTTCCCTTTTGGGAAAAGAAAAATAAAAGAAAAGGTGTGTGGGTGTGTGCTCGCGTTAAGGCCAGAGGCAAACACTACTATCCTCTTTCAAAATGTTTCTTGGCCTTTCCCAGAAATGACTGTCCTGCTCTAGGAAGTGCCAGTCACCGTCACAAGTAGGGTGAGGTAATGGCTCTTCATTGCGCTCCTTCTTCCTCGTCCCTTCCCCATAGAGAACCAGAGAATGTTAGGGCGTTTAGTTCCATTTGCCCATTTCACAGATGAGCAAGCTGAGACCAAGAGAAGTTGAGTGATCTATGCAATTTCTTTTCTCTTCTGTATGTCTTAGAGTTCTCTTCCGTATATTCCCCCAATTCTTAAAAAACAAACAAACAAACAACTACAGAAGGAGCCTTTCCTATTTCATATCTCCTGCCAGAAGCAGCGTTGTGTGAAGTTAGTGGTTTTGTGTGAGTGTAGGGGCTGGGTAGTGGCTCCTCCCAACTCCCCAGCTGCAACAGACTCCATCATTCAGCCCCTTTAGGAGAGCAGCAGGCAGGGAGCTTGCTGACCTGTGGAAGACTCTTCCACAGAACAGGGAAAAAGGAGCAAGGAGAGATGGTATTTGGTGGTGATGGTGCTGTCTCATAGGCTCAACAAACAAACAAACAAACAAACAAACAAACAAACAACTCAGGCCTTTGAAATGACTTGCTGCTACTGAATGACCCAAGCACAAAACTGGCCCAGGTCATCCCACAGGACAGAAGTAAGGATGTTCAAGGTCTTATTTATCCAGAATTGAAAACAATATCTCCTCTTGAGCTTCTGCTCTTTCTCAGCAGCTTTCCTTTTAAGGATATGTGAAGGAGTTTCTTGGAGTCTAAACATACATAATACCCCTTTGGGGTGCTTGAGTTTCAGTTTTATCCCTGCTTCCCTGAAATCCACTACAACAAAAACTCAGGCTTCCAAACTCTTTACAAAGACATCCTGTATCCTTTATGGGCAAAATAAATTTGGGGGTGGCTGCTTTTAATTCGAAGTATTTTTATTTTTAGCTTCAAATTCTGCTCCTAGAAAAAATTACTTATTTATTGCCCTCCTCTCCTCATTCCTTGATTATTTTTAGCCTTTCATTCTAAACTTTTCTGTTACTTTAAATTTTGTCTTGATTTGGGTGTTTGGTACAGAAAACCTGCTTGTTGGCTTGTTATCTGCAGTAATCTACACTTATTTTATTTTGTGAAAACCTAGTAATGTTTACTGATTTTTTTCACTTATTGAATATTAACAAAAAATAGCCTAACACTCTGAGATTTAAACCTTAGTCATGTGCAGCGTCCTAGCCTAGCCTTTGTGATAAACCCATTGCATTTTCTTAGATATTTGTTTATTTACATGTCATTCAGTTAAAAATCTTTTGAGGAACCCAGACCTTTGTGATATACTGCCCTATAAGCTATTTTATTTGCAACTATTTAGTCACTGTAGACTGAAATGATTTTGAAAATTGGTTCTATTAGAAAAAAAAAAATACTTTGCAGGAACAAACATACCCAAGATTCTGGGCAGTGCCTGTGAGGAACAGTGGTAAAGCTGAGAGTTAGAACACTTGGGTTCAAATTTTGACTCGGTCACTAATGGGCTGATTGCATTTGGAGAGGTTAATTACCTATAAAATAAAATGATTATATTATTTTGTTTCTTAAATATACTTTTGATTTTTGTGTTTAAAGATTCTATATTATAAAATTAGACAAGATAGAAAATGTGTAGCTTCCTAATGAACAAAATGGTTTAGTGTTAGGACATCACGATAAAACCTATTTCACAGTGAGTTTTAAAGAAGTTGATGTTTTGCAGTTAGATTGGAGAATTACTCTAAAGCAATGTTTCCCTGCTTGGACTTCAGCATTTACATACACCTTCAGGTTTTTGTCCTGTTTCAATGCCCTCTAAATTACTACCTGATTTTCCTTATTAAAAAAAAAAAAAAAAAGTCTCACCAAAGATAAAGCACATAAATGTATTTTAAAATGAAAATTTGTTATAGGATTTCTTTTGTATTTTTTTCCTAATGCAAAGTACAAGAAATATACTAATAAATTTAAAAAAATTTTCCTGGATATATGCTCCTAACTCACCTGTACCCGCTTTGGGAAGCAACAACTAAGATTGTCTTAATCTGTTCAATATGCCATGTTCTAAACAGGTTCTACTTTAAGAGGTAATCAGTAGGGAAAGACATGAACACTAATGATTCAGAAAAAATCAACACTAATTTTAGGAAGAAATCAATACTAACATTCTAAAATTCAGCTTTAATATTTAAAATGGGACTGTATCTTGTAACTGCAACCTTGATACTGGTGAACTGTATGATGCCTCCATCTTACAAGACAGAATTTTGAAATATAATCAATATTATTTTAGACATTTAAAGGCCCAAATTTATGATAATAATAAGTAATTTCTGAAAAATATACTAGCTTCAGTGCTATAAAAGTGATAATAATTTATCATAAAAACATTTAAAACACAGAAATCTGAAACTCTTGTGCTTTATATTCCAGAGAAGAAAAACACAAATGCTTCTACTTTGGAATTTCTTTTTCAAGTTTTTCGCTCTCAACTGCCCCCTTTTTTGAGATTTTTCTGGCAGGAAAATCAAATGTCAGAAGAATTTCTTAATACTTCTAGACATTGTAATCTCCAGATATTACTCTGTAAGTTTGAAAATGACAACTTAGGTCTTTGTTGAAAGTTACACCTGAAAGAATTAAAGCAAACAGAGAGATGTCAAAAGCATAGGATTATTTTTGTTACCATTAGATTTTGTCTGGATATTCTTTAGTGTGGTTTAGAGGTTAAAACACTTAATCCTTGCTTCACTGGCCAGGCAACTTTTGGAGGCACTTTTTCTAGCTTCATGATTTCACATTTGCCTTTGTGGCATTGCGCATTGAATTTGTAGGCCAAGAAGTAATATATACATAGATTTTATTTCTTCATGCCTAACAGTGTCTACATATCTCAACAACCAAAAACCTTTCTCTGGAAGCTTTTGTTCTGCTTTGTTTTTCCCTAAATATGGAATTAAGTTAAAATAATAATTTATTGAAACAACGTAAATACCTGACCATCTTAAAAAACAAGGAAAAGTAAAATCAAAAAGCATTGCTTAGCACAACCAGAATGCTTAAAAACTTAAAAACCACAAAGTTGAAAATGGGTAGTTACAGCTCCTTTAATAACTGTCACTTTACTGTGATTCTAAATTGGTATCCCAACATGCTGAGGAATGTAGTTGAGTTTCAAATGCTCTGGAAACCACTGCTTTAAAGGTCAAACTCAGCCATGTTTAAGTTTCTGGCTATAGTGCGCTACCAGCAATCCTTGGCTATGAAGGACCAACCACGGCCTTGACCTGCTAAGAACGAAAGCCCAGAGCCAATCAGTTCTCTCTCTTGAGATTCTATACCTGGCAGCTAACAATTTTTGTCTTTTAGCATTTAAACCTCTTTAGTTTTGTACTTTTGCATTTTTATGGTAGCTGGCCAGTATTTCTTTTAATCCTAATTTAGACAGAAAAATATTATATGTTTTTGGATACTCTTACTCATTATATGCTTGGAGCTTATTTGTTTGAGATGCTCAACCAATGAGCCTTCCTCAATGCTTTTAGGTTTTTTTTAGCTTTTTACCCCAGGAGGGAATAGTTTAAATTTGTTTCAAAATTCTCTTCTTTTTATTTGCCTTTTCTTTTCCCATGAGTCTGTAATTTAGTTCTGCTGACACAGTTGGTTAACCCCATACTGGGGAGCTGATTAAAAACACTTTCTAAAAATGTCTAGTCCTATTGCTGCTATTAATCAGCATTTTTTTTTTTTGGCCTATCACTTTCTTTTGGTTTGTTTATCAAAATCTTTCCACTGCAGTCATTCTAAGTGTGCATAGTTAAAAGCTACATACCTAGTTCTTTTTAAGACTTGCTAGTTCTCACTATCTCTACATAAGAATGATTCCAGAGAAAAAGCATGTGGTCTTAGTGATTCTATGGAACCATATATGTGCCAGAACAAATGTGAGCCATAATCAGGTTTGCCTCATCCCTGTGCTTAGGGGACCATTCATTTGCACCACAGATTCCCCTCTTGAAGAATACTTTCTTGAAAAATCATAATTATTGTTATAGATATGCTGAGGGAAGTTGCTCAAGGTCATTTATATACTTTAAATACTCCACCAAACCCAGATAAAAAGGCTATTGCCACTGTCTTACCCCTAGTCTCTTGAAGACTTTTAAGAAGACATGAGGCCCACAAACAGTTTCAGAGTTTACCTGCTTTTCTGGTTATCACTGAAATTCTTTGGATGGTAATTAAAAGGGAAGTCTGTTGCAAATTTCAGAAACCAGTCTTTTCTCTCTGTTCTGCTGTCAGGTTGCCCTTCTCACTAATGTCCCCATATGTAACTGCTTGTCCAAACCATTTTCAGATTGGCTGAAAGTGTTTGACTAACTTTTTGGTCCTGTGGCCTGTGATTAGTAAGAACTTTGCCAACTTTTTAGTTTTACACTGTTTTGTTTAGAACAGTGTTATTCAGGTGAAGTTAATTATCTGCCCTAAACAAGTCTTTGATATTCATGGATAAAATTGAAAATTTAATTTTTGTCCCTAATTTAATAAAACATTTTGCAGTTTGCAAAGCATGCTTTATTCCCAGGCCTAATATCTTGACTTCCCAAAACCCTATGAGAATGTGTTATTATCATCTCCATTTCACAGATGAAGTTTAAAGTCACACACTGTTTACGCTATGTACTGAGTCATGGTGACAATCTGGAAAAATCTCTCTGTAACTAGGTCATTTTATTATACTAAACATTTGGGAGAGAGAGCATGAGACAAAATGAGAAACCATTTCTTTTTGTTTAAAATTTTTAGTTCTTTTTTCTTTCTGTTTTATCATCTACTATAAGATTAAAAATATTTAATCTCCTGGAATACATCCCCAGAAAGTTTCACTATTTTCTGTGTCTGGACATTTTGGATTGGTTACCCATGTTCAGTGGGAAATGTTTATATCTCTGTATTCCAAAGTTATTTTTTGTTATGCAAATAATACCTATTTTTGAAAGATTTCACTCATAGAATACAAGGTTATATGGATTTAGTATAATTCGTTCCATAAATATATTTGTTTTGTTCTTGGAGTTGATTTTTTGCATTTAAAAACTATAATGTAAACATAAATCACTTTGTGACATATAGCATGGTTTTCAAGGAGACAGCATTTCAAACTTTCCATTTAAAGAGAGAAGCAAACTGCTTTCAGGAAATATTAGTTAAGCGGCAGGAGTCCTTTTCAGAGCACAGTTACCATGGGATTGAGAAGTATTTGCTAATTATAACAGTGCACTAATTATCTGCTTTTACATCTCATCTTTCCGTCTTTCTGTCTAAATTCACTTCTAATTATATGGTACCCTTTTTACATATGACATATCTAAAAGTATTGCTTTTATCAGATATGAATTCTTTTACTTGGAAATATCAAAGACATAGTTTCCTTTCTAAAATATTTCCTCCTACTGTATAGTGAAATCTTTTGACTATAGGTTTGAATGATCTGTCATATTTGGGAGGGGAGGGATCAAGATTTAAATATTAATCATTTTTCAGCCTCCAAAAGAAAATAGAAAAAATAATCAGCCTTGTCATAGTTTCTGTTTTTTAAATGCAGTTAAGTAGATGTAGCCACATTACCCAGTCATCATCACTGTCATTGTTGCCATATTTTTACTGCTTTCAAAAATTGTAATTGATAGAGAGATATTTAAACACAATGAAATAAAAGAAAGGTTACTGGGTCATCAGAACTTGTTTTTTTGTGTGATTAATTTGTCATCTGAATTGTTTAGATAAGCTTAAAGCAAAAGCAACAATAACAACAACGAATGTGATTTTAATTCCTATATTTTGCTTGCTCTTTTTTTTTTTTTATTGGGCTGGTTGAGCAAATAGAAATAGGAGTTTACTTTTTGTCTAAAGAGACTGAGTCTTGCTAATCTTCCCAAGCATGGAACTTCCACAGGGGTGTATGTGCTTATGAATTGGGGGGCTGCATTTTTAGGAAGCCCCAGGCTTTACTTCCAAACATAGGCTCATGTGACAGCTGTTAGTCTGACTCACTTGTGGGTATATACTTTCTCTAACTTCACTCCTGATCACACTTTATTGATTATAAACTTTAATGCACACATATTCATTTTAATGTTTATTTGGTTTTAAAAAAGCTTAGAGAATAATTTATAAGCTTTTAAAGAAACAGCTAATAGAGTACTTGAAGATTCTGCAAATATAAACAAAATCTTCTCTGCAGTATTTGAGGCACATATAGATATGTGGATCAAGCAGTTTTAGATCTCAGGCTCCGGGAGAGGGTAGAGAGAGTTGGGGGACTCATTAAAGCACAAGAAGGAACATTTATTGAGGGCTTTCTTTATACCAAGGCACTGGGATAGATGCTCTTAAACACATTATTTTATTTTGGTAGCATCCAAGTCTATTGAGGGCTGTTAATCAAATTAGAATTTTTGAGTTTGTAAATCTTTTATGTTGAATTGCACTGAACTGAAAATTTGGATTTTTCTGCCTCAGTTTCATTTTAATGCCCAGCCATAGAATCACATTCACTCAACTCAATGTGCTCAATTGCTCAGCAAACTAAGGATGCAGTCAGGGCCTCCAGAGCCATATGAAGGCATTCTCTGCAACAGAGACATTTTAATAGTGGTGGGACCTCTTCATTATTTGGACAGAAACTCTTTTCCATTGTTTCTACCCTCTTGGGCCTAAGGCACCTCATCTGGAAATCAAGAGAAATTGACTCTATTTTTTATATTTCTCCCAGCCCCAGTGATTTGTGATTTTCATATTTGATTCTGCCTGATGCCAAATATTTACAGCTGAAAAGGGAAGGGCAAACTAATTATAAACAGGACTTTTCTAACTAAAATTTCAGTGGTTCAAGAGAAATGATTTATGTATTTTCTGGCTCTGACAATCAGAAATGCATTTCTTTGTAGCAATTATAAGATACACTGAGAACTAAACAAAAAACTAAAACAGTTTTTTTGTCTTTGTTGTTTTTGCTTTTACTATTTTATAATAAGTTATGGAAGTAAAACATTTCCAGAGAGATGGAACAATAGTCCTAATGTCAAGCCACTACAGATAGAGGTTACTTCTTTATTGTTTGCTGTGTGCTTTGGAATAGGAAACCAACCCTCTCTGAGCTCAGTAAAATAATATTAATAGCATCTCCTTCGAATGGTGTTCTGATATTTAATCAATGTTCATAAATCTCTTCAGGATCCTCACATGATAATGGTGACACAAAATACAAAGTATTATTCTTGGAATGGGGCTATTTTATCCAATTAAATCTCCTCTGAGCTACTACCTGGATAAGAAACACTGCTATTACTTTGTACTTAAATTTCCTCATGTTTCCTAATCATGAACAAAAGCCCCATCAGAAGGGACTTATTAAAATATATGTAATATTTATGACATTGACTTTGATGGGACATCATGGCAAAGAACAATATGCTCTACTGCTGTACTAAGGGTAGGGGAGAATGACCTAAATCTCTCTGTGGATGCAGTGTAGGCAATGTCATTAACCATTTTTGGAGCAGCTGTATAATCAATAACTGGACACAGAAAATTATTAATATGAATGGGAACATAGGATACTATGAGTTTTAAGCTAGAAATCAACTTGGTCTATGAAATTTGCCCTAGCTTCTGCAGACTGGATTTTCATGATCAGTGGGTGGTGACTGCTGTTTACAATGCAACTATTGCCAAACATGGAATTGATTCTCAAAGTATCCTAGCAAGCACTAGAAATGACATATTATGTTTTAAATGAATCCGTCTAGACATTGTTTTTAATTAATTAATTAATTAATTAATGCATTTACCCAATAAATTATTTATTGATTACCCATGTGCCAGGATCTGGATTAAAGATCTAGAGAGATGTTGGAAGTGGGGAATGCTGTAGTAGGGTGTGTTTAGTTGTAGTTGCCTTCGTGTCCAGTTCATATATCTTTTTAGCTCCTGGTTTTATTTTGGAAGTTGTTCTGGGGAGCTATATTGTCACAGTGAATAAAAATGACTTCCCACTCTCACCTCAATCCACAGCTGGGGTCAATTCATCAGGCATTGCATGAACTTTTATTACACTCAAGATTAAAGAAGCATTTATGGTAATTAACATAGAAATAAAAAAATGGCTTATATTTTAGGCCAAAATTTTTTTAAGTTTGTATGGCAAGTTAAATGAGAGAATTCCATAATTTTTAGTGTACGTAACTGTTTAGATATTTAAGTAATAATTGTGTCCTTTTCTTCTTTCCCCCAACCCCTTCTAATCATGTCAAAATAGTAGTGACTATTAAAGATTAGATAAGTACACCAATAAGTTAAAGATTAAGTTATCAAAATGGTATTGAAAAAGAAAGAAATAATAAAGAAAAATTAAAAAATCTATTATCTCACTATCCAAACGTAGCTAATAGCAATTTCTTCAGATGTATGTTTTTATAGAATTATGTACTTTTGCTTTTCATTGTATTATATATTTTTTCAAATTATTACATAAATTTTGTTTCTATTTTTAATGCATGCTAATGTTACAAAGCCTGGATATTTAGTTTGTCTCTATTTTTTTTCCAATATTGTAAATTAAGCTGCAGGACATATTGTGTGTGTGTGTGTGTGTGTGTGTGTGTGTGTGTGTGTGTGTGTAGATATCTCTATATTTTTTAGAATGTAGGGAAGTTAGAATTCAAGGTCTTTAAAAAATATTTTTTATGGCTTTAAAGATCTTTTGCTGAATTACCTGTCAGTATTAGATACAATGATTTAGATATGCCCCCTACCAAATTTATAGGTAAAAATAAACCCTCATTTTTTAAATTGCTTTTTTTTTATTACATTCAGATTTTAATGTGTCATGGTTTAGTATTTCTTCTCCCTCTGGTCTGTTTATCTTCTTTGTAAATTTCTCTATTAGGGATATTGTAGCTTTGAAAATATACAACCCTCTTTCTTAGAGAAAGAATACATGAAACCAACATATGTGATGTTTTTGGAAAAATTGTAGTGGAATTTATAAATGTTTCTGAAAATAAAAAAGCAAAACTAAAAAAAACAGGTTTATCATAAATATGTATATGATTGTATGTAGGGGGGAAAGTACAATAGAAATACATAAATATATTAGTTATGGTTATAAGATGGTGAATAATATTTACTTTCTTTTTGCTACTTTTCTATATTTTTCAAGGTTTCTAAAAAGAATGTGCACTATATTTTTATAATCGGAAAAAGCAGTTACATAAAGATATGTCTTTCTTTCCTCTCAATTCAATTTGTTTTACTTGGACATTTTCAAGACCTAGAGTTTCATAGAAACTGGTAGGAATATGCAAGTTTGGAGGCTAAGTGAAAAAGTACTTTCTGAAGGGTTTTTAGCTTGTGAAACCAAAAATTCCTTAAAAGATGGATGGGAAGAGGAGATCAGATCTGTTCCTCTGAGTGAGTGAGGAATTTTCAAAGTAGATTATCCTGTGGTTGGACCGCAGGTGACAAGTACTGCGAGTGTCGTTTTCCAGGCTGTCCCAAGGTGTTATACAGGGAGGTTTCTGTGTTGTCTTCTGCCTGAGTTTTCAGTGACCAGTTATCATGAGTGAGAAAGGCACACAAATATATACCTAGATGTCTGTTTTCTTGTTTGTTTTGTTTTTTTAACTTGCGCTTAATTTAAAACATCTTTTTTTTTGCATACAGTGACCCTTAGAATTTCCACATGGTCCACAGTTATTTAAATAAATAAATTTATTGTTTGCAAAAGAATAATAAGAAAAGTTTTCAAATTTCTCTCTTGGTTAGTTAAAATAACAGCTGGAACCCGATTGTCCTGACCCACTCTAGTCAGGTACCAAGTCTTACCTATATTCTGCAGGTAAATATCGGAGAGAAATTAAAATAACCTTTTGAATGCTGCACTTAAAGTTTCAGTAAAGATTGATTTCCAAGAGTGTTTTAGCAGCATATATTTTAGAAATTCCTTTAAGTCTCCAGGGTTGAGAAGAAATGATGGGGAAAATTTCACAGAAAAAATAAACTCGTTATTTCTCAATGGTGTTAATATTTGGTCCTCTACATTTTAGAAGCTAGTTCTACATGAAACTATATTTTTAAAATTAGAGTTTTGTCTTCCTCTTTGGGATAACATTTCTGGATTAGGTCAAGAGAAAGGACGCTTTTTGTTCTTTAGATATGCAGATGCTACAATCCAGAGGAAAGCAGGGTGTATAAGGTTTAGAAGACTGATCAATGAATGATGCTCTTGTTCACTCCCAACTCCTGGGGTATGGACCACTTGAAAGATTCACATAGGAGAATGACAGAACAGGAAATATCAGCTTTGGAATTTTAAAAAGCTAATTGAAAAACTTAGATACAAGCTGGCTAATATCCACTTTGCCTCTTTAATTAAGCAAACCTACTTAGCAAAGCCTTTCCAAACCAGACCTGAATATGTATGTGAGTCCTGGACACAGAGCGCCTGAAATAGAAAGAGAACTCGGCACTCAAAAGAGGCTGAGCCTCCAACCTCAGTTCTTCTTTTTAACCCCAGTCTTCACAGATCAGAAAAAGTGATCTTCTTTCAGGAAAATGTGAAAGATGGGGTGGAGAGAAAGAATTTGGAAGACCTTTTCTCATAGTTTGACCTAATGAACATGGAAACTCACCTCACCCTTCTGTGGAAATGAGTAGAGATAAGTAAGCATTCCCTCCTCACAAAAAAATGTAGCAAAGGCTTGGCTCGAAAATAAAGATTATATGATCTAAGGCATGAGCCCTCTTGGTTGTGCCCAAATTGGCATCCTTAGGACTTCCAGTGGAAGTTGGCAGGGTATTTACAAGATGATAATTTCTTCTGCTCCTAAAACATATAAACAAACAACAGCAAAGAAATCTACAATGCTTCTTAAATAATGCTTGATGACGTTTATGGAGACAGAAGATGCTGGGAATCTTGAGATACAGAATCTTTCTCACTCTTCTGGATCCCATACTCTCTAAAACAAAAACTTATCCTGTGCTCTGACTTCTCAGGGAAGTGGACTGGGAAGGTGTATGATCAACCAAAAGGAAGGATAAGAATGTAAATTCCATGGAAAGCCATGACTCTCCTTTTTTATACAGGAAAGATAGGTAATTAATCAGTCTCCAAACCAATTACAAATATGGTTAAAAGAGCTGAATATCTTCATCCTAGTTTCAAGCTTTTTAAACTTCCTTATAAATAATAGTTAATTAATGCATCTAACAAAACACTTAAGTCTAGTTTTTGATGCCGTTTTAAGGTTGAAAATGTCAACACAAAAATGTTAGTAAAACAAAATGTAGATTTCTTACATTTAAAAAAAAGAAATTAAAATCACTTTTAATTGCAAAAAAATAATGTTATATTTAAGCCATTCCCTTTTTCAAATCTTTATCTCTTGATAATATGAACATTACATGTTTTTCTGTGAAGTATTTTGTATTCTTCTGAGGGAAATTTGAATTAATTGGAATTATATTTCTCCACCACACTAGGTATTTTTTGCTAAGCAAAAAAGAAAAACCAAGAGGTAAAGAATGCAAATTACATTTAAATTCAGTTTCTAATCTTATTATTATCATTACTGAAGTTATTTTTTTCTATTGATGACCTCAGAACCTAAAAACTGAAAACCAAAGAACATAATTTCTGTTGTTAAAGTTATAAAAAAATTTTTTAAAAAAATCCCAACATTATTAGTTATCTGAAATTATCATTCGGATTTTTTACTCATTTAGAATTTAATAAAACAATTTTGGAAAAGTTTACATATCTGTGGGATGGAACAATTTTGCAGTGATGTAACAGCAGTGTACTAAATTTCCTTCAATTGATATGAGGTTTTCCTGGAAGAAAGCGATTCCTGTCTGCTCTCCACATCGCCCACAGCCCTCCCCCTTGCTTCCATTTTGCTTATCTGGGAGCTGAAGTTCAAACTCGGTTCCCTCTGACCTAGGGCAGCCAGGAGCTACTGGAATCTTTTGTTCAGAACATAAGATACATCTTAAGGAGGCACACGAGGTGAGGAAGAAGAATCCCTCCCACCATGAAAAGCAAAAAAGAACTAGAAAATTTCAAATTCCTATATGCAAATCTTTTCTATCTAAAAGAAACAAAAACATAAGATCATAAAATTTAAGCTGGAATAGCATCAGGTTAACCCTCTTATTATGGATAAGGAAACTGAGTTCCCCTCTTCCCAGAAGCTAACTTGCCTAAAGCATCATTCATTTGGAGAGTAGCTAAACCAGCAGCACTGATTCTTTTTAAAAAGTTGCGTCTGCTCTTTGAGAAGAATAAGAAACAGGGAGTTGAAAGAAGTGGAGTTCTTTGATAAACAATTAGCACAGATGGAGAAGTAGAATTCTGAAGCAATTCGTGTTTCTTCTGTTTAAATTATGACTCTCTGAAGGCCATGAAACCAATAAGATAGAAATAGAATATAACAAAACAAAAGCATAGGGGAAGGGTTAGAATGTTTAAGAAGGCCAGTTCTTCCCTCTTCTCTATCAGTCCCTTTGTTTTGTCTATACTCTTTTGCAACTATCAGCCTTTCTCTTGCCTCACTCCAACAATGAGGGGTGAGAATTGTGTGGCACCACGTCCTAAATTAAATAATCGGCAGATTTCTGTGTGTTCCAATCTGATTTACGGCTTCATGATCTATTTAAAACACAATCTGGGGATGTCCTAATTTATATATGTTACATAACATACACTATGAGGGGGCATAGGATGAAGCTATGAAGTAATCCATTCTGAGTTCTAATCCCAATTCTTTCATACATCAACTGTTTGACTTTGCTAAAGTTACTGAAGCTCTGTGCCTTGATTTTCTTATCTGTCAAAGGGAGAGGATCATAGCTGTAGTCACCACATAGGTTTGTTAGTAAGTATGCAATAACACTGTAAATACTACCTCAGTAAATAACGTGATAAATGTTAACTATAATTAATTATCATTCAGTTTACTTCAATTCCAGAAGTCCACAACAAAGATAATTGATTCTTGTAATCTATTATAATTGACTGTTTGCAATGACATCCAAGGGGAGTTAGTGGGCAGAAGCAGTGAAAGGTTAAGGTGACACCCTTTGCTCAGCCTTCCTTCTCTGAATTCTATTTCATTTTTTACCATTCAAAACTGACTTTGTGAGTTGGATTGACTTACACAGCAGCCAGAGTCCTGCAAAATGCATTGGACTCAGCCAGGAAACATTACTTTCAGTTCCAGCTAAGTTGCTGCACGGCTCTGAGCAAACCCCTTGAACTTCCTTGTTTTCTCTTCATTTGCCTTCACTTGTCAAATGGTCATATGAAACAATACCTACCTCATCATACAAATAAGGACAAAAATTAGATCATATATGTGAATGTGCATTAGCAAGTATATGGCAACTTAGAGAAATGGAGCTCAGATTATTATTATCATCCTATGAGATATTTCACTGATTCTTGGTTTAGAATGCTCAGTGGAAACAAAAGACCTTAAAAACAGGAGTATTATGATAGAAAAGCCTTTCATGAGGTTACCTGATGCTCATCAGTCAGCTGTTTGGCAAAGAAGAAAATAAGAGAAAGATAGTATCCTCAAATGTCTGATCCATCTACATGCACACTTACCTTTGAAAGTCACATTTAAAAAACAGCTTTATTGAGATATAATTCACTTGCAATAAAGAACATGTATTTAAAGTATGATTGGATACTTTTGACAAATATAAAGCCATGAAACCATTGCCACAGTCAAGATAGTGGATACGTTCATCATCTTTAGTTTTCTCATACCTCTTTGTAATCTCTTCCTGACTCCAGGGAACCACAGATCTATCCTCTGTTTTTATATAATAGTTTACAATTTTTAAGCTTTTATGCAAATAGAATCACACATTATGTGTTTCTTTTGTCTAGCTTATCTCATATGGTATACTTACTTTGAGACTCATTTATGTTGTTGTGTGTATCTATCAGTAGTGTATTCCTTTTTATTGATGAGTAGTATTTTTATAGTGTTTATCTATTCACCTGTTGATAGATGTTTGAGTTGTTTCCAGTGTTGAGTTATTATAAATAAAGCTGCTATGAACATTTGTGTAAAGTCTTTTTATAGACACATGCTTTCATTCCTTTTGGATAAATACTAAGGAATGGAATAGCTAAATCATAAGATATGTGTATGTTTAACTTTTTATGAAATGGCCAAACTATTTTCCTAAGAGGTTGTTCCATTTTACAGTTCCACCAGAAGAGTATGAGAACTCAGGCTCCTCCAGATCCTAGTCAACACTTGGTATTGCCAATCTTTTTAATTTTAGTTATTCTACTATGTTACAGTGTCATTTCATTGTGGTTTTAATTAGCATTTCCATAATAATTAAAGATACTGAACATTTTTTCATGTGCTTATTGGTTATTTGCGCATCTTTATTGGAGAAATGTCTATGCAAATCCTTTGTCCATTTTCAAACTGGCTTTTTTTTTATTGTTGATTTTAAAGATTTCTTTATATATTCTGGACATAAATTTCTTATCAGATATATGATTTGCAAATATTTTATCCCACTTCATGGTTGTCATTTTACTTCCTTGTTCAAAATTTTTAAGTTTGATGAAGTCCAATTTAACTATTTTTCTTTTTGTTGCTTTGCTTTTAGTATCACATCTAAGAAACCATTGCCTAATTCAAAGTCAGAAAGATATTTTTTCTATGCGTTTTATAGTGTTAGCTTTACATTTAGATTTATGATCTACTTTGAGTTAATTTTTGTAAATGGTGTGAGATATAAAATAGTTTTTTTGCATATGAATATTCAATTGTTCCAGCACCATTTATTGAAGATTATTTTTCTCAACTGAAGTGCCTTTGTACCTTTCAAAAATCAGTTTTCCATACATGTATGGGTCTATTTCTAAGCTCTCTATTCTGTTTCATTGTATCATTTGTTTAATGTCTTGATTTTTTTGAAGTCTTAAAATCAAGTAGTGCTAGTTTTCCAAATTTGTCCTTTTTTTTAAAAATTGTTTTGGCTATTCTGGGTATTTTGCACTCCCATTTGAAATTTAGAGTCAGTTTGTCAGTTTTTACAAAAAAGATCTTTTGAAATTTTGATAGGAATTGTATCAAATCTATAGATCAATTTGGAGAGAATTGACATCTTAACAATTAATGGGTTTTCTGAGCCGTGAATACAATATGTCCCAATTTACACTTGTTTTCTTTAATTTCTTTCAGCAGTATTTTGTAGTTTTCAATGAAAGCTCTTCTGTATCTTTTTTTCAACTTATCCCTGAGTATTACAACTGTCTTGTCTTTAAAAAATGGACACTATATTTTAGAACTGTTTTAAAGTAACAGAAAATTTGAGAGGATAGTATAGAGATTTTCCATACACTTCACACCCAGTCTCCCCTACGTTTAACATCTTACACTAGTATATTATGTTGGTTACAATTATTGAATTAATGTACACACATTATTTATTAACTAAAGTCCATAATTTATTAGTATTAGCTGAGTTTTGTTTGTCTAATGTCTTTTTTCAGTTTCAGGACCCTATCCAGGAGACCACATTGTATGCCAAACCATCTTTGAAAGTAGCTTTACCATTTTGCATTCCCAGCAGCAATGAATGGGAGCTCCTGTAGGTCTACATCACTGTCAGGATTTGATATTGTCAGATTTGGGGATTTTAGTCATTCTTATGGTTGTGTAGTAGTATCTATCACATTGTTGTTTCAGTTTGCAATTCCCTAGCACCAAATGATGTTGAATATCTTTTCACATGCTTATATGCCATCTATAATTTCTTTGTTGGTAAAATGAGATCTTTGCCTGCTTTTATTTGGGGTGTATTTTTCTTACTGTTGAGTTTGAAGAGTTCTTTGTATATTTTATACAATACCTTTATCAACTATGTATTTTTCCCAGCCTGTGGTTTGTCTTTTTATTTGTCTTAACAATATCTTTTGCAGAGGAGAAATTTTAAATTTTAATAATGTCCAATTTAACAATTTAATTTTCATAAAGCATGCTTTTGGTATTGTGTGATAGATATCATAGTAATGCAGGCTTCCCAGAATAAATTGGGAAGTACTCCCTCATTTTCAAGTCTCTGGGATTTGCATAGAGTTGGTTTCATTTCTCATGGAGTCTGGTAGAATTCACAAGTGAAACTCTTCGGGCCTATCATTATATGTTACTTTTTATTTTTTGTTTGCTTTTTGGTGGAGAAGTTTTAAACTTAAATTTTAATTTCTTTAATAAATACACATGTTCAGGTTATCTGCTTCTTTTTAAATAAACTTTGGTAATTGTTTCTTTCAAGGAAATTGTTCCATGAATCAGGTTGTTGAATTTGCTGTCATGAAGATGTTCAAAATAGTTCCTTATTCTCATGAAGTGTGGCCCCTGCCTCATTCTCTCCCCACAGTACCCTGTCCTATCAACTCTGGCTGCTATGATGTTCTTGCATTCTCAGCTCCATTTCCTCAACTGAAAGAGTCTTTTGTGCTTTGTCTGAGTTCTTCTCCCTGCACCACAGCTTGGCAACTCTCTCTACACAAGCATACGGCTTACCACCTTTTTTCTCCTTTGAGAGTCACTGTTCTTTATTCCTTGATGTCCAATGCCTTGTAGACTATTGTTTCCTTCTTTTTTTATTTTTTATTTTTGTCTATTTTTTTGGTCACTTCAGGTAGAATGATAAATCTGGTCTTTGTTACTCCATCTTGGCCAGAAGCAGACGTTTCACTTGGTTTTTAAAGCCTTACGAAAAATAGTTCCCATTTATGCACTTATATTTCCCCAAATAAATCTGATTTTTTCAATTGTCTCTGCCAGTAGTTTTTACCAGGTAGTGTTTTTCAGAATCAATCAGGAAACTCAGTAGAAATGCATATTTCTGTGTCCCGCCCAAGGCATTCGGGTCATATATATAGTACTGGGTGATACCAGATAACGTGATATGCCCAGTGACATGCCCATGAGTATTCTGACAGCAGTGGTCTGAAGACCACACTTCCAGAAACACTGCAACTATTTTATGTACTATTTCCTCTGACTAGAATTTCTGTCTTACTTTGAAAGTCAGCCTAACTGTCTTCTGGGAAATCTTCACCTGCCCCTCCAGGCTGAGTTAGTTACTTCCACTTTTGTGTTCATGTATCACTTTTTTAAAAAAATCTTTATTTCCATACTTACTACAGTGCACTATAATTATTTGTGTTTTTTCTCTCCAGCTTTAGACTGTGAACTCCATAAGTTCTAAAACAGTGTCTGGCACATGGGTGAGGCTTGGTAAATTAATATTTTTAATTTACAATACGTATATACATGAATGGTCAAGAGGGACAAAGATATCAAATGAAGTTTGAAGTGTGAAACCTGAGATCCATCTCTCGATAGTATTCACACAGTTTGCAGTTCACAATACTCACAACAGAATGGCTTTGGATGCTTGCTCAAACACAGACTCCTAACCTGAGGTGGAGTCTTGGGCCAATGTCAAGACTTATTTGTAATGTGGTATAAAGCAATACTTCCAAAATCTGGCTATTAATCAAAATTACATGTGGAGCTTTCTCCAACACATATTTTAGGGTCTTATCTCCAAAGATTCTGACCAACTCAGTGTGGGGTAGAGACCAGGAATCTATATTTTTTTAAGTCTCTGATGATTCTTGTGATTAATCAGCCAGCTTTGATAACTGCTGGTTTATAGCTATTCTTATCCAGAGACACAGGTCAAAACCACCTCAGAAAAATTTTAAAGTTCACATGTTTAGTTCCCAGCCTTAGGGCATCTGATTCAGAAGTTTCATTCTGAATATATGACTCATTATTCACTCCCGGTTGAAAAAGTTTTAAGTTTAGTGAATGCTGAGTAAAGTTTTGGTTTCGTTGCCTTTCTTGGAGATTAATTTTTTACAAACCACTTGACTCTAAATTTGGTTGCTCCCCTATCATCTCAACTCACTAAGGTTATCCTGGCAGGACTGAAAGACTCAATAGCTTTATTCTCCTTTTTTAATTTCTTAGTTTCCGTGGCCTGCATGTAGGAGACACGTAATAAATGTTTTGAATTAAACTGTTATTATTTGATTATAACAAACAGAAGACCTAGCATTGCAAAAAAAAGTTTGTCTCTTCTTCCCCCTCCCCACCATAAATTTTCTTTTACCCTCATCAAGATTAAGCAGGCTTGTTTTCAAATACCACCCTTTTCCAAGCACTTGGAGGCCCTCAGCATAGCAGGAAGAAGAGGCTCATGGTCTTAGCATTAGCAAGGGGGAGAGGAGAGGTGGTCAGAAGAGCTGAGGCATGCATGTGAACTTCAGGAAAGTTCACTCAACCTGAATTACAAACATGTTCAGGTATGCCCAACTCTAACACAAGCCTGGTGTAATCAGAGTCACTCTGGGTATCAAGGAATGAGGTAAAATATGGCAGAAAACAGTTTGATTCTCTTTTGCTGGGGGACTCTCTTGCCTCTGCCTTCTGGTCACCTCCATTAGGCAGTGTCACCTCTCTGCTTTGCTCTTCCTCAGAGTTGCTCACCCTCAGTATATATGGATAGGCTTGATAACCTAGTAGCTCACAACTGTCTGTTATGCTGTGAGAGATAATCGTTTTGAGGAGTTTGCCAACTGTTTTGAGAAAAGGAAAAAAAAATACCTCCCACTACAGTTATACAGAGTCCGGCTATAAAACCGTTGTGCCAAATCTGAGTAGAAATTGTGGACTGACAACTAGATTAGTGCCCCTCCCCCCATTTAGTGAAATAAATCCTAAGTAAGGGAAGCACATTTATTCTGCAATTAAAAGAATAAATAAACTTTATAGGCAGTTTTTAATTCCTTTGCTGTCCCTTTCTGGGGACAAGCAAGATGGTTGTTGTGAGCTTCTCAAAATGAGCTGTTTGCATGTCATATAACAGTTCGTCTTCTGGGGTTTTTAAATAACTTATAAGATGCCAAAACACAGCTGAAGTGAGTGGAAAAGTGTTTAGATAGGGTTATTCACAAACAAGCTTTCTAGGTAGTTTTATCTACAAGAGAGCTCTTCTCCAGAAGATCTGAAAAGTAGCTCTTTGCCATGAAAACTCACCATGCTTTCCACAGATACAGAGACACAGAATAGAGTCACATTACTTGCTCCTTCTCCAGTTAAGTCTCCCTCCTGCGAGGCTGTATTATTGGAAAATGGCAGTTATCAAGAGGATACTTTTGTCAATTTTAGTGGATTGGATTTTCAGCTTCAAATTAGCAGAGGGCTCCCCCTTCCCCATTTAAATGCCCTTGCTTCTTGAAACACTAATAGTGGGGAAAGGACAGTAAGTGATTGCATATGGAAAATGAAAATGCTCACTCATTTCAGCATGAAAGGTCGGGGGGTTCAAATAATTATGTTCGTGTAAGTGGTTGCTAGCTTTTCAAGTTTAGGTTATACTTCTTTGCACTTGAGAACTTTATTTGAGATCACATTCCTACCTTCTACCAAACTGATATTGTCTGTTTCTCTAAAGGAAATAACCTCTTGGAGAATGCAAAGGCACATTATTTAAACAAAGAGTTTTTATTCATTTGAAAAAAATAATTCATACTGTAAAACAGTATGCTTATGAAAAACTAAATAAAGTTTCCTAATAGAGAAACTTTGGATTGGTTATTTTATTGGAAAATTACAGAGATATGTTACCTCTTTGTCTGCTTTTCACCTATCAGAAAGTACAGTTTTCCATGCTGAGATCTTGAATACATTTGACTGCCTAGTGATGTTGGAAACTTTGTTGGTGTTCTATATGTTGATATAACCTTGATTTGGAGATGAGTATGTACCTTTTCATGTAGAAATATTTACATTTCTGAATTTTAATTGGAAGATGTCATACAATTTGTAGTCAGTGTATTGACTCAGATGACTAAATTTGAAAATGAAGCTACAAATTCTGCTTTCAGGAATTACGACATTTTTAAAACAAACATAGTGTCAAACCAAAGTTTATTTTAATACTTCTTCTTTCTTGTAAAACAACAAAGTGGCAGCATCTCCTGGATATACATCTTTGCCTGTCTCTAAATGTCTATTGACTACCTGATTCATCAGTCGTCATTGACAAATGCCAATATCCTCACAAGCATGACTGACAAGATTAAATATCATCTCTCCAAGGACTGATCAGAAGAATAATAAGTGCATGATATTCACATTTTTCTTTACCTGTAACTTCCTTGAATATAAATACTGAACAGTGGCACAAGAAATGGTAATTTTGGGGGATTTAATACGCTACTTTCCATCAATAAAATGTTTTTTCACCACCATTAGATAAACTCCTAACACCATTGTGAATTAAATGGTTCAGTTGGATTCATAGCCTATATTGCTCCAAAGGAATTTTCCTATTGTGTACATATGTAGAACAGTTGGAAAAAGTACTGAAATATTGCTTAGTGAGTGAATGCACACATTTAATACAAATGCAATACTTAATTCTGCAGTCTCCATGTGACCTTTTTAAATAAATCATGTGTTAAATTGAAAAGTGTATTCTATTTGGAGCAGAAAGCCTTATTTTAAAGGCTTAATATTTCTCTCTCAGCAATTAGTCAGCTGTGTAACCTTTAGTGAATCATTTGAGCCTTTCTATCCTCAGTTTTCCCATCTATAAAATGGTCATTATAATATAAGTGTCATAAAGAGATTAAATGAAAACACATGGGAAGGCACTTTACCACTGAATCCTATTATTATAGAAATAATTATTATAGAAATAATTATTATAGAAATCCAACTAAAGGGAGAGAAGTTATTCTTTCCCCACAATTGCTTTAACATTCTTTGGCTCAGTGTTTTCTAATCTTAGCTATTTAAAAATCACTTTCATGATTATTGCCATATCTACTTCCCTGTGCTATTATTTGCATAATTTCCTTTAAATCTTCTTTAAAATATAAATACTTGTATTTTAAAAGGGAATTTTATGTCATCGTCATAAAAGGGATTGAAATACCACTGCTGTGAAAAGAAAGTACTAGGAAAAATAAAATACAAACCAAGTAATAAATGCTGCTCTGGATAACATCCAGGGTTATGTGCAATGCACTTTGAGAAGGTGTTTGATTCAGGTGACGGTGACTGTACTCTTTGGAGTTTTGATCATAGAAATGGAGATTCAGGGTGGGGCAAGAAACTGGCCCTGAATCTTATGTTTAGCATTGCCTGCCTTTGTCTTCTCAGCCCAGATATTCTGGCTCTAGGGGTGATGAAGTGGAAGCCATTGGGTTATGACACCAGGGGAGCTGGAAAGAAGAGGTCAATGACCAAGTAGGCTCTCCTCTTTCCTTACACATAAGTGATATTTTTGTGGCATTTGTTCAATTGGAAAGTGTTACTAACTGCCAAAGATGGCCATAGGAGTAAAATAAGAGATGCTGTTAATGCTTAGCCAATAAATAGGGCATTTTATTGGATCTGTGCCTGTGAGGTACACTACACTCTGTTTTTGAAAAACAGCGGCAGATTTGCTGTTTTTTGTTGTAAAAAGTAAAAAGATTTGCCTAAACTACCAACGTACACCTTTGGAAATGGAGAGACACAGTTATATCTTTAAGCTTCTCAGCCGCTGTTTGTGCATCTGTTTCTATGAGGAGCAAATCTAAGATGTAAAGTTTTCATTGAGGTTTCCCTTCGGAACATGATGAGGGGAAAACAAAGCCTTTCTTCCACTGCTGGAGAAGTTCCTTGTTCTCTACCTCCTGGCATTTTGTTGGCATTTGCACAGAGAAGATACATTTGTTAGTCCAACTAAACATACTAATAAAAAGAAATCTGTCATAAAATCACTTAAAATTTTCGAATTTTTAAATTTATATATATATTCTATAAATACATATTTTAATCTGTAAGCTTTTATATCATTATCTACTTTCAAAGGGGTTGGTAAATTCCAAAATTATTTGAATCTCAGGTCTGTACAGAACAAGCCTTTTCAAGAGTTAAAAAAGCTTTCATATGCTACCTCATTGTGTTTCTACTGTTCTGAAGAGGTAGGAGAAAAAAGCTACAATAATTTTTGCTGAAAATGGATATCATGATTCTACTTTAAGAACTGGTAAAACTAAAGTCCAGAAATGTAACACCATATTTTCCATAGTTATTTTGAATTAAAATATGAAGTTTGATTCATCAGAAGTTAAGATTTTATTTCAAAATTACTCTTCTTTACATAGAGTAGTCTGCCTTTCTGTTGATAATCAAATCCTCTGAGAGCTCTTGCTTTCCCTCCTAACACTCTTATTGCTGTTGTGATTTCACCCAGGAAAAGATTTTAATCAATTTTTATACCCATACAACATTGTATTCAGTGAAGTTACTTTCTGGCATTAATGAATGTTGGAAATATTGGATATATCAAACTTTGAGGTATGTAACATTTTGCAATTTGCCATTCTAAAACTCATGGGCTCTTTCTCCAAAATGTATGGAGACTTCTGCAGACTATGCAGGTTCATCAGGGAAAGTGATAGCTAGGAGTCTAAATGCAGCTCTAATCATAAACTGGATCCTCCTGCAATTGTTCATACATAGGATATGTACATTTGAAAGATCGTTGGTTCTTTTCAATTTTCTTTTCTTTATTAACTCACTCAAAAAATTGTATTCATGACTAGCTTGATACATTTATATGTTCTACAAGAACTGAATCTTGAATTTTTCAATATTTTTATTACTTTATTCAAGCCATTTTTATAGAAAAATAATGCTTAAAGTTCTGTTTTACTGTGCATAGACTACAAGCCCATGACCATCCATTATTAGTACACATTAAAAGTTTATTGATGAAAGTTTAAAATTCCTTAAAATCATTTGAAATGACAACAGGCAATTTTTTATTACAATGTCATTGATTATAAGAATTCTAAAAATTATTTCCTTGACATCTGCCTGCCTAAAATTATATCCATTAAACTTAAGAAGCACAAATTAATTACTCTTGTTTTTAGGACTGGAGCTGCACATGCTTTGAAAAGAAATTGGTCCAGTGTACTAGGCAGATTACTAATTCAGAAGTGGAATAAAAATCACTCTCCACATTATGAAAACACATCCATAAGCACAGGGAACATCAATTTCAGGCTTTCTTTGCTAGTTATATTTAGCTCATTTTCTTCCTTGCTGTTATCACATGCAAGCATATCCTAGCTTGACTGAAATCCATTTTGCTTTTCTAATGAACTTAGAAAACATCTCTCCATAAGATGTTATTTCTCTTGTATTCAGACATGTCTCTGAGGCCACATAAAACCACAAAACAATGGAAATGATATGCTTTGATTGTAAGGTCTATTGTTATTCATGATTGCACTGAGAAATATACTGAAGCTAAAATCACATAGAACAATTTATGAAGAAATGTTTAGGAAAAAGTAAACAAAACAAAAATTGTTATTAAAATGATAAAACCTAATTAGTAACATAGTTTCAATCTTAATAAGTAATGCAGACAAACTATTAAGGCAATGATTAAGCTAAAAGTGAAGAGCATTAGCTATATTTTAAGAAAATTGATTCTATAGAATTATTTTTCTTTAATCAAAAAGCTTGAAATCATTCCCAATTTATCATACAAATTTTGTAAGGCTATGATTGATTTCATTGTTTAAATTCAGCTTTATTGCTCCACAAAAATTCTAATAAATGATCTTGTACAATCATTTCCTTTTAAAGTAATATACTAATTAATTTCAATTAAATATATGTAAAAGAAGATATATTTTGAAAAATGTGTCTCCCTTGCCATTTGTTAATATATTGAAAAAGTGTAAACCTTGGAACATTTAACATAGAAAATATTCATTTTTGGTAATTTCTCAAGGGGGCAATTTATTAAATGAAAGGCTTTTAACATTAGCTAAAAAGCAGCCGTGTAAATCATGGGTGTCATCAAACTGCTTCATCACTTCATTAATTTAAAAGATTATTATATGCGTAACTCACATAATTTTGAACAATGTTACATGGTTAATTTATTAATGTAGAAAAGCAGAAATGACATGCTGATTTGATTTATTTTTGTAATTGTATAATTTTAGAACTTTTGCCTATGACTTTCATTAACAGAAGAAATGATTCAGTGTCTCACTGATAATTTTATTGAGGTCTCTTCCCTGCTAATGCTTTGTCAGTAGTAATGTCTTCTGGTTACTTAATTTTAAAATACATTTCTAAGAGTGCAAGATAATACCATTTAAAAAAGTGTTGTTTTTTTTTTTATGTCCAGTGGTCAAATATAGGATAAATACCTTTCTATAATGATAATTATGAGATTTTAACTTTTAAAAAATGTGTTTTGATCTTTTTGGAGAAAGTCACATTATTAAAGTAGTGTTATTTTAATTATGTACATTTACAAATTATTTCTGCTTTATATTTTATAATCTCTTTCCTAAACATCTATATATTTATGAAAAATCACCTCAGAGACGGCACTGCAATAATCCGATTGAATAATTTTTTAACAATTTTTTTCTTTTGTCTTTGCAGCTGGTCACAGGTATTCCTGGGTATTTTGTGAAAGCTTAAGGGAGTAAGAGAAGTCACTGGGTTAAATTTTATCTAGGTCTATTTTTTATTATGCCTGAGAAATGAATTTTTCCCCCATTTGATTCCAAATCTGGGATAAATACTGTTTATATACCATTTTTTCTGTTTCTTTGAATTATGAAATTGAGATAATTTATAAGTGATTATGTTGTTTGTATAAATAAAAAGTCTTTTTGAAATGTGAACTTGCAAAAACATTTGATCATATTCTTAATTGTTTAAGCTTAAGTCTTAGTCACAATGCAGCAAGAATGAAAGTCTTCTGCCTAATATTAAATTTCTTTTAAAGCTACAAAATAGAGATCAGGACAGAGGTTGTAAAACTTGTAGAGTAATTTTAACTATAGAACAATTTCCTAAGTGAAATACACCCATCAACTTAATTCATAGACAGAGATATAATCAAATTAATGACCACAGAAAATATTCTCCATCTCTTATTATTATAAATGAATATACAAAAGTTGGGGGGGAGCTGTGGAGATGGTAGGCACAATTTCTACATTCTGTTTTTCTATATACATAAAATAAATTTCACTTTAAAGTCTTATTTGGCAAATCTCTAAAATTATAGTGAAATTTGATTTCTGTGTTATATCTAAGTTTGCTACTATATGCTCCAAAAGATTATATATAATATAGTTTCAGGTAGAAATTTCCAAGAGCATATGATTGAAAATAAAAGCTCTAGACAGTATTTACAGCAGTCTAATTTAGCTACTTACCCCAGTGAATTGTCTATTGATGTCAAAGCTGAAGTGTACTTTACAGTATCTTTCTTAGATTGAAATTGCTAATTATCCAAAGAGGCAGCCTCCGTAGATGGTAATAATTTATTCAATGATTCATTGTAAGCATTGTAGTCGGCACAGTACTAGCACCTTCTGTTGCAAAGGTTCTTATGCTTTCCTGAAGAAAAATCTGCTAACAAGTTTGTATGAGAAGGGAGAGCCTTCTACTAACCTAGAAAGATTTCCTGTGTTTATTTTTCTAATTAATTTAGATGCTTCTCAGTATAAACAAAAGTAAAAGAACTTTAAAAAATATTTTAATAAAACATTCTGAAACAAATGTAGTCAGCATTGAAGTGTCTTGACTTACTGTTAATTTTTTTCTTTTTACAAATGGGTTGAGGAGAAAAGAAATGAATATTTTAAAAATATATTAAAGATGGTGAAAAGTTAGATATGTTGTTGTCAAACATTGGTGGTCCTCAACAGGCTATGTCTTGCACAATTAAAAAAAAAGTCAACCTTTGGTTCACTATAATCAATATTAATCAGTAGGTCCTACCTCCCTTCCTCTCTTCCTCCTTTCTTCCTCCATCCCCCTACTGTCCTTTTACTATTTTCTAGGGAATAGATCTCAAATGAATAATCAAAACTTAAATTAGAATATTCCTTACCCACTTTAATAGTTTAATTAAAAAAATAGTAAACCACACACTTTGAAATTAAGAGGCCAGCATAACAAACAGGAGGTAGCTGGGAATGGCAGTAGAAGACGCATTGCTATTTAAGGTTTGCTGAACTCATAAGCATAATATTGTTCTAAAGTGAATGCTCTAAAATACATGGTGTCTGCCTTGAGGGGCTAAGATCTAAATTAGACAGATGAGACAAACGGGACAGAAAGTCGCCATAAGAAAGCATATGTCCTCACAGTGAAATATAAAATATTTTTGAGGTCTATATAATTTTAAGATTCACGAAACTTTGAGTGCAATTTAGCTGAGAGAGAATAAAAACAGATGTGTCTTTGTTCTCCTTACATGAATTTTCCTAAATACAGCGTTATAGAAAATATCTTTTGGTCTCAACAGATCTTTGTCTTCGTTCTACTCTTAAGTTTGAGAAAATAAAAGTTTTGCATTAATATGCAGGGCCAAGAATATATTTTTTCATCATGCCTCTCTGCAGGCATGAACCTTAAGCCCCGAACTGAGGTGATTACTCTTTGTGAAAAGAGTTTAGCAGTTAAAACAACTGAGTTGCATGTCTTTGCTCAGGAAAGATTGGCAATTATGCCAAATTATGTCTAATAGTTTTAGAATGTGGAGTAGTGTTTATTAATGTCTGAAGGGAGGTCCTAAATCTCCTTTTCCCCCCAAACTCCAGTTTTGATTTTAGCTGTCATTTTAAAAGATGAAAGAACTGGTTTCATTAAGCAAAGGAGACTTGAATTTCATTTTTTAATTTAAAACACACACATACCACACCTATTTCTATTTGGAAAGACTAGTTATCTTTCTAAGTTTTCACCTCATTTGTTCATGATATTTTATTGGATGTGAAATACAAACATCATTCTATAGTTGAAACCCATTTTTCATTTTTGCATTGCTGGCTACTGTATAGATTTTCACTCTTCTTGGGCATTTATAAATTAATATTAAATATTTATAAATTTCATTATTCATTTAAAATGTTGAATTCCTTTTCATGAATAGTACACATAAATTCTGGACGAGGAACAAGAAACATTTATACATAAATCATCAAACTAAAAAAAAAATAAAATTTCTGGCCTTCCTGGCTTTCTTGTTTACAGTTTTTCAAATTTGTAAAGATTTATTAGATGTCTGTTGTGGCAAGGTTATATGTGGGTTCTATGAAGCACTTTCACACAGGATCACTACTTCGTCTGGAAAAGAAGACAAACATAAAGTCAAATGATAAGCAAAGATTTAAGTAGCTGACAAAAGCAAAAGTTCAATTGAGTGAACTCACTTAGTTCTGGTTTAGAGGCAGTAAGGTAATGTTAGGCTGAGGTGATCAAAAAAATTTTAGAGTGACAGGAGATATTGAAGTGTGGGTATGGTTTGCCAGAAGAAGAGAAGAGGAAAGGCTAAAGTTTTAGGGAAATATTGTCCTTAAATTATTGTATCAACTTTGACACCACGAAGGGCTCTGGTACATTTATTTAACAATAATTAGAGCTCTCCATTGCTCTGTAAGAAACGCTTGATACGTGTTCTCCCTGATTTGTTCTTTCCTACTATGTGGAAAGCAACACTGGAAAGTTGCACTGGGTGCTCCACATAGTTCTCTACAACTTCTAGTGTGAAAAATGCACTGCCTTCTGAACATGACTGTGTAGACAGAGAGCAGAGAGCCTTTGCTTGTGTCTTCAGTGCTCATGCATAATTTTGTCCAGGCCCAGGGGAGGCAAGGTGTGTTAAGTCTCAGGAGGTTTGGGTTGTATAGCAAATGTCCTTTGCCATCTGTCTAGTTGGCTGTCTTGGTATGTTTGATTGGAAGATGGAGAAACTTAGCCTGTGTTCCCCCAGCTTCCCCCAGCATGAGCATGGATGTCACAGTCCATCAAGGTTTTACATGAGTACCAGGAGCAGGAAGTGACAAAGCTCTTCCTTGTTTATACTGGAGACTCAAAACAATAGCAATGAACAATTTGGCAGGAAACTAAATTACAGGAGAAATACATACTTGTGAACAATAGAAATAATCCTGAACCATATACAGTAAAACAGTACAGGTCCCCTGCTATTTATCCTCCCATATTAATTTCCTCTTCAGAGTAATCATTATTAAGAGTTTAGGGTTTTCTTAAAATTAAACACAAATGGGATCATATGATGCATTTTTTAAAATTTAGCAATATAACTTAGCTTTCCACATCAATACATGTCAATCTACTGCAATCTTTAAGAGGCTGCATAATTTTCTATAGTTTGAATGATGATATATTTAATGACCTTCCTATTGGTGGGTATTTAGGTTGTATTTCAATTTTCAGTATTATGAACAATAGTACAATAAACATCTTGTAATATATTTTTGCTCACTCATTCAAGCATCTGTATGTTTAGTTCCTAAGAGTGCTGGGTCATAGGGCATGGACATTCAAAATGTTAATAAATATTGCTAAATCCAATTAAAAAAGGTTGTACCAATTTTTGCTCTCACAAAGAACTCATGAGAGGTCTTATTTTCTCACATTCTTGACAAAAGTAGATATGACCAATTTTTCTAAATGTTAGCACTCTGATGGGGAAAAGAGCATATATTTTATTTCGATTATAGGTCCCTTAGGTTATATATAATTTCAGTTTCACATGTTAATTGGTAATATTGGTATAGTTATTCTTCCATGAGCTGTCAGTTTATGGTCTTTATAAAACTTTATCTCTAGGTTCTTTGTCTTATTGTTTTTAAATTTTTATTCTCACAAATTTATTTTGTATAGTTGTTTAAATCTTTATTCTCACAAATTTATTTTGTATAGTTGTTTAAATCTTTATTCTCACAAATTTATTTTGTATAGTTGTCAAATTTATTTTGACAACTCTTAGTCTTAAGGAATCTGGTTATCTGAATAAGAAGGCAGTTTCCAATGCTGACATTTCTTTAGTGTCTTCTGGGATGCATAGAAAAAAGTACTGGCCCTGGGGATCATAAGCTTCAAGTTTTGCTCCTACTACTGTTATCAATTAATGGTGTGACCTGGGACATACCACACGATTACTTTTTTAATCCAATTTTATTGAGGTATAGCTGACAAATAAACATATATTTATCAAAATCAAGTTAGTTAGCATGTCCATCACTTCACAAAATTACCCTTTTTTAATGAAAATGCTTACAATTTATGATCTAGCAAATTAAAAGTATACAGTACAATATTTAACTATAGTCATTATGCTGTACATTAGATTCTCAGAATTTATTCATCTTATAACTGAAAGTTTGTCCTCTTTGGCTAGTATCTGTCCATTTCCCAAGTCCTCCAGCTCCTGGCAACTACCATTCTACTTTCTTTATCACTAAGTTTGAATTTTTATTTTTTATTTTTTAGATTTCTACATATAAGTGACACTATACAGTATTTTTTTTCTGGCTTATTTTATTAATCATAATGTTCTCCTGTATATATATACATAATTCTGTTATTTATATATTTTCTTTACCCATTCACCCACTGATAGACTGACAGACACTTAGGTTGTTTCCACATCTTGGCTATCGTGAATAACACTGAAAAGAACATGGAAGTGCAGATATCTCTTAGAGATACTGATTTTATTTTCTTCAGATATATGCTTAGATGTGGGATTGCTGGGATGTATGGTAATTCTATTTTTAATTGTTTTAGTGACTTCCAAACTGTTTTCCATATGACTATACCAATTTATGTTCCACAACAGTGTACAAAAGTTCCCTTTTCTTCAAATTCTCACCAACATAAATCCTCTTATACTAAATTTCCTATTAATAAAATAAGAAGGTGAAATTAGATGACTTACAATCTCTTATATATAAATGAGTCCCAGAGTTAGTCATAGTCTTTCAATCATTCATTCATTTATTCTACAAATTATTCATTAAATGCCAAATATTTGTGAAGCACTATGCTAAGGGCTGGACATACAAAAGAAAATGGAGAGATCTCTACTTTCATGGAGATTACAGTTTCTAGAGAACAGAAGTCATAGGAAAATCTGTAACTATATGCTTTGAAAGGCTCTTGGAATGCAATGGTGTTCTATGAAAAGGTCGTAACAGAGAGATCTGGCCTAATTTGAGAAGACAGGGAAGATTCAGCATGTCTTCAGGAAGAAGTAATATAGCAGATGAAATTTGAAAGATAAGTAGTAACTAACCATTGAAGGGTGTGAGGAGATCAGAGTACTCCTAGCAGAGAACAGTACGTGCAAAGGCCCTGAAGGCAAAGGAATTGTATGGACCACTAGTTCCCAAAGTGAGCTGTGTAAATGATCCAATGAGGCAGGTATAGAAAAAAAAAGTATAAGACCCTGTAAATATTTTTAATAAAAATAAGAAATACGTTAAACTTTAATAGTATTTAACACATGGACTGACACATGTGGCCCCATTCATTCATTACCAGTTTCATGCGGTAAGTGAACATTCTAAGAAAGAATGAAAATTCTCCAAACCTCTGGGTCATCTACAGTATCCTTACTTGTTCATTCAGCATGTAGAGTCATACTGTAGTTTATACCTAAAGTATCCTAAGTGGCCATTAGGGCTGGTAACATTGGTTTAAGTTAATTCTCACTAAAGGGACAAGTAGCTTAAAAAGATTCCAGCAAAAAAATCACAAACTGAAGATAATGCATGCACTAATGAGCAACAAACATATGGTAGAGTTGTCTGTCTCCTGCTTCTAAAATAAACTCATTAATTTTACTACAAGATAAAAGCAATGATGATCTAGTCAGTCAGATGTGATCAGAGGTAGCAAAAAAAAAAAAATCAAAATGATCAGGAAGGCTACTTGAAATAGGTATTTATATTCACTCTGAAGCATTCCTTACAGTAAAGAGAAGGGAGAGGAAATTGTCTTTTAAAAGAAATTTTGCATACTAAAGAAAACATTTTGAAAATGAATGCTTAGAAATATTTCCAACTTTATGTGACTTTTATTCCTGAAAAAATTATGTATGTTTCCTCCAAAATTGCCTGTATATTTAAAGTTTAAAAACTTGATAACTAAAATTTATTAGTATTTTTAAAACCTTCAAATAAAGAGTTTTAGTGAGGCTTGAAATAATGTGTTAATATTAACATGCCACATCTTCTGATTCACTTTTAACAGGGAAGATAAAAATTTCACTTGTCAAATTTCAACAAAAACTCTTTGTTAATTACAGGGTGTGATTGAAAGCTAAGCATAAACTTAATACTTTGGTAAGTGAAAACAACTTCTTCCATTCAGTTTTACACAGCTTTGAAAATAACTGTTTTAGTTTTTAGACAATAAAATCAAGTATTTTTAAAACAAAACAGAGATTTTGAATGATGGCAAGAAATATTCCATAACAAATGATACCTATTAATATTTTAGTTTAGAGCAAAAAGGGTTTTTTTTTATTTGCCAATAAATAACAATGATTTAAGCTAATTATGCTATCTTAGCTCATCTTTTTCTAATTTCTATTTATTATGTTTTATAAGGTGTGATTCTTAATTTACAAATGAACAACTATAATATACTGGTGGTGCATGCTTATTTTTAGCCAATTTTAATTATTAAAAATGATTGAAAACCGCTTGTACTGGCCTCAGTGTTAAAAGGTTCTGGAGGAGAGATACCACTGTGAGTTGGAGGGTTCTGGAGAGGGATTTGATCTCTTCAGAAAGCATAGAGGAGCTGAATCAATTGTTCAATGATCTGGTCATGCTGTGGTACCATTTATAGCTACATATAGGTTCCTAATTTGTAATTCACACCACGTAGGACAATGAACCAACTGTCTGATGATAGCTGATGATAATAATTTACTAATATTTGTCATTTCAGCTCTCAAGCAAGGTTCACACTCCACCGAGCAAATGGACCATTGATCAAACATTGATTTGTTCAGGTGACAACTATATTATAGGGTCTGTTTATCTCACTGGCATTTAGGAAATTCAGTCCCTAAATGGATCCAGATGATCTAGCTGTTGAGAGAGAGAGAGAGAGAGAGAGAGTGTGTGTGTGTGTGTGTGTGTGTATTGGGAGCTATACCATAGAAGTTAAGAGGCAAAGATAGCAAGAAAAAAAAATGAGTATTAAAGAATAAATTTGATGCTGATACTTTTGTCTATGTATGTGTGCATGTATGTGTGCATGTGACCAGGGCTGAGGCGGAATCTTTCTCATTTCCCTTCAATCCTGGTCCTTCCTTTTTGTACAGTATTTCCCATTGTTTTCTTAAATGATACATTCTAGTTTGCTAAAAAGCCATACTTTCCTATATATGTCACATTGGGGGTTTAATGTTAAAAATGGTCATGATTTCCTGACGTTGTTTTAATGTGTAGTCTCAAGCTGACAGAGAAGTCTTCTACCTAATGCAGGCCCTTTTCTATGAGGTTTCACGTCATGCACAAGGCAGCTGGAATGAGTCGTAAATCACTTCATTTCCTAGATTTAACAGCTTCTTCTTGGTTCTCCTCTTTTCCTTAACACTTCGATTGCCTAGACTGATGACTTACTCTGGAGCTTTTGAATCATACTTCTTGGAGAATAGTGCTTTAGAAATGATAATATCTCATCAAAATAATCTTTTGTCTTTAGCTTTCAAACTAAATCATATCCCATTACAAAGAGTTGTTTAGGAGGATTCTAGGTCATTTTTATTACACATTTTATAAAAGTAAGATAATGCAAAGAAAGATCTCAAAATCAGCCTTCCAGAAAATAAATACTTTGATTTACAGCTAATTTATGACTTTTTCCAAATTGCTTCTTTCTCCCCTATCTCAAAGCCCCTACCACAGAAACCTAGCAAAACAACGTCTGTGCTTTAAAATGGATACCACAAAGATGGACTGTAGAGTTGTACATGAAAACCATAGAAACATCAGATTAAAATCACCTAACATGCTCGACGCAAAAATCAAAGTAGGAACAAAACAAATGAGTTGTTAAATTATAAGAAACTGTTTTGCCAAATCAATAGCTCATTAAAAATGTCATAGAATCAACATTAAGAGGCCATGGCAGTTTCAAAAAGGTAAAATTGCTGAGCTGCTAATGAATAAATATATGTAAAGGCTACTTCAATGTAAATAGGTAATTTCTCTGTAATTCTTCTTTCCCACTCCTCAAAAAAATCTGTGAACCTGATAATAGTCTGTCCTGTTTTATGCATAATAAAATAAAGCAGAGAAATAGATAATGCTAGAGAGTGGTTCATCTAAACTCTAGTAATAATAATAGTCATAATAAAAGTTAACTTGTCAAGAGCACTAATTAAATGATAGGAAACCTACAAAGAACTCTACTCTCATTATTTCATATAGACCAGCAGTTCCTAACCTTTTTGGCACTAGTGACCAGTGGTCCTATAAAAATCTAATGCCTGATGATCTGAGATGGAGCTGAGGCAGTGATGCTAATTCTGGGGAGCAGCTGCAAATACAGATGAGGCTTTGCTTGCTTGCCCGCCGCTTACCTCCTGCTGTGCTGCCCAGTTCTAACAGGCTATGAACGGGAATGGGTATCGGTCCGCAGTCCAGTCCAGGGGTTTGGAACCCCTGATGTAAACCAAGGAGCAAAGTTAAGTAACTTTGCCAGCTAATGCAGTGGTGTACCGAACATAGCATCCAGGTTCTTTGACCCCAGAGTTCACATTTTTAATAAGTATGCCATTTTTTGTCATCCACGTTTATTTTCTAATGAATTAATATAGAATTAGCAACAGTTACCCCTATGTAATATTTTCCTTCCTATAAGTGCTTGGCAGCCATCAATGTTTATAATTTTTTCCTCTTGTCTTGCCACATTTCATAATTGCCTACTTTCCAAATATATTTCTTCGACTGCTATCCATGTGGTTAATATGTCTGTTTCATCAGAGTGCCCAGCACAGTACTTTCACATAGCAGGAATTAAATAAAAGTGTGTTGAATGACTTAGTAAATACCTAGTTATTTCCAAGCAAACCTTTCTCTCTCGTATGTCAAAAGTAACCATTCGTTTTGACCACTTTGCATTTTAACTCTAGTTCTCCTCATTGATATGCTTTCCACTTATGAAAATATATAAAAACTGCTACTCTATTATAAAAATCAGTTCTAGCATCAAGCACTTTATGCACATACACAAACACATACCACACATTCTAATTTTATTTTTTGCAAAAGTGGTGCTGACAGCTTGCAATGGGCTTTTGAAGTCACTGTTGGCTTCTTGCTATAGCACTGTAGACTGACCGTGTAAAGTTCTCTTATTCTTTCCTGGGAGGGGGGCACCACTACAGCACAGATGTTTTTCCAATTTCTCTTTCATTTACTAAAACTCAATTTATACCAATGATCTAACTCCATAATACCCACTGAGTAACAGGCTCAGGGAACTACCAGAAATTGTCAGGATTCCTTGCAGTTTTGAATGAGTGACTGATTGAGGAGCCTCAGGTATTTCTGAGACTCAGTATGACAAGAAATATCCATGGAGTTATGTCACCTTGTGAAATTCCTGGTGGTTAGCTCTTGGGCATTGTTTAAACACTCTCTCGGGAAAAGTGACATTTGTAAATTGATTTGTACAAACATACACATATTATTTATTGCCTTGTCATTTGCATAAGTTAGTTTTCTTCTGCTGAATACCCTTTATTTCTTGAGAACACTGAAGAACAGTATTATTCAACGTGAGAGGAGCAAACCAGAGGAGGGGCGGTTGATGCATTGCTGATGTGGTTCTAGGACCTTCTGTTTGAAAATATTCAACATATGATCAAATCTTTGAACTTCAGTTTCTTTTTATTATTTTTTCCCTTGTGAGTACTTTTATGTATATGTGTATGAGTATGTATATGAATGAATGTGTGATAAAACTATTGTTAGAAATAGTTGATGCATGTTGAAGCATGCTTTTCTATACAAACGGTTGCATATGGTACTTATACCTTCACATGTTGATGATTACATTTAACAAAGTATCTTAGAAGTAATTTCATCTTCCTTTACTATAGTGAACATTTGATGGCTGCCTTCCCGGTGTCCATTCTCTCCTTCTTTCCTGAAGGACTCAGGTTTTCATTTACTTGTCCAGGCTCCCCTACAAAGCTTCTGGGAATCACGCCACCATGTGCTGACTGGACAAAGCCAATCAATGCTTTCTATTCTTGTGGCATATGATCTAAGCTTGCACTGTCAATGTGAACCTCAGGACTCTTGCTTGGTTTGCTGGGATAGAAGCACTCTTTTCTCCCAGGTAATGGAGCAAGAACCCTTAACTACGGTTGAAAAGTCTCCCTCAAACAGGAGACAACCAGGCTTTAGATGAAGCTATTATCGTTAACAGTAAAGCAGAGAGATGAGAAGAAACTGAATTCTTGAGGATTTCCCATTTATGTACCCCAATACATCTCTTTTATTATTTAAATCAGTTTGCAGTGGATTTTCTGTTACTTGCAACATAAAGACTCTTAACTGATTTGAGGACATATAAATCTACCTCATTCTTTTTAACGGTCTTACTATGAACACATCACAGTATACTTAATACACATTTATGTTATTCCGGTCTGCTAATACTAACCACACAGTAACAAGCAGCTGCATATGCCTGTCAGGAGGATAAATTCTTAGAAATCAAATTGGAGACCTTGGGATATGTACACAGTTAATTTGATAGACTATATTTGGAAATACAAACAAAGATTTAGTGAAGAAATTGCCTTTAGGGAGGGAAATATGGTGAAAGGAAATCTTCATATATTCTTTAAAAATGACTTTTAAAAACCATGTAGAATACTATTTTTTCCAGAAAAGAAAAGAAATACACATAGAAGCATGAAATTTTATATATATATATCTTAAGGATAGGAAACTGATGTATTGAGACTAGTGCCCTACCACAGTGTGCATAAGCATAAGAACCAGTCCCCCAGCCAGGGGTGACTGAAGTTGGATCTGAATCTGACTTTCTCCCAGGGGAGTGTCTTCCTGCACAGAGATGTACAGAAGGGTACTGAGCTTTGTGATGGAAATGCAGAGAGTGAGAGGCTGGCCCAGCACTTGCTTTTGTTATACTAATGTCGGAGGATATGTTCTTGGTAAACTTTACAAGACTGCCCTGCTAAAGGAAAATCAACAAGATGAAACAGTCAAGGGGCTATGTAAAGACTTAGAAAAATTAAAATACAAAAACTCATACCTGGGAGACAGAGGGTTTTTTAAGAGTTTACTTTGGTGAAACCAAAGGTCACAGGTGTGTTTATTTATTGGGCAATTTAGAAAATTCTCTTAATAGCTCTTGTCTCAAATTCCAAATTTCAAATTCTCCTCACTCCAATGACTCATGCTGACTCCTTGGTGTTGCTCCCACCCTCAAATTTCTTTAATTCTGGAAATTCACTTGTCCCTTTCTTTGTCCCCAAAGAAAATGTGATTTAAAAAGTGGAATGGGTCATTTAGCACATTTTTATTTTACAAATGGGAAAAAGAGGATTGCATAGGTTTAATGGATGTGTAGCAAGTCTATGCATAGCCTAGTCTTATAGCTAGGATTTTCTGACTCCCTGACTCATAGTATCTCTAAATATAGATTCAGAATTTAAAAAGTATATATATTCACCAAAGAATAGAAGAGTCTAATCATATTTACAAATTTTTTAAAACAAGTCATTTTTTTAAAACATAAGATATTGTTGGCTCAGCTTAAGTATCTTTATAGAGATTCATGTAGAAGCTTTTAGTTATGACATTTTATGATTATAATTTATTTTATAATACTTCAAGAAAAAAAATAAAGTAAATGCTAAATCTAAATAATCATTAAATCTAGGTGATAGGAAACAAGATAGTCCCTGTACTGTTTACTCTACTTTTTATAATATTTGAAAATCTTTTATAAAAAGAAGAAAAATCATACAAACATATTAAGTATGTCCTGGAATTTAAAAGTTCCATTTTTTTTTTCTAAAGTAATACATGTTCAGTGATGAAAATCTAGAAAGCGTTAGTCTACAAAAAAAATAAAATAAAATAACTGTAACTTGCTTACCGTGCCATTCGGAGAAAACTATTGTCAACATTTTAGGAGTATATTTTTCTAATCAGTATTCTAGGTATAAATTCACATACGTTAACTTGTAAATGTGGATCATACCTTAAGTCCATTTTATAATTGTTTTAACTTAACATATAGTAAATATTTGCCCTTGCTGTTGAATTATCTTCTATATCCTTTTAGGGATGCATATTGATCTGCCCTTGCTGTTGTCCCCGGTATCCATGGGAGACTGGTTCTAGGATCTCATTGTGGATACCAGAGTCCTTGGATGCTCTAGTAATGGTGTAGCATTTGCATATAACTTACGCATATACTCCCATATATTTTAAATCATTTCTAGATTACTTATAATACCTAATACAATGTAAATGTTATATCAATAGTTGTTTTACTGTATTGTTTAGGGAATAATGACAAGAAAAAAGTTTGTACATGTTCAGTATAGACATAACCATTGTAGGCCTAACTACATAGTACCTGTCAGCAGCATGGTACTTTTTTTGTGTATGTTGGTTGTATTGGGGGATGTGGAATCTGCATGCGCTGAAGGCCAACTGTATTTGTTTAACCAATCTCCTTTTAGGCCATTGTGAGATTTTCTCCAATATGTAATGATTAGTAGCAAATCTATGACGAGCATTCTTGGAGCCCCCTCTGCACACATCCAAGATTATTTTCTTGGTAGCATTTCAGAGTCTTCCTCACACACCAGGCATTGCAGTCAATAAAGGCTTTACATGCACTGTCTTATTTAATTTCCTAACTGATGAGGTATATATTTTTATTACCCTCATTTTATAGATAAAAGCTTTGGGCTAAGAATTAAGTACATAAACTTAAACTTCTATCTGTCTACTAGTCCTCAAAGTTCATGTTCTGGGACACCAAGATCATCTGTGTTGAGCCATTGAAATTTTAAAGTTTATTTGTTAACAGCAGCTAACATTATCCTAACCAGTGCAGGATGTTTACTTTGCATATTTTGAGGATCATTGACACCTCTGTTTGATTCTTTCCCATTTGTCAAGGAAATCTGATGCCCTTACACTGATGCCCACTTAAATCAACGTTATTTAAGTCCAACATTTGCTCTGAGAGATGCTATTACCTTGCAGAGGAATAAATCTTTACTTTAAAACATTATTTTTTTTTCAGAAAAAATTCTTTCTTTTCTTGTTCCTCTTTTGTTATAATTATATTTTTCCTTCATTTCTCTGATAAGCTCATTTTTTTCTCTAGTATACATTTCAGGTGTTTGATATATTCACATAGATTTATATATATTCTTAGAGTATTGGTTTATTGTGCTTGTGTTTTTAGTTTACTTATATAAAATTATACTATAGATCTCATTTCATTTTTTTATCATTTTCACTCAAAAAACTGTTTTCATAACTTATCTATATTGTATATTTATCTCTAACTTGTTAATTCTTTTTTTTGCATTTGTGAAACCTTTATATCTTTGTGTTTTTAATGAGCAAAATATTTTTTCATAATTATTAAAGAAGTTTTGATTAAAATAAATACTTCTGCATTCTAATATCTTTGATATCTGCTCATATTTATTTCTGTTTACTTATTTAATTTAATTTTTTTAATCAATCAATTAATTAATTATTTTAATGGTGACATTGGTTAACGAAATCCAATAAGTTTCAGCAATACACTTTAACAGTAAGGCATATATATATATATATATGTGTGTGTGTGTGTGTGTGTGTGTGTGTGTGTGTGTGTGTGTACACTGTGTGTTCACCTCTCATAGCTAGATTTCTGTCTGTCACTGCATATTTGACCCTCTTTACCCCATTCACCTTCTCCTCCCCACCACTTCTCTCCCTGCTGGTAACCATTAGTCTTCTAATTTGTTAATTCTACCTGTTGCATAGACTAATACCCATCTTCTCCTAGAAATGGGCTTCAGATTACCTTCAACTCACCAGCACTACAAATAGTGCAGCAGTGAACAGTATGTGTGAGAATTTCTCTGACAGATACATGGGATTGCTGGGACATGGGAAATAAGGAAATAAGTATTGCCAGGTTGCTTTTCAGAATGGCTCCCCAATTTACATTGTCGGTATACAAGGGCTCTCATGGCCCCATATCATCCTCCCTAATTGGCATTATCCTCCTTTCCAACATTTTTTACATTCTGATATGGGCAGAATAAAATTCATCTCTGTTTAATTTACATATATCTGATTAATAATTAGTGTGTGTATCTCTTAAGTAATGTTTTAGCCATTCAACTTCCCCTTCTGTGAACTGCCTATTTCAAAGGCAAAACAGCAAAGCATTCCATTCCCTCATAATCCACATGGGAAATCTTGTAGGATTTGTTAAAAAATTATGTATCTTATCTGTTTTCTTATCTGGTGTCTGATTCAAGCTTCTCTTTAGATAATGTTACAGGTTATCTATAGATTCATTCATTCATTCATTCATTCATTCCAAAAATATGTGTCAGGCACTATATCATGAGTTAGAAATACAGAGGGGAACTAAATTACATGGCACTTGGCCTCTTGGTTGGTATCTCTGAAATGGTGAAAGAGGTACATCAGTGGTCTATTGTTTTATTTTCTGGAGGAGTAAACATTAAGTTGTGAGCTACTTATATCTTAATAAATAACAAGAGTCCTCTCTCATCTTTTCTTTTCTCAATTAAATTTGCAGTGTCCTTGACAAATTGGGACTATGGATTACTGGTATAGGCCAATGGATGCTGCTAACAACTAACAAAAGGAAAAGCATACTGCTTCCAATCTTATTAACTGAACAGCTCAGTGAGGCATCTTTTCTTAAAAGAAATTCTTAGGTACCAAAATGTTTTGCTAATATATACCCTCTGTGCGGGGTGGGGGGTGGGGAGGAAGAGCTGTAATCTAATCTACCACCACCCCTCCCCCAACGTTTGTGAGAAGTTCAGAGGGATGAAGTTCAGAGGGATGTAAAAAAACACTCAGCTAGAGCCTTCTGGAGGTCTTCCCAATACACCACCCTGGTTCCATTTTTAAAACTTTTTTTTTCCTTTTGAAACTAGATTCATGCAGCTTGCTCATGCAAAATAGGGATTTTAAGTTAGAGTCTGTAAAGGAAGAGAAGGATTACATAAAGAGTTCTGCTAGAATGTAGCTATCATGATCTAATGCACCATGGACAGCCCAGCTTTGGGAAATACTGACTTCCAAGGCCTGGAGCTCCTGGGGACAGCTGGCACTCAGCTGGTCATGGTGCTGGCCTCACGTTGCCTTGGTGTCTTCCATAAACTCAACTGACGCTATTTAGCCTTTTTTTAAAAAATATGCGGCACAGGAAATTTTTCTTTCATGCATGTAAGAGCTGTTTGATTCTCCAAAGAAAAAGATTAAGTTAGTTAAGAAGAAAGTAGAAGCACTGAACATATGAGCACATTTTAACAATGTCCAAGTGTAACTTTTACTGCCAACAGTAGACATGCACTGGAAATTGAAACAGAGCCCAAAGGCTAGATGCAGTTGTTTTTATCTGTGAGGAGAATGTTGTGGTTTCATTCTGAGATGAGTCATTTTGTTCTGATTTATCCAGTTAGTAAATATATCCGATTTGTTTTCATTAGGGAGCTGAAAGTTTTTGTTTGTTTTTGTTTTTGTCCCAGGAAAGAAAACTATCAGGTCTGGTAAGAATATAAGAAAGCACAATTTTATTGAAATGCTCAATAAAGATAAAGCCAAGATGTCACCTGCCTTGTACAATGAAGAGGGTGTGAAGTCTTGACACTAAGAGGGAAGCTTGGGATTTTGGAAGCCCAGGATTTGCTGTCAGTATCTGACAGCATCTTTACAAGGCCATCCTGAGTTGCCAAATCAGAAAACTAAGCCTTTTGTTCAGTGTGATCTTAATTTTGTGCAACTATTAAATGATTTCATGAGGGGGTCTAAGGAACATTTATATATTTACTAAAAAACTTGAAGTTTCTCTAGGCCTACTCTGCAGGACAAGATCACTTGGTCTAATTAATCAGTTAATTCATCAATCTGATTAAGAAATGTTGATGAAAGAATATCCAACCTAAGACAAAGTCTTACTTATAAGAGTTTATTCAAGCCAAACTGATGACAATTACTAGGAAGGAAAATCTCAGTGGGTAAGAAAATGCTCCAGAGAGAATGATGGTTTTGCAGCTAATTTTATAGATTAGAATCAAAGGAGGAGACATAGGAAGGTTACATGAAATTCATTAGTGGTAGATTATGCGTGCGAAAGAAAGCAAAAATAGAGGAATCTCTGAGATTGGAGAAACACGTGCTTCTCCTATATAAGTGGGTACAGTATAGTTCACATTTATAGCACATAGAGATGGTATGTGGGCAACCAGATAACAATGTGTTCTCTGCTCTGGTGCTGGCGGTTGTGCCTTCGAAGGGCCTGGAAAAGAAAATCACTTTGACATTTCAAAGGTATGTTATCTTAGATGCACAGACAATAGAAAATTTCAAAATTAAACATGTACCTTGGTCAAGGAAGCTACACACTTAAGACATGACTACTCACCATGACCACCTTTTACTTAGGAACTTTTATGTTCAGACCACCCAGTGTGGTTACTTTGGTCTCTGGGTTTGTAAGGCCCACCATGCTGGCCTCCCTGAGGTTGTCAGGTCTAGTATGTGGCCTCTTTTTCTGTCCACAGAAGTGTTTACTGAGTGCCTGCTACCTGTAGATGTTAATGGATTAATTGATATTGTGACTTTGCTGGCATGCCGACACCATGACCAAATAATCCAGCCACAGTTATATTAATTGTTGTTAATTGTTTTCTTATGTCTTTAGTAGCAAATAAATTATGACCATTATGATGACTTTTTTCCATTAACTTATTTTTCTTTTTATTCCTTAACTTAAAGCTATGTTGAATGATATTGAAGAATTTTAAATGTACATATTTCAAGACTAAAACTATCTATAATTTGACTTATCCTACAAATATTTTCATCATATGATAAACAGATTATATTATGTAGATATATAATGTAGGTTTTATCATGTAGTAAATATTTTCACTGAAGGAAAAATATGTTGTCCACAAAATGGTGCAACATATTTTGGAAACATAAAATGATCAGGTGCCACTGAGAATTTTTTTTTAAACTGCTGTGTTGGAGAGATATTTGACTCAAGCTAACTTTTACTCTTAAGACTATAGTTTATTCAAAAAGAAAAAAAAGGCAAATAGAACTGTTTAGAACACTTTTTTCCGCTGTTTTTTTAACCCATGGTTGTTTTTCAAGTTCGCCGAGAATACCAGGGCATCCTTAACAACACTTTGTCTTAAATTTAGTGCAGTGGATTGTCATTGTAGTGGCTTTTTGCCCGTGAAGAATTTATCAGACTCATTCTCTGGCCTCCATCACTTGGTGGGACAGAAAAGCCTATTTCAGTGTCTCTGGGCATAACTAATATTTAGAAAAGTAAGCCTGTGTAGCAAACGTGAAAGAGTTTCTCTACATGCCCCGATAGCTTTACTCAACCACGTTTCCTCTTTTATCATTTGTTGGAAAAAACCTTTACTATCTCTTCTTAGTCCCTTGTCCTTTGTTAGCGACAAAGGGCAGAATTTCTTTTGTGAATCCTTAGTAATTAAATGAGCACTTCGGTGGTTGTAGCCTTCAATAGCCTGTTTCCTAGGTTTTTGCCTTTGACAGTCATATTTTGCAAACGCCTCTAAAATGACTCGGCATCTTCCCCTACTTAACACTAAACCAATTGAAGCCCGTGCTCACTGCATGAAGGAGGAAAAGATTCATTAAGGGCACTTCATTAAGGAGCTGAAATGGGACGCTCTAAATGCGCCTGAACCGACTGCAAACCACAGGAGCTATTAGAGGAGCCACAAAGACAGTTTCGGAAACTGAACTCGGGCTCCAGTGCTTCGGATTAGGGAGAGTGATGGGATTAGTGTTTAATGACTTGGGGCGGGAGACAAAGGGAATTTCTACAAAGAGGCTTAGATATGGAAGAATTAACACTCTCTATTCCAACCAGGCCTCCGATGACTTCCAGCATTCTTTTCAGACTCAAAAGCCAAGAAGGGGGTGGGGAAAAAAAGATGGGCAAAGCTTTAATACTTTCCTAACTTTCTTATTTATTACAACAACAATAGAGAGGAAATAAAAGCACCCTCTTCACTCTTTTGCACTTGAAACTTCTTTTAAAAATAAGTACCTACAACTGTATAATTTAGCCCAAGGTGAGCTGGCCCAGCACCTCAAGTATGTGCCAGAATGTGTTTCTGCTTCACAAAGCCAGGGCAAGTTGCAAACCAATGCGGACACTGAAGCAAAACACATGGTAGCAGAGGCCCAGCTAAGTGGCTTTAAAAGCACTTCCATCTCCATGGCTGTTTATGTTACAGGTGCAACCAAAGGGACAGAGAAAAACTTAGCTTCATTGTAAAACCTCCTCCTGGCCCCATCTGGCTCAGACTGAAATGATTTTGGTGTCTATGGCCTGAGAAGTGCTTCACGAAACGAGGTGATTATCCTGTCTACATGAGGGGATAACTTTGGAAATGCGCTTAAAGGTTGAAAGTGCTCTTGAAAACAAATTATCAACCCAGAGCAGGGTAGACAATGTTGGAGCTTATCTCTACCATTTCCCCCTGCTCCGACAAGAATCCAGTATCATTATCTAAACACAAAGCCACATTTAAGTGGCTGACCCTGGAGTGGAGTATCATTCTCCAGTCTGTTAAGTAAACAGACTCTGAGCACCAAATGCCCTGGAGCAGTAAGTGTGTGATTATGCCCTGCTGCTGAGAATGGCAAAACGCAGGTGCGAATGTTACTGTAGGCAAATGTACAACCCAAATAGTGCCGTAAATGATCTCGCACTGTAATAAACCAATTCAACGTGGCCTGATTTTCAACCAAACTAAATCACTTGCAGAAAAGCTGGGTATTCATTTCATGTATTAGCCTATATGAAAAGGTCCTGGAGCAGTTCTAGACACCAACGTATTATTTAACCCGTGTGTTTTAGTGGGACAATGGCAGACCCCTGTCGTAATCCATTCAGAGGCAATACTGGCAGTCAGTGTGAAATTAAATACATTACAGAGAAAGAGCTTAATGTGTTTTATAGGCAGTTGTTCATCCACATCAAACTTTAGTTTTTAAAATCCAACATTTGATCCCACGACAGGAACCGTGCCTCCAGTCGGAGATTGCTATGCTGTGCTGCCAGGAGGTAGAAAAGTGGCAGATCTCAGACTTCAGTGAAGGTGCAGTTGGCCGAAAGGAGCCGTTACCAGTGAGTTTACTTCTCCTGGCCGCTCAGATACCAAAGACCTGGGTGGTATTTGATCACACTGCATTTATTGCCCCTTACTTTTCTGCTAACATTTTTGCTTGAAGGATTGATGTTTTCCCAGTGCAGCAGAACCCCCTTTTCTCATAGCTAAATAGCAGTGGGGTACAGTGGCCTTTCCTTGCTTCACTCCCAGTTGTCTTGACCCCAACATGGTCTGGCAGTCTGTTCTTTGTTAGATTGAAAATGTGTAGAAATTTTTACAGAGATCTTCAGCTATATAAATAGCTTTGAAAATTGTTGTAACTTTAAAAACAGGTCAAAAAGGAAATTGAACAGCTAGTGAGTTTCATACCATCCAGTCAGCTTTTTGAAGGGCTGAATGGTCTTCCTAGTAAATGGTTGCTTTTATTGTTGGGGTTCCCACCAGTTTTTTGAGGATCTTTTAATAGAAAAGAGAGCTTTGGAAGAATTTTTTGATAGAATGTCAATTATATCACTAATAGCTCATGACACCACATTTAAAAGTCAAGAGCGGCTTTTGCCTTGGGAGTATGAACTGCATGTTGTGGCCCTGCACAGTATCTGATTCTCTGTGAATATCAGTGACTTCCTTTGAAGGGATGGTGACCCCTGTGTGGGTCCCAGGAAAGTTCCTGAACTCTCATGCCTCACAGCTAGATCCCTGTGTCCTTATTGATGGTGGCCTTGTGTTTTTGGAGCCTTCAGATGAAACTCTGCTTGTTTGAGTGCAAAAGCTTATCAACAGACTCTTTGATGGTATCTTTTTTCAAAAGTGGACAAAGGTTAAAATACTGTGAAACTTTTTTCTTAGTACTACATTGAAAGTCTAAGAGCTTGAAAGTAGTGATTGTCAACCTTGGATGGGGGAGGGGTAATACAATTATTGCTAGGGGTCCATTAATCCACTTGTTGTGTTTGCATTCTCTAGAGTGAACAAACATTTCTTACCCATAGATTACAATCTTTAAAATAATACCTGTAAATGCTATTATGATTATAGATTCAAAATTATTTTAAAAGCTTTACTGAGATTATAGTTACTTTTATCAGTATAGGTTTTAAGACATACTAAAAGTTCAACTCATATCACATAAGAGTCTAAAACATTTTTTGGAGTGATATGATATGGAACTCTATCAATGGCCAATAATAAAATCTCAACTCAAACTAGCTAAAGCCAAAAAAAAAAAAAAGTTATTGGCTCAGGTAACTCAGACATATGTTGAGATCTATTTGCCTCTGCTTGGCTTCATTCTCAGGCTGGCTCTGTCCTGTGATGTGAGGGTCCTGGTCCTTGCTACATGATTATATAGTCTTGGAGACTTGTGAACTGAAGAGAGACTTTATCCCAATATCCATAGTAAACTTCAAAACAGAGTTTAGATTGGCCAGTCCTACTTCATGGATCTATCTCTGGTCACCACAGGGGTTAAAGCAGTGAAGGTAATCTGATTGGTCAGTGTAAAACACATGCTCACTCCTGTAGGGGGAGGAGTGATGGAATTCCTTGATTTATAGACCTACCAGAGTCACATGGAGAGAGGGAGGGGCCAATTTTCTAACAAAAAAGGAGGTGATAACAGACAAAAAATGCTTACTGACTGTAAGAGGGGTACTTATATTTATAAGACTTGGAAATTATTGTTATAGAGTTATTATTTTTGATGTTTTACTAAGATCCTCTACCAGATACGAGAAGTCAGCTAAGCCCAAATGAGACCAGTGGGAATACTCTGGGAGGCAACTATTTTTGCAGCTCATCCTGACTGTGGATTATGTGCCTGTGTGTGCATTGGGTGGAAGAAGAAGAAAATGAATTTGGAAGGGGAGCTGCCAAAGCAAAAAATCACAATTCTATTAAAATTCAAATCTCAATTCTTCTCTGTAAATTTAAAGCAAAACAAAACAAAGTCACACACACGCACATACACATGCATACCACCACAACCACCACTACCACCACCACCACCACCACATCACCATTACCAGCACCAAATGGACACAAGTTGTAAGGGTTAATTCCCCCCCCCCAAAAAAAAAACTAAAAACATTTATTTTTAAGCTTCTCCATTTTTCTTTGATTATTGTGTTCTCTGGGCATGAGCGTCTTGGATAGAGAAGGTCATCTCTAAGATCCAGAGCTGTGAATAATATGACTCTCATAATTGCTAGGTCTCCATGTCCATGATCATTTCCATGGATAATCCATTTCTCTTTAGAAATCAGTACTGTAGTTAGTACCCATTGCTTTTCTTTATTCTTCTGTCTCAGTTTCTCTGCCTTTATCCCTCTCCTCATTTCCTTAAATTTTCCTATTTTTCCATTCTTTGAAATAAAATCATTTTAAGTTCTTACTTCAGCCATCTCAGATACAGGCATTATGAATACTGGTATAATGTAAAAATCATATTACTTGACTCTTACAATAATAATCAGGATGATGATGATGAAAATGAACATTAATTGGGCTCTTATTATTTGCTTATATTACAATAATATAAACTTATACTATAATATCTCTATATTACCTTATTTGATCCTTACACCATTTCTATGGGTAGAGTAGTATATCAATGAGATCCATGTTAGTTTTATTTGTGAGGATTCAGCCTTTAAACCCACTTCTGATGTTTGATAAATTTCCTATAATATAAATTTGGATAGAATTTTTCAGTATAGAAGCAACAAAAGTTCAGATACTTGTTGTTCCAGATTCTTTTGCAGCTAGGGTGTGGACACATGACCTACACTCAGCCAATAGTCAGTCTAAAGTCTCAGACTTTAAATTGGTAGCTAGAGATACAAAATGCAGGGAAGTACAGAATTTATTTCTCATAAAATGGTGGCATGGATGGCTTCAAATTTCTATTTCCAGGGTCTGAAGTGGCTGTGAAGTTAGCTGTGGCATTGTGTTCAAGGCTAGTGGCAGTGGTAGATAAACCTCATTATTCATTGTTAGCAACTCCAGTGACAAAGTCTCTATCCAACTACCTTTGTGGTATCTTTTTGGCTATGGTTCTGGTTATTGCTTAGATCCCCTTTTTCTACCATTTCTGAGACTAGTTCTCCAATTTCCTGATGTTTTCAAGAACATTAGATATAATATGGAAGCCATTCCAGGAGTTGAGCAAAATAGAAGAGCCTTATCCTTGAGTTCTCTCAGATTCTTGTAACAAAATTCTTCTTATCTAAATCAGCTATAGTTAGTTTGTGCTACTTGAAACAAAGAACCCTGGTAGATATGGAGATGTTATTTTAAATTTCATTTTATAGATTTGGAAACCCAGGTTTAGAGAAACAAATATATTAAGTTCAAGCAAATAATTTTAGAGCCAGACTGGCTCGAGAGCCCATATTCACCTACCACCCTTTATATAAGGAAAGAAAAGAATGTACCAGTGAGATCATAGAAAGAGTAAGCATCCTTGATTAAAGTCTCAATTCTGGCAGTCTTTCCCAGAACCAGTTTATTTGGATAACCTTTCTTTGTCTAGAAAATAAGAGTTTGGTCAAGATCAGTGGTTTCTAATTATTAGAGAAGGAGATCATAGAGCCAAATAAGCCCCTACCCCATCCCCCTCCCCCCCAAAAAAACACAAAAAACAAAAACAAACCATACCAGAACAAAACAGAACCTTGAAAGCTATGGATCTTTTTAGCAAAGTGCACATGCAAATGTGTTACATCCAATATCATCCCAAGCCCAACCTTGGAACTCAGTGGATCCCAGACTGAGAACCCTCAATTAGATGATCTCTCAGGTAAAACAGTGTGATTCTATTGTTTAGGTGAATTTGCTATAATTCGTGAGCTCAAATTCTGTCTCTCTGTTTCTGTGTTTCTCTGTCTCTCTGTCTCTCTGTCTCTCTCTCTCTCTCTCTCTCTCTCTCTCTCTCTCACACACACACACACACACACACACACACACACACACAAACACACACATACACAATCTCAGGGCAGAGGTTTGAGTTAATCACACTCCTTAGTTTATAGCACATTATCATCATTAAGACAAGAAATTTGAGAGAACTTTTATTGACATATCATGTGATGAATGCTTAAAGGAGCTAGAGCTGTTTGGCCCTGAGAAAAGAAGACTTAGACAGGTACTGCAAGTGTTATTTGCTGCAAATAACCGAAAATCCAGTCAAAAGTGGCTTAAGCAATATGACATGTATAATCTCATGCAACAAGAAGTTTCGAAGTGAAACATGCAAAGGTTGATAAATCCAATTAAAGGCACAGCTTCCTTACTTTTTTTCTGTTTTGCCATCTTCAAACAGGAAGTAGTTTTGTCCCTAGCTCCTCAACATAGGGTGGCACAGTCCTACTCCGGATATGCAGATAATAACATCATTTTTAAAAAAGCTTGTTGACTTGTGCTTTTAACCAGTAGAGAATAACAGGTATCAAACTTGCCCTCTCACTGAAAACAACTATAAATTTGACAAGTAAATGCGGCAATTATTTTCAGGCATCGGATGACAGGCATGGACTGTAATCCTTGAGAGAAGAAAAACACACAAGATGAGCCACGCTTCTCTGCCTGGGGGGCACTCTCTTGCTGCAGCACAAGGAAGTGAAACCAAATAAAAGGATGGGTTGGCTAAGATGAGGAAACAGAGATTTGAGTTCCAGCCTCCTAAAATAGCTAGAATTTCTAAGATAGGGTACTGGAAAAGAGGGAGCTGTGCAGGGGGGACCTCCGAAATTTGTATGTGAATTTACAAAAATTCCTTGGCTGAGAGCTGGTCTGTGAAGACAAAGGTTGAGATTCCACGAGGCATGACTTAGATAGACTGCAATGGAGATAAAAGATCAACACCAAAACATACTTTTCATGCTCAGTGCAGAGAAAACAATCCAGGGACTGCTGTAAGAGAGTTGGAAACCCGTCTCCAGCTCCCATCTCTCCCATGTCTTGCCCCTCCCTCTTCTCTTACTCTCAAAGTCTTTTTCCCTTTTCTTTTTGTCTTCCCCATCCCCCTTCAAACCCTGCTCAGGGCTTATCATAGCTGTCAGAGCTAGGCATGCCCCTTAGCTGCAGGCAAATCTTGTTTGCAAGCAGGAAGCTATAGGAATTCTCTCCTAGTGGCATTTTTCATTCTTTATGTGAGCTTAATCTAGGGGATTAACAAATGGATCAGCTGGAGACCTCCTCTTACCATGACAGAACCGGGCAAGTTCAAGCAGGAATAGTCCTTGAAATGTCTGGTTCTAATGGGAGTTAACAACACAACACCTACCAGGCACTGGGCAGGGTGTGTTCCCAGAGGAGGCCCAGGTCACGGAGGAAACAGCTTTACTGACATTGGCTTCTCCTTGCTGACTTCACATGTTCCCTCCTTCTCCACTGCTGCCACTACCTTGCATCCCTCAGAGCAGTGCTCCCCACCCCTATCTGGTCCCTGAGTTTCCCTTAGCCTCTGCCACTTACCAGCTTCATAGTTTCCCCTGCTTCTCCCTTGTCCCCTACAGACCCTGCCTAGATTCCATTCTCTTCCTGCTGTGTCCTATGTTCTGTGGTGTCTTAAGGTGTGTTTCCTAGAAGCAGAACTTGAGGAAAGCATTCTTAGATAAGTGATTTCCACTCCTTCTGAGAGTACCTAGAGCTAATGACAGTAGTCACTCCATGTCCTCATGAAAGTGAGAATGATGGCATTCTGTCTATGTCAACAAGATTGACACCTGAGGATGGCAGAGCTGTAAGAGGGGGTACCTGAATTTTTAATACTGTGATGATGTCAAATCAACTGTGGGAACAAGACAAACCTCTCATCTAAGCCACGTGGTCTAGTTCAGTACCCAAACATGTGTCCTAACTAATTTAACCTAAATGGGCTGAGCTTTGTTCAAAGACTAAACCAACTGAATGGAAGTCATGATGGCTGAGACAAAGAAAGAGTGGCTGCAGAAGACATAAACATTCCACAAAAACAAACGAAGAGATTGGAAGAGTAATTGTTTTTAATGTCAAAGTTGTTCCTCAATCAAACGTAATGTGGAAAAATACATACAAGGGAAATAGACAACTGAACCAATAACAGCATAACCCCTTTCCACTCATTCGTCTGAGTTATACTCCATTTTTCACACCTCCAAGAGAAAACAAACCCCTGCTGCAAGGCTATTAAGAGAGTCAGAAGTTTGGTTTATTTTGTTTTATTTGATGTTGGGGCAATAGAAAGAACAAAAACCCCTTTTGACTGATTTTGAATTTTTGCAAATAATATTAAATTAATTTTTTTGAGTGAAATCACTTCTGGTTGGTTCTTCAATGTTCAGGTTACTATAATGTCACTTGACACATTGTGGCAATATTTTCGGGCTAGCCCAATATGATGCATACTACAAAATGCACAAAATGCCTGATATTAACTGGGAGAACCAAGATATCTACATTCTACATTTTCTCCTTACAGAAGGATTTTATAGAGTTTTAGAAAGAGGGAATATATTCAGGCTTCAGCTAGGCTTCCTATTTTTTTTTTTTAAGCCATTATGTATTGTTTAGAAATTATCATATTTCCCCAAATATCCTTCAAACAAACAGGCTGGTCACCTTGTCCAAGGAGATTTATCCCATAATACTACCAACAGGATGACTTAGAGCTGAGATAAACTTGTTAAGCTGGTTTCTTTAGTCCTGGAACCTTCTCTCCACTTGCCACCTCCACACACGTGCCTGTTTCTGCATACTGAGTCTTGCTTTTCTCCATAGTTCCTCTTTTGGAACAGCTTCCTACTTTCTTCTTCTTAGTCTTACCTTCTGCCCATTCTTTAAATTCTCACACCATCCATGAAGTCATCTCCTATGTTTCTTAAAGCTTTCTGTTTCCATATGGGGTTTCTGAAGCCCATAACTTCTCTGTGCTTAGAGTCTGTATCACAGATTTAGCCCTTAGACACATCATGGCTTGTACTAATCAAGGTTATTTTAAGTGTATTGTTTTCACTCCCCAACTAGATTCTTAAAGGCAGAGATCACATTTTGCCCAGCTCCTTTATTTTCTGTAGATCTGAGCATCTTCTGGATGCATAGGTAATGCTCAACAAGGAGTAGCAGATGTTCAGTTAAATTGATATGTTGGTTGTTAAAACTTCCAAGTATCTTTAATTCCTTGTTCTAAAATATCTTTTAAATTTTTCTCATTTTTGTGTGTATACATATAAATATGTGTGTTCATTTACTTAAAAATATTTATCGAGTACCTACGGTGTGCCAGAAGGCTGAGACTCTGAAGGGCAGTGATGGAAGAATGAGGAAAAATCATCAAGAGTAAACATGTGTTATTAGAGACCAAGGCTAAGATCATTCACACCCTTATGTTCTCAATTACTACATACAGATGAAAAAACTGGACAATAATGGCTGGGGAAAAATTATTTAAAATATGGGATTGGAGAAGAGCTTTATGGATACCCAGGAATGCCAGAAAGATGAACAAATGAGTCCTAGGGTAAATTAAGGCTGGAACATCACTGGAGGAAAAATGACAAAACTAAAGCTGTCTTACTTTGGGCATATCATGAGAAGACACAGCTCTTTGGGAAAAAAACAATCAGAGAAAAATAGAAGGCAGCAGGAAAAGAAGAAGACTGAATATGAGATGGACTGACTCCATAAAAAAAGTCATGGGCATGAATCCACAGAAGCTTAGGAGGAATGTTGAGGACAGGACATTGTGGATGTCACTCATTCATAGGGTCACCAGGGGTCAAAGATGACTCAGTGGCACATAAAATGCACACTTTGTGCTAAGCACAACGCTGGCTCCTGGTGCTAAAAAATTGGATAAGACTCTGGTTTGCTCTGCCTTGGGTAGCTGAGGGAATGGTTATTTATAGAAAGAACAAGTCAGGAGGAGGAGCTGACTTGAGCAGAAGAGCCAGGACAGAAATGTATTGTGATCAAGGTATACAGGAGGCACCAGGTGGTAACTGGAAATGTGATTCTAGGAGCATAAAAGCGGGGTGGGGGTGGAGGAGGGGATTGGCCCAGACATGACTCTCTGGGAGACAGTTGATTGGAGATAAAAGTTGGGTCCATGGATCTGGTTAAGTTTCCCAGAGAGACAGGATAAGAAGAGAGGGCTGAGAAGACAGCAGTGTTATATGACAAGTAAAATATGTAGAAGGTACTTCACCGAGCTTTAGAAGCTGACCTAAAAATCTTATTTAATCTGACGGTCTTCAGTAAAAAGTAATTTTGCCTCTCCTTCAGCTGAGAACTAGGAAATCAAGATACTGGCACTGTGTTGGTGTGCATTTTGGGGGCCTGGCACTAGCTCTCTTGATGCCCAATTTGACATCTGAAACTACATCACTAGAAAAGGGTTTTTAAGAGCTGTGCTTCGTGACTTCTCGTTGTCAGACCCCCTAGGTAGTAAATGAGGCTGTGGGCCAGGTGCTGTGGAAAACTATAGGATAAATGCTGTGAATCACCCCAGGGCATCAATGTAACTCAAAATTTTAAGAGGCAAGGCAATTTTAAATTACCTTAAACAGTATGGAGTATAATACGAACTTTATATGGGTTCTAAAGTTTGCACAGGAGATGTAAATGACACTTGGTATTTTCTGGTTGCTCTGGGCTACTCACTCCTTTCACGAGGACCAAAACCTCTCTTTGTTCAGAAGGCGTGGCCTTGTTGCCAGGCATGGCTTTGCTCAATAGACTAGTGGGTACTTATCACTCCTAAGTACCTAAGAATTTCTTCTTGAGCTAGAACAGTTCACTTTTTTTTTCTTTTTTGCTTTTAGAAAATGCAAGAGCCCAAATCAGAAATTTTGGTTGGCACTGTGCTGATGATTTCTATGTCTTTATCAGAAAATTCTCCTGTGAAGGGGTTAGGGCAATTTAGCATTGAAAGATCTGGTTCCATTACTTACATAACGTTATAAAAGAGTGGTTGGGTATGGCTTTAGAAGAAGGCCTAAAATTTCCTTCGGGTCACAATTTGATTATCACCTAGAAAATGCAGAGTATTTAATCATTTAGATTCAAATAGTTGGTTTTGCTCTTGTAAACTCCTGACCAAAAGCAATTATTCCCTAAATTTTAGAGACAAATGAACCATAGAAGAGCAGCTGTAAGACTTGTTGTAAGAAAATATGATAATTACCAAGTTTGACATGTGCTATGACAACAGTCCTTTGCTAATCAACAGCTTTACTCCTAAAAGAGTCGTTGAAAACATGTTGGGCAGCCAGTTCTCAATTCTACATGCCAGTGGGAGGGAGTGGTAGTGTAGAAAATTCAACGCAAGAGAATCCCCAAATCATTGTGTTTGGCCTCAGGAGGTATCATGTGCTTAATTCTTAAAATTTTTTTTGGCAGCAGATTCACATCCTTTAATTAGATCCTATGCACGTAATTGTCAATATTAGCTTGACTTTCTGAACAGACACATAGCTGCCAGGAAAGGCCACCCTGGGCAGCAGGCAAAATTTATTTGGGGATTAAAAATTAGGAAGAGACAATTCTGACATGGATAATCCTTATGTAGATAATTGAGTGTTGACTGGCATTTAGGAAAATGCATTTATGGCAGAGGATAATGTGGAATGCTGTTGTATGATTACGTTGGTAGAAGAAGTGAACTTCTAGCAAAAAGTTGCTCAATAAATGTAAAACAAAACAGAACTGAAAACCAGCAGCCTGAACACCAAGATTTCAAATCACAGGCTGAAGCAGCAGTTGAAAATATCTCAATGCAAGGGTGTTACAAAAGCTTGAGTTTGAAGTTGTTAGTGGTTTAATAGTTGTAAAGTATATTAAATATTAATCTAGCCATGGATCTTTTCTGAGGTCTAATCTCTGGTTTCCTTTTTAAATCTTTAGCTAAGGCTTTACAGATATTTTGCCTCTGGTATACTTGAAGTGGCACTGGGGCAACTTAATGAGGAGAAAATGGACAGTGGAAAAATATTTGCTTCCTTAATTTCCCCTACTCTGTATAATATCCATCTTGCACGAGACATAATGATTAAAGAAAATGCATTAAAGCCCTTGGTACTACTACATAATGAGCAAGAAATCTGTAATAGATATGTCTTACTCTTATTAATAATTAGAATTAAGAATGTCTTATTCTTAGTAATGATAATAACATCCCAAAGGCAATATCACCTTCTACTGATTGTGAATAAAATAAATAATCAGAAAGAATTTCTCCATAGAATTTACTTTTTATCAAGTAGGCCCAGTGGCAAAATTAAGATTTAGGACTATTTTTATGGAGAAAGTTTAAATATTTAGACACTAGATGGAAGATTATAGAAGGTCCTCTGCAGATTTCTTTAAGAAAAAAATAAATACCCAGGCAACTAGAATAGACCAAGAGTAGTTGTGACTTCTGGGTATCTCCTTGTTATCCTTGTTTTGTTTGTTTGTTTTGTTTCTTATTTTTTGTTTGTTTTTGTTTTGTTTTGTTTTGTTTTGTTTTCCTGGCTACTCCTAAGAAAGAAACTCACTGGAACTTGGGTATGCTTGCATACAGTAAATGCACTAATTACAGTATGTTCAAACTGGTTGTTCATAATTCATTCATCTGAAGTTGTGAATAATAGTTGCTGCACATAATATAGCCTCCTGAATATTTGTTGAATGAATGCAGAAAATGTAAGAAACTAAGAAATAAGTGTGCTTATAGAATTTTAACACTGAAAAGAATCTTAGAAATCATCTATTTCAAGTAAAAAATGAACAATTGTTTTCATCTGTTTGGGCTGCTATAACAAAATATAAATAGTAAAGATTTATTTCTCATAGTTCTAGAGACTGCAAGTCCAAGATCAGGGTGCCAGCATGGTTGAGTGAGGGCCCTCTTCTGGGTCACAGACTACTCATTGTACCTTCACATGGCAGAAGGAGCTAGCCCATTCTCTGAATTTTTTTTTAAAGGCATTAATTCCATGCATGAGGACTCCTTCATGACCTAATTACATCCTCAATGGCTCCACCTTTTAATACCATCACCTTGAGCATTAGGTTTTCAATATTCAAGTTCTGGAGGGACACAAGCATTCAAACCATGGCTATGATTTAAATATTTTTAACAGAATATGAGTTAAGTAAATGATATATGGACATTTAATGGAATATTATATAGCTGATAAAAGAAGGTAATTCAATATGTATTGTCGAGGCAATTTAATTTTTAAAAAGGTAGGCAAGAGAAATGCACTGTAAATTCCATTTGCATTTTAAAGTATAATATAAAATGTTTGAATATGCCCAGAAATTTTTGCAATGATTTAAAAAATATGAACAGTGGTTATTTCTGGGCATAGGTTGGGAAAATGGATTAAAAAAAAATTAAGGAGAAATGTATTCTTTTATTTCATGAAATATTGTGCCGTTTGATTTTTAAAAAACAAGCACATATTACCTTCATAATAATTATAAAGAAACTAAAAATTCCACATAGTTCAACTTTACTTTTTAAAAAAATTAAAAATTGATTTATTTTTATTTCAGCCTTATTAAGGTATTTTGACAAATAAAATTCTGAGATACTTGAAGTATATATTGTGCTGATTTGATATATATATTCATTGATATATATGTTCTAGTTAACACATCCATGACTTCACATATTTATTTTTTTAAACAAGAACATGTAAGTTCTACTCTCCCAGTACTTTTCAATTATACAATGCAGTGTTATCAGCTACAGACATTATGTTTTACATTAGATCCTCAGATCTTATTTGTCTTAGAGCTGAAAGTTTGTACCCTTTTTCCAACATCTGGCAACTACTTTTGTACTATCTGTTTGTATGAGGTTGATTTTTTTTTTTTAAGATTCCACATATAAGTGATATCATTTAGTATTTGTCTATCAAATATACACATATAGTTACATGGAATGCACACATACACACACACACACACACACACACACACAATGGAATATTATTCAACCCTGAGAAAGAAGCGAATCCTGCCGTTTGAAATAACATGAATGGACCTTGAGGGCATTATGCTGAGTGAAATGATCCAGAGAAAGACAAATACTGCATGGTATCACTGTATATGTGAAATCAACTGTCTTTTACAGATGAAGAAACTAAAATTCAGAGAAATTCCTGATCATAGAAACTTGTAACTGAAAGAAATTCAGCAAACATTACGTCTACCCTCCTCCTCATACAGATAAGAAAATGAGTGAGCTATAGTTTCGAAAGTTAAGGCCTAGGGAGAAAAGAAACTGGATACACTGATGTTGAAACTCAGTGCATGCTGTAAAATCCATTAAAACTGACTCATTCATTTTGGATGAGGTAAGTGTTGACATTAGACAATTTGGTGGGCAGCATTTATTTTCCTATTTATTAAAATGTCAGAAAAAGTACTGATGGCACCTCCTAAAAGGCTCGCAGGTGGTTGTCTTCAAAACACAATCTTTAATCTTTGGAGAGGATAGAAACTCTAATAGTTTAGCTAAATGATAGAAATAAGGCTGAGATGAGTACATTCAGAACATCAGAGCAGGGACAATTCATTTAAAAAAAACTACGGAACTCAAGGACACATAAAAAATATATATGCATATATATGGTATAAATTTATAAAATATGTGTACAATAAACAACATTAAAAGGTACAGAACATTAAACTAGAAAAAGTGAGACTCCAAAGGAAATTGCTCTTTGAACAAATCACCAGTGCCCTTTCAATAATTTACTTTCTCTTCAAGTTATACTTTGTGTATGTCCCAGTAGATGACAATATTGCCTCTGAAATTTTAAAAGAAACCTAGAGAAATCCACATTTATTTATATGCTCTCGGTTAACTGGTCATAGTAATGTAATGTAAGAATGTACTAGCCATATTTTGATGCAGTAAGACTAAGTCTCTCATCACATACCCTAAACCTATCTCGCAGTTCAAAAATGTTGCTCTTGGTCTACCAAGTTGGCTCTGATCTACAGAGTAGTGTGACACAGTCAAAATTTGAGGCTGAATAGCTTAAGCCTCAAATTAAGATTTGTCCAATAATTGGGATATTTTGATCGTAATACAATAATTCTCAATTTGCCCCAATTTGACCCCTCACTCTGTCCATGCCAAACATAAAAGAAACACAGTTTGTGTTATTAGAAGAAAGAATTCTGAGAAGTTAATGTATCTACATAATGATTCAGCTCAAAGTGTTGAGGCAATACCTGTATTTAAATTATTCCTCAGGGTCATGTTTGAGCAGATGAGCTGTGTCCACCCTTCTCCGGCTCTCCATGAAATATGAATAAGTTGGCATTTTCTTGTGTCAGGAAAATAGAAACTGAAGTTAAGAAAACCACAACATCTGAAACTTGAGGAAAGAGTTCACTGGAAAGAACTTGACAAACTCTGAAAACAAAGTTCTAGACTTTACTAATTTATTTTGGCTGCAAAGCTGAGCTCAATGCAAAGCTCAAAGAGGATTTGTCCAAGGCTCCTTTCAAAGAAATAAAAAGCCAACCCGCATGAAAATTAATGCATCAACTGCATAAACAATGGAGATAGTTATCTGATACTGAGGGAATAGAACCACAGTAGGCCTTTTTGTTATTTATGGGATTATTATTGGAGGAAACAGAAGCAATTAGATATCCCCTTGCTTTCAGAGCAGGGGAAGGAAAAAAGGTGTCAAACATAGTTATTCAATTTAGCCTCTTGATCATTTCATTCTCGCTACATCTTAAAATCCAAATATACATAAGCCGCCAGTGCCCCACTCACTGGTCTCTTAGCTGTTCCTTTACTATTTCTCCTTTATCTTTTAAAAACTTAGTGGACTTTGAATGATGTATAGAAAACCTAAAATACCTGAAGAATAGAAGTTGTACCTTTAAAGACAAAGTGCATTTATTATTGTATGTGATCATAAAAGCAATATAGGTGTATATAGACATTGTAAAAAACAGGAAAAGAACCTTAAAAATCACTTATGGAAAACATTGTTCATCCTTTTCTGCCCAAAGCATTTGCCATTCTTTTGTCTGACCAGCTTTTGAAGCCATCTGGGGATGACGGGGAAGGAAGGAGAGAGGATTTTCCTACAGTATGAATCCTTTTAGGAGTTAAGTGAAGATGTGACATGTACCATTTTGTAGGAGCAGCCCCATCTGTCCTGCAGTGCCTGCAATGATGGGATGTGGCGTTGGTCCAGTGTTGAAAGTGGCTATGATGCTTGTTGGGGTAGGCAGCATCAGATAGCAGAATTTTTACCTCAGGGACCCTGTGATGTGACTTTGGCTGTGGAGAGTTTCCTTTGTGTCTGCTTGTGTTCCTAGGCTGTCCTTGAGACTCCCAAGTACTTCGTGGGCTTGATAGCCACCCAGTAAAATGTTTTTTCTTTTTTAAATCAAGCAGAGAAGTTTTCTATTTCTTTAGGCTTAGGACTAAAACAGGTTCTCCTACAATTCCTTTACTCAGAGATAACCCTGTGTTGATATTTTAGCTGACAGTGTTCTGGCCTTTCTCTGTACCTAGTGATAGTGTTTTATTTTTCCATGGTGAATGCAGAGTGGTTGATACCTGATTCACAGAGTAGCAAGAGACACCTTATTTTAAGTGTGCATGCAAATGTTTTCCACTTTTTTTCAGAAGTACATAGGCAGATTGTAATTTTCCTTACCTTCTGGTAAAGGTGACTGGCGATATGAAAACTTCCAGAATAGACACTGGGACACATGCAGTGTGTGGTGTTTGTTTCTGCTAGAAATAAGAATAACTATGATTCATTTGAGTGCCTATTATTTATCATGTCCTTTACTAAATGCTTTACAGAGGTTAGCACATTTGTTTTTCATAAAATTCTTATGTGGCAGTTGTTTCACAAAATCCTCACAATGTCCCATGAGATTTGTCATTCCTCTCATTTTATGGGTGAGTAAACTGAGGCTTAGAAATATTAGGTAACTTGTCTGAGTTCACAACAAGGAAGGGGTGGCTCCAGAAGTTGGAGGCAGGTTGGCTGATTCCAGAGTCTTTTTTCCTAACCACATCACAACTCTGCCTTCAGATAGGGCTGCTCAGGCCCTTGGTCATTTGTATGCTGACTTGTTCCAACTTTCCACCACTGGTTAGTTAGTACAGGAGTACTGACCGTAATGCTGCTTTGTTCAGGGCACTCTTTTAATTATAATGGATGATGAAGAAATAAAAGGTCTACTTCTTTAATTCAAGGCCCAATATAAAAATTATATGCCTTCAGAGAGTGTATTATGGTTTACACAGCATTTTAATATGAATCATCTCACTTAATGTCATAAAAAGACATTAATAATGACAAAGAATAATGCCAAAGTATGCAAAGTAATTTGGGGCTTAGAGAAAAAAGTGAAGAGAGAGGAGGTGAGGTTAATGAGTGGGAGCTCTTAAGGGGAAATGATTTTTTAGGACTTTCTTGGATGTAATTCTAGTGTTGATGGTGAATGAAAGGGAAGAGGAAATTTCACTACTAGGTTGTGTATGCATATAACTGTCAGCAGGTCTGTATTGAGTTTGGTAGGATATGTTTTTAAATATGAAGTGATTGATGAATTTGGCATTCATTGGTTCCTGTTAAAATGTAATCTTATGCAGGATTGGTTTGACAAGAGGGCTGATTGGATGAGCTTCATAAAAACTCCATCAGAACCGTGATGTACCATTGGATCTATAAAGCAGCCCTTCCATGAGGTCTTATTATTGGCTGATGATGTGCTCATGATGGAAACAACTGTTCTGTCTTTGCCCTTCAAGAGCCTTATGTTGGGGAGAAAGAGATAAATGTGAAAGAATTGAGGGAAATGAGGTATTCACGCTGTTCTCACTCTGAGCCAGGCTTCATGAAGCAAGTGTAATAAGGTGCACTTTCTGGTGCCTAGAGTAAAACCTCCTTGCAAACATACATGTTCCAGCAAATTTTGGACTTTTGGGTCAGCTATGATAAGGCTCCCCCTTGAATGTATATAAACAGAATGTCGGACGAGGTTGGAAATCATTGCCAGAGAGCTTAATGCGCCCATAATTTCAAAAAGTACAATCCAAGTGTAATTGGTTTGTATCAGAATGAAGGAATTTCTTGCTAAAACAGAGAAGGCAAAATGCTTGCCTTGTCTTTTTTTCCCCTCTAAATTGCTTTCTTTCCCTCCAAACAATTAAGCTTGAGTAACAGAGCAATCAGGTGGCTGTAAGAGTAACCAGTTTTCCCTCCTTCTCCTTTTTGTTAATGAGCTTGCTTTGTCTTCATAAATACTGCCGAAAGTTACATTTTATTTTCTTTGAGACTTGAATCAAGATGAAAGGTGCATCTGGGGAGGTGGCGGAGGGAGCTGGCTTCAAAGCGCGGCTCTCCAGCGGCTGACTCATGATGCTCTTCCCTTTCCCTGCCAGCGGTTTCCTCCCCTGGTGAGAACGCAGCCAAGAAGCACAAAAGCCATGTGGAGAATGGAGCCAGGCGCCAAATTTGAGTATCTAGCTTTAATTGACATAAACTAAGACACTCTCAAGGGAAACACTTGATGATGATTATTATTTTGTCAATAACTTGCCAGAGTCATGCAAATTAAACACGAGGACAATGACTCTGGAGCCTTTGATGCATCTGTGTAAAAAGAGTGTTGAGCAGAAGCCAACTCCTGGTGAGTGACTTTGCATGGCACAAAATGTATCTTTCCCAGCCACAGCTCCAATTCACTGCTGCAGCCCTCCCTGCCCCACAGTGAGTGAACCAGGAGACGCTGCTCTTTAGAAGGGAAACCAGCATGGAAGAGGGAATTGACTTCCTTGTTTTTGTCTTCCTTGCTACGGTGCAATGGCTATTTTGTTTTAGTGGCTATCTTCTGTCGTATGTCTTTCTCTGCCATTGCTGGAGGTCAGAAATGGTGTTGGCAACCAGAGCATTTTTCCCTGAGCCTCCTTACTAAAGCAGGCAGATCGAGGGGCCACAAACCTCAACGTCCAAAGGGAATTCCCCCAGGGAAGAAAGCCCTGCCCGTGGGCCCATCTTCAGAGCAAGGAAGATGGGACACAAACATGGCATCCACAGGTATTCAGTGAGGATCAGAAAGGAGCTGGTGCTCTCCTTTCCTCTTGGAGCTTGCTGGGTATAGCATTCAGTTGAATATCAGAGCTGGGTTCTGGAACAGTCATTTCCCATGTCTCTGCCTCTGTGGTATTTGCCTCTCTATGCCCTACCTGTTTTTTGCAGACCAACTCCTGTCACCCCTCTCACTCTATGATATTCTTCTCCTCTGAAATCACACACTACTTGTTGTCTGAATCAGTCCGAGGACCAATGCCTTATATGGCAATATTCTGTTATTTCCCTCTTCATCTCCCAGACCCTTTACAATTAAAGTAGTTCATGGAGAGACAGCAAGATCTGAAGATGTGGTTCCCACAGTTCCATCATTTGTGATTTGGGCTATATCCAACTACTGTCCAAAAAATCAAATACTTCACATTTCAATTTATTTAGCTTTTTTCACCATAGATTTTTTTGGTTGTTTTGAATGTTCGTATTTTAAACTAAAGAATAACAGAGTAAAATGAGCTGATCTTGAGTATTGCTCAATAAATTTTCATGTATGTATACACACGCAACCTCTAGCCAGACTAAGATATAGAGCATTTAAATATTTTTAAAGAAAATATGATCTCTACCAACATCTTCAAAAATATAGTTTGATGTGTTAAAGTTTTTCTAATACACTGAAGTAAATAACTGTATATTATAAATGCTTCTGTATCATCTAATGAGATATTATTGCATCATTCACTTATCCATTCACTTGATGTTTATTAATTAAGTACCTGCCATGTGTAAGGCATTGTTCTAGGCATGAGGGGGTAGTTTGTACAGCAGTGAATAAAACATATCAAAATTCCTGTTCTTATTAAGTTCTAGTTAGGTAAAGAGACAATGAGCAAAATAAACAAGAAAAATATGTAGTATGTCAGAAGGTGACAAGGTACTGGAACAGAATGAAGCAGAAGAAAACAAGGAGTTCTGGGTTTGGTTGGAGAGGAGTGGTTTTGGAAATATAAATAGGGTGGTCAGTCTAGGCAAAGATTTGAAAATGGCGAGGGACAAGCTGTTGGGAGATGAGATTTCAAGACAGAGGGAAGAGAAAGTACATAGATCTGGAGGAAGCAGATGCTGGGATGCTTAGAAGCAGCAAGAAGGCTAGTGTTCTACTCTTGGGAGCACTGGAGTGGATAAATCAGGGCCCTGTAAGTTTGACAAATACGGTTCTTACTCTGCCTCTACCACCCTCCTGAGTGTCTCTGGACAAGTTAATTAATCTTTCAATAATGCAGTGTCTTAAATGAGTAAGAAATTTTTTTTTAGAAGTTGTGTTCTAGATTAGAGACCATATAAAGCAACTAGTTTAGTATCCACTATATGTTAGGAGCTTAGTAAAAGATAACTGTTATTGTACACAGTAGGTACTTAATAAATATGTGATTGATATGGAGGCTGCAGTGCCTTGATCTTCATCATTACCATAGCTTTTGCTTTCTATTCAAATTATAATACTTTATGAATAATATGTGTCTTGCGAAAGACTGTGTGACACAAATTTCAAGTGAAGTACAACTTGGTCTCTGGCCTTCCAGAAAGTCTAATCTAGTTGGGGAGATGAGAAGAAAGATAGATTTTAAGACTGTTCAAAAGTTTTCCAGTTTTCCTTTTAGATAAATGGAAGAGATTTCATTTCCCTGCCCCTTTGAAGTTAGGTGTTCATGTGACTTGCTTTTGCTCACAGAATATGCATGAATGTTAATTCCCGGGAAAAGCTTTAAACCCCACGGCATAATTTGCCACAAACCAGATGTAGAGATGGAGTCTCTATCAGCCTGGGCCTCTAAGTGATTACAAGGAGATAAGCCTTCTTTGCAACCTATATTGGAAATGCGGCAGGACAAGAAATAAACCTGTAGTATCAAACCACTAAGATTGGCACTCATTTGGCACTGCAGCTTAAGGTGCACTACCCTGACTGAAACCATATGTCAAACAATCAGAGAACACAATCTTGGGTTGATGCCACTTCTTTATAATAGTGGTAACAAGATAATAAAATCAGTATTACATTCTAAGATAAGAAAGATATTAAGAGATAGATATGTCATCATTGTGTTCAAAATAAGTTGAAAACTATATCATGGCTTGATGAAAAGTGTTTTCAATCAATACACAAATTTATGGAACTATATGATTTATAGTCGATGTTTGATCAACTAAAATCTGGGGCAAATTTCAAAAAATTAGAAGTTGACCTAAAAACATTTCTAATGCTCTAAAATCTTCCCTAGTTCTTGAACTTCACTAACCTGTTCTTTCATAGATTTTGCAAATTAGTTTTTATGTTTCAGTTTCAGTCCTTAAAGGATTACAATAGTTTAAGACAAAAAAAAAAAAAAAAAAAAACACTGATATAAGCTAACAGCTATTACCAGAATAGAATATAGGCATGCTGTGTTTTACTAAAGAATAAAAGTTTTGAGATGTATCCACCTAAAATAGAAAATGTTTGCTTTTAAAACTTTGCACAAGCCAAATTCAGGACCAAGTGTCATACTTTTCCAAAATAAACAGAAATTTAACAAACAACTCATGGACTACTGATTCATGGCTCAATGAGAATTCCTTTCCCCTCAATTACAAAGGCTTTCTTTATCAGTAATTTTTATTTCTTAGATCACTCATTTTAAATGCCCTTTTTTCCCCCTTGACTCATTTTAGCATCACCCGCTACAGAAGAGGGATGCAAGTTAGCATTTATTAGGGGTTTAATGATGTCCCTTTAGAGAATTTTCATCTTATGGCATTCATTCCAAAAAGGGATATGAAGAGATTTAGTTTTTTCATGATGTCTCTATTCTTTCAGATCTGAATAAAATTGCTCAAAGTAAAACTTCTTCACTAAATACAATGCATAGCTCTAAAATGAGGGGAACCCACTTTGCAAAGACAAAATAATACTAAGGAATTTATTTTCAACTTTCCAAAGAAATGCATACTTCTTGTTAGAAACTAAGCATGATTTTCTAAAAGGGGTAAGTTTTTGAAGAATATAATCTTAAATTTAGAATGCTAAAAATAGTCTAAACATGGTACCAGATTAACCTCAGAGCCCACACATGTCAACTTATTCCCCTTGAACCTTCAAAAATGTTTCAATTTTTGGTTGGATTTCATCAGGCAAGTGTTGATGTCTTCCTTCTTTCAGATAACTTTCTTTCCCCCATTGAATTGCCAGCAGGTGAGCATTTGCCAGTGCAGACTTCAATTTTTTTTCACTCTCATTCATTGACAGCCTTTTTGCATACTCTTATCTTTCCTCCTTTCATACTGTCCCACCTGCCATTTCTTTTGTCTACTTTGAAGCTTCATATCGAAAACCTGTTGATTTTAAAGATGAAATCTGCTTTGAATATCCATGAATGGAGAATAAGATACCCATGATGAAGTTCCCTAAATTAGCAAGATCAAGGGAAAGAGGGTGGAATAAACCAGGCAAGGTGACTGGACTCTGAAGAGCATGAATGTTCATGTCAGTGCTGGCTCTGCATAGAGACAGCCCAGCCCAGGGAGCAATCCTGCTTCCCATCTTTCCCAAAGCTCCTCTTTCTTCTATGTTCGGACAGCAGTTGCCCCACCTCTCCCCTGCAATGGGAGGTGGCTACAGCTGCCATGTTGTTCCCAGTCTCCTTTGCTTCTCTCTATCCATCAATTCTCATTTTATCTGTGAGGTTTCAGATCTCTCTCCTGCACTCCTTGCATCTCAGATCCTATGCTGACCACAGCGTTGCTTAGCCCACAGCTCAGAGTCAGGAAGTGTGGTCCCTGCCTCTCTGCCTCAACTTTCTGTTTTTCAAGTTTCAGATAGTTATTAATCAGTGTAAATGCCAATACATCAACATGATTTTGTGCATTCAGAGTGGAAATATTTCCTGGTTAAGTGGACAATCGTATGGATGGCTTTTGGAAGACCTTCATTCTAAGCAGTGTTCTAGTGAAACATTTCATTTAGAAGTCTGAACCCTCTTTCTTCAGTTTGCTACAATCTATATTCACTAAATAGAACTTGTATTGATCATTAAAACCCAGTTTGTCCTGGGGGTTCTGGGTTATTCTTGCTGTCCTAACAGATATCTAAATTGAACAATGCTAGGCAGAAGATACACAGTGCTGCTCCAGTACCTCCGGCTCCAAAAAAAAAATAAAGAGGGGGCTCAAGCTTGGATGCTTCTTGGCCTAACAGAGAATCTGGTTGTGGTAGAGGGCTCGGGTCCGGAAGCAGAGAAAAACCAAACTGCAAGGCCTGGGACCAGGTAGTCGCCCCGCTTCTATTTTTCTAAGTCTCTTCTTAGTGTTGGGAACTTGCCTTGCTTAGATACCACTGTCTCAAGTAAAGCCATACTCAGGAACCGATCAGGGAAACATGCTGGTTCACACTAAAGTGTGAACAGAATTTTGAGACTCTGTAGGAAGCCTCTGTGCCACTGGTCTGGAGGAGCAAACAACTTGGCTCTTGTTCACCAGGATGGTAACTTCTGCCCTCCCTTCTTCAATCTGGACTATTAAGGAGTCTTCTAGTGGATTTCGTTTGTTCATAGTAATTATTTACAAGTAGCTGGGAAGGAAGAGAAAAAGGAACAAACCAAGAGAACAAATTTCCAAGTCTGAATTTTCCACCAAACCTATGAAAAGACTAACTGAAATGTGAATAAAATCTACATGGTGGAGAAATCATAAATACATCATCATCTTTAATTTCAACACTTCAATTCTTTTGTACACACTTTATGCTTTTATTTTATTATTTTATTTTATTTTATTTTAGTAGCAAAAATTGTAGCTAAACCAGGGACTGGCTCAGCTATGAAACTATGAAACGCTATGAAATACCAGTGTAAAGTACTCTTCTGGTGGCCCATTTATCCTTGTGTAGGGCCTAGGTTAACTAAAGTTGGGAAAAATGGAAATGTTGACATTTCTTTACACAATAAAAATTACAAGTGACTGCCAAAGTGCTACGAAGTGACATTTACGGAGATTGTTCGCCGATTATGTATATGAATATCATAAATAATTAGCTTGTGGCAATTACCTGCCTCTCATTATTTTGCTTTTAGAATATTTTTAAAGCTTAGGTTACTAAAATTTCAAATAATCCTGGGCTGTGCTGTCATGGGTCTTTATCCAAATGAATCGTGGTCACTTGTAAACAGTCTTATGATCTGATTTCCATTGGGACAGGAGTTGTAAAAGGCCAGGATTTTCAATGGATTTACACATATACTGTTTCAGTTAAGTTAGTAAGGTCGACTTAACAGCCCTTTTCCTCAGAGACTTAAATACCTCTGCCACCCAGTCTCTTTCTACCACATTCCAGAGAATGGGTGATGAGATTAAAAGGGATTGGAGGTGGGATCGGGGGAGGAGTCTGCCGCAGTGAAAATCTCAGTGTGAATTCATTCTGCAGTTGGTGGTCTCAGTTAACTAGCTTGGTGGCATTTGTTGCCAGAAAGCTGACTCTTCGAGATATATTTTCTTTTGGAAAGTGTCTTTCTGCTGATACCATTCTGCAAAGAAAAGATGCTTGGAAAGAAAGCTGGCAGCTGAAATTTAGTGGTCTATGAAGACACTGAGGGGCAGCCTAGATAAATTGGTTCACCCCACTTGCTGAATACAAAAAGAGATGGGCTGGCTTTCTTAAGACTTGCTCAGCTCAGGCTGGAATCATTACAAACAAATATTAATGACACTCGATTACTGGCTACATTTTCAATGAAGTTTAAATGGTCTGAGTTATGATGATTAGCAAGAAATGTAAGGATAATAAAGGTAAATGAGATTCATATTTAATCCCCAACTCTAAATGACTGGTTTGATTGTCTCATTCACTTGGCAAACAATTTCGTATCTAAATGTTATTTCAGCCATAGATATAATTTCTTTAACACAGCAGAAAGGAGGAGATTAAAATATGAGATAGAGGCAGCACTTACCTTAGACTGATTAATAGGCTCAGACTGGTCCCCTGTCGCCATGCCTAAAAGCATCAAGACATGCGTTTCTATCCTAGCCTATATATATTGATACTTACTGGGTGCCAGGAAAACCTCTTTGATTAGTCATACTAAACCACCACTTAAGTGGTGTGCATGCCACAGACCTACACTCTCCTTAATCAAGTCATAAATTTGGAGGCACTCAGAAGCAGCACCTTCTTCCCTGGGGAGGCGCGAAGGAGTCAGGTTCACCAGGAGTTCTCACCCTTAACCTGCCATTCTTCCCCTAATCCACTGGCCGTATGGGCCAAATCACAGAGCAATTGGAATAAAAAAAATCTATGGAATTTCATCCATATGGCCCAATGAGGCCAATAACTCAGGATAAATAAACCAGCCTTTGCATTGGTAGCAAAAAGCAGGAGAAGAGTAGAGACCTCTGCGTTTATCTTAAGTATTGCTGAAGTCACAGGCATTGCAACCATTACTTAAGAGTCAGAACATTTGACAATGGTTTTCTAGCAATACAAATGGTATGAGTGCTATGAGGTCTACTTTCTATCTTAAGGGACTTTAAAATAATCTCATTCGAATTAACTGAAGCATGCCTTTCCAGGGACTATAGGAAGAAAATGCCCTTTGAAAATTTTCCTTAGAGCTTGCCTTTCCATTTAGCTTCTAATCCTTAAAGTAGAAGAGCATGAGCTAGGTTTTTCAGTCTCCCACCCTCTCTCTGTTCCTCTCCATGAAATTTTCCCATCAAGAGTATCTTTCCCTCCCATTTGGCATCTCTGAGAACAAAACATAAGTTCTGAGTAATCACGACATGCAAATAGAGCTTTGAACTTGCTCCGAGTATGGGAAACTGGGAGAACTGTAAAGTATTCCTCAACCCCACATTTGAAAATGACAACATTCTTTAAAACGCTGCATGAAATTCAATCTAATTCTTCCTTTCTCAGATTACAGTATCCATGGTGTAAAAACAATATATATATATATATTTTTTTTAAAGAAAAGTGCAAAGTGAATCTATCATAGTGCACTTCTGTGTGAGATTTATTACAGATTACTTTCTAAAAATGGTGTGCATTCTTCGCATATGTGGGCCATATTCATTGTATTATTATCTAGCTGAAAAAATTCCCAGCATATGCAACGCCTGAGAAATAAGAGTGGGCAAACCTACAGAATATGACACTTATGCTAATCTGCACCCTGCTGTGGAAAAACATACACAAGGATTCCATTACCACATTCATTAGGCTACAGCACACTCCACGCTGAATAGGAATTATGAGCCACAATAGACTGAAGGCAGTTGATTGAGGCCACTTAGCCAAATCACGCTGACATTGGCCAAATATGTTGGCACTAGGAAGATCATCAGCTCAAACTTTGCAGAGGATGTTACTGGTTGAAAGTTTGTCCTTCCCTGTGACTGTCACATCAGTCAGCTCGGGGCATATGCCCTTAGCTGAGAACATGAAAGCTGGAACCTAAAATATATTTATGACTGGAGTCTGGCAGAACTGAAAGATGCTACCTAATTCTCTCTATGTACCTGTTATGTGGTGCCTCTGACCCTTCCCATCCACCCTTCTCTCCTGATTACATTCAGAGAATGAGTTGTGTGGTAGTACAATAGTATAGCTGGAAAGAAATTAGAATCGTATGAAAATGCCAGTGCAGCACTCAGCTTGCCTAGTGTTGTCTATCTCGGCAGTATAATGGCTGTAGTTGCTGCCTATCAGCCCTATCTTTCTGTAGTGGCAGAAGTATTTGCCGCTGGTGAGCTAAAAATATTTTAAATATTGTCAGAAATAATAAAGAAAGGAATATAAGTTACTGCTCAGGAGATGTTATGAAATCTGGCTATGCAAGCAGAGGAAAAAGATTTCAATCTTGTCCATGTATATCATTAAGAAGATAATAATAAAAACCTGTGTGAAACAGGTTTTCAGCCTTAGGTTCTCGGAAGTTTTTGTTGAGACTTTTATTTTTCAGTTTGGGAGTTTAACAAGAAGTTCTTAAGAGTCTTTGTACCTAGCACCTTGATTGTGTTTCTGAAAAGCTGCAGATAAACCAAATTTTGTTCTTATAAAGGGAATCTCATACTTTTGGCCAAAGTGACCGTGCACTGAATCCTTACATGGTGTAAAGTGAAGGATATCATCTTATGCTTGAAATGCAAAAAATAACTGCTGAGTTTATCATCCATCTGAGAAGTTCCTAATTTGCCTTACTAGGCTCTCCAAAAGTGGAGTCTACCAGAACAATGAAATAGGAATGAGGAAGGCACTTGAAGAGATGACCGTTGAACTGAAACACCCACAGCTTTTAATTTTCTTTTCCTCTCTGAGAAAATGGAGATGTCAGGGAATGGCAGGCCTCATTTTCCTTTGCATGCTTTGGTTGTATCACATGTTTTGGAAAAGGCATAACTAACCTCTTGAGGTTTCTAAACACAAACACCATCAATACTGGCTCACCATTCCCATAAATCCAGGGGAGGAAATGTGGGTGGCACTCAGGTGCCCTGCCTGCTTTCACAGCCGAGCTGGGTCATTGCCCAGGTGCTTTGGTGGTCATGGCTGTGCTCCTGGGCTGCTCCCATCTCAGAAGTTTGTCCTGCACCTGGCCCTAGAAGCAGCTCTCAAAAGAACTGTACACTTGTGGGCCGTCAAAAAGAAGAGCTCCTCGAGAGGTTTTGTTTGGAGTTTTCTCTTTCACAGCCCTGCTTTTCTGTACCGTCCTCTTACGAGAGTCCTGTCCTGTATCTCTAAGCTCCCTACAATACCTGGACGCATCACACAGGTTGAAGGAGTCTCTGTTTTCTTGCCAGGGGAACATGGCCCTTTGCACTGTGATTGTAATACAATCTTCCCTCTCTGGGGCTGCGAATGCTACAGTGCAAAACCGTGTTTGAAAACCTCTTTTATCATTCATCGTCTCCAGACTGAAATCATTTTTGACAACCTCTGCAGAAAACAAGCAGCTTTCTGGCTACTGGCGAGTCGATTAAAGGGGAGGAAACACATGTTCACTGTCAGACGAAGCCCCTGGAGAAAGCACTGACAACCTTTTAACCCCCTTCCCAGGGAAAGGGCCCAAATGTTTCTCTGGAACAAAATCACCACATTGTCTTAAGCATCTTTTCATTTCATGTATCTTTTTATTTCTTCCAAAGGAGAGACACTTAGAAGTAATAATCCGCAGCACCTCCATTTCTATTTTGGATGTTAACAGATGTGTTTTATACCCTACTCGGGAAGAGAGGGAAAAGAGTATCATTAATGAACGTTTTTATGAACTACCTACCCGTCTCTTCATTTTTTTTCACCGTCTGACCACAGTTTAAATACCAACACACTGACGAGTTCACTCACCTCATATAGTGATTCCTTGAAACCAGCCAAGAAGCCACAGGAGTGAAATTTTCTTAACAGTAGGAAGGCCTGACTAGCAGACATTAATAACAAGCTGAGCAATAAGACTGGGCCATGGAAAGTTTTGTGCATCCCAAGACCTTAAGCCAGAGAGATCCATATATTACTTATGCATACGTTGTCAAGTGGAGTCATTTCCATAGTACTAACAAGAAGAAACGCTAGCATGGGAGGCATAAGCTCCCATACAAAACTGAACATGAATGTAAGGTATGTGGCTATGCTCCTTAAAAAAATAAAAAACAGCAAAGATAATAATTGTTTTAAAATGCCAGTCCTATAATCATCACAATTACAAAAATATCTAGCTTGTAGTCCTTAACCTATAACCTTAGTATTTCATACTTCAGTATCCTTGGGCCTGTGGTTTGATCTATTATGAGAAAATCATACAATGCCCTCCCTCCCTCCTCAAGATTGAATTTTTGCTTTTATAGCCAAAGAGCAGGGTGGTGGATGAAGGGACAAGCTTTAAAGTTGCTGCCTAGAAGGCTGACTGGGACAGGAGGCCATTTGGGGACTGCCACAAACACAGAAGGCAGCTCAAATGAAAGACAAGAAAGGAACAGCTCCACTCATGTGAATGGATACACAGAGCTTTGTCTCTGCTGCATTCTACTGGCCCTCTTTGTTTTAATTTTTCTTTTAAATTAACTGCTTTAAAAATTCATTTTTGTTTATTTAATTATCTTTTGTATTGAGGTGAAATTTGCATAACATAAAATTAACATTTTAGAGTGAACAATTAAACATTTCATACATTACAATGCTGTGTAACCACCATCTGTCTAGTTCCAAAACATTTTCATCACCCCAAAATAAAACTCTGTATCCATTTAGTGGTTAATCCTCAGAGATTACCTCTTCCCCACAACCACCAATCTATGTTCTATTTCTATGGATAGACCTATTTTGGATATTTCCCATAAACAGAATCAAACAATGTATAACCTTTGTGTCTGGCTTCTTTTACTTAGTATAATGTTTCTGAGATTTATCCACATAGTAGCATGCATTGGTACTTCATTCCTTTTAATTGCTGAATTAATATTCTATTACATGTATATACAATAATTTGGTAATCCATTAAATTTTTAATAAATATTTGAGTTGGCTATTGTGAATAGTGTTGCTATGAACATTCATATACAAGTATTTATTTGAGTACTTGTTTTTAATTCTTTTGGAGATAAACAGTCCACCCTCAGTATCTGCATGTTCTGTATCCTCTGATTCAACCAACTCAGGATCAAAAATGTTTTTAAAAATGTTACATTGTTGACATGTGCTGTATAGTTAGGCCTACAATGGTTGTGCCTGTACTGAACACATACAGACTTTTTTTCTTGCCATTATTCTCTAAACAATACAGTATAACAACTATTTCTATAGCATTTATATTGTATTAGGTGTTATAAGTAATCTACAGCCGACTTAAAGTATAAGTCATAGGAGGAGGTATGTAGGTTATATGCAAATTCTACACCAGACTTTTCTGTACTGGCTGAACCATCTTATATTTCTTCCAACTTCTCTACAAGGGTTCTTACCAACACTTGTTATTTTTTCTTTTTCTTTTTTATTATAGCCTTCCTAAAGGGCATGAAGTGGTATCTCACTGTGGTTTTAAATTGTGTTTTCCTAGTGACTAATGATGTTGAGCATCTTTTCATGTGCTTATTGCCCATTTGCATACCTTTCTTGGAGAAATGTCTATTTAAGTTCTTTGTCCATTTTTAATAGTGTTGTCTTTTTGTTGTTGAGTTGCAAATATTATTTATCTATTCTGGATATGAGACTCTTATATTTTCTTCCATATTATAGGCTGTCTTTTTACTTTCTTGATAATATCCTTTGGTGTACAAAAAATTTCATTTTGGTTAAATCCAATTTATTTATTTTTGCTTCCACTTTGGAGGTATCATATCTAATAGAATCTATTGCCATATCTTAAAGTCATAAAGATTTATCTCTATGGTTTCTTCTAAGAGTTTGATAATTTTAGTTCTTCTTTATAGGTAGTTGATTGAATTTTTAGGTAAAATTTACATATGGTCTGGGGTAGCGGGTCCTCCTTCACTGTGTTGCATGCAGACATAGCTGTCTCAGCACTGTTTGTCAAACATTCCACTATTTCCCCATTGAATGGTTTTGGCATTCTTGTTGAAAATCAATTGGCCATACATGTATAGAATTTCAATTCTATTTCATTAGTCTGTATGTCTATTCTTGTGCCAGGACCATACTTTTTGATCATTGTGTCTTTGTAATAAGTTTTGAAATTGGGGAATATGACTCCTCCAACTTTAAACTAGCCCTCTTGATGAGCCTATCATAATGAGCCTATAATTCAGGTCCAGACCTTTTATTCTGTCTCTACTTTCCTGCAAAATCTTAAGACCTCAAATCTGAATATATCTCCAGACACATTATCTTTAATATATCATGTAAATTGTCCTTGACCCTTTAAAATTTTACAATCAACCAATACTTCCTCAGTAGAGATACTTTCTGCATTCTTATAATTCTAAAGTGTTATTTGTCAAGGACTAGTTTCAAGAGCAGTTATCTTTGTTATTTCCAAAAAATAGATGCTCTACCTTTTCTCTAACCCCATATTCAGGTTACTTTCTGGTATTGGTCCCCAATTATAATAATACTGATGGCTGTTTGAATAATGAACTATGTTGTAATATTTTTCACTACAATACCATCTTCTGCTTTCCCTATTGTCAGACAAATTGGGTATATCCCAGTTTTCAAGCTGAGCTTAGTAAAAATCTCCTGACTATATGTCATACCAAGTCTTATAAGAAATGTGACATACATGTGTCTCCATGTTCTGGTTCTCCACTTAACTTTTCATGGACAGACTCAAAGGACATCTTGGCATTGTTTCTGTCAGGTCATTTGTGTCTCCAGAGCTTACATATTTATCTACCTGGAAAGGCTACAAAGATCAATATTTCTTCTCTTGTATGTTGATGATAATTGAAATTACTCATAAAGAATAAAGCTTCTTTCATAGTAAAAAAAAAAAATCAGCCTTAAAATATAGACTTAAAACACTACCTGAGAGAAGTAGCATGCTGGCTTTGAGGGAAGACCAGAAAAACTTTGACCACCGCATAGAATATTCCAGGAAAAAGGAACATTACATCCTCCAATCCTGGTTTCACTTGAGGAACTGGGTTTAGAGAATTGGAATATTCCGTGCCTTCTTAACTGTTATTGAGCTAACTTACAATGTTTCCAGTGAGAGATGACAGATAGAAGAGAAAGGTATAAGTTCAGAGGGGCCACCCAAGAAGTCCAGTCCCTGCAGGGAGCTTAATCCTGAGAGATGGCCGATCTACACCTTGGGAGGTGTTTGCCTGGAAAAAGCTGTATGTGGTAAAGGGGAGACTGCCCAACTGTGAGCACAGGGACAGTACATTAGAGTTGGGATCCAGTCCCCAGTATGGATGGCTGGTGCTTCTTCTGATTTCTTTTCAGAAAAAAAAAAAAAAAAGCCCAAAACCTAGAAGTAAGGTTTGATAATGTGACAAAGTTTGGAAAGGAGACTAAAGTGATGGGAAGGCCTTTCTGATGGCGTGCTTGGTCTTTGGTGAAAGTATTTCTTCACCCTAGCTTCTTGAAAAATAAAATGTCAGTTTTATGATAATATAACACTGGCTATTTATTATTTACTATCTGCTTAAAACTGTGCTTGGTTACTTACAACTACTGCAAAACCTACGATGATACCTTTATCCCCATTCTATAGGCAGCTAAGGCACAAAGAGGTTAAGAGAGTTGCCCAAGAAAGCACAGCTGATAAGTGGCAGGGTCAATATTTTTTTTTTGTGGGTGGGGGGGTTGCAGATTATGTAAGTAATACATGTTCAATGTAGAAAAATCAGAAAGTGGAGAAAAAATATAAAGATTAAAATAAAAATACTGCTACCATCTGTGATTAATGCAAATTATCTCTTGACCAAAGTGAACTTGCTTTACGCTCTAAAATGCCCCAGAGCAGCGGCTGTCGTGTGTGACAGTCTCACTGCAATGCCTGTGAATTTGCGCTGTCTTGCTCTTTTTCTGCTGTTCTCATTCTTTTCCTTCTCCAAGTAGTCCTTATCTTTCTACATGTCCTATATTTGACCCTTAGTTGTTCTTCTCTTTATGACACCTTTTGAAAGTGTAAGCTGAAAAGAGGGTCCCAAGTGGGTGGCAGGACAGACATCCTTCTTCTTCCCCCAACTCTGTACTCTGGGGTGCTCTAGAGACTCCTTCCCGCCCTTGCAACAGTTAGTCCCCATGCTTCCTGCCCTGGTTGGCCTATCAATAAATGACATGTAGGCTGTTCAAGATGAGCTGGCAAGACTGTGCATGCATGTTTACACATAACAGACACTGGAAGTAAACACAGCCAAACCAGCTTTCACCCATAACACACGTTATTGATTTTTCTCTAATTAAAACAGTCACAACAGTCATTGTTGCCAGGCCCATGTTTCTCATCTTTTATATTTTCAATAGAAACCAGCTTGTCTGCTAAAAACCCAGCAGCCCTCTTTCTTTCATCCTTTTCCTTTCTTCCCAGTTGTAAGCCACTCTTTTTAAAAGCTCTTTTTGGGTCTTTGACACTTCTCTGATGTGAAGATCTCCACTCTTGTCAATCCCCATTAAATCTTCAGTCTGTAGGCTTCCTTGGCAAAGCAAAGGGTGAATTGTGGGCCCTGGCACTGAACCCTTATAGTCACCAGAACTGGTAGCCAAGGCATCTGTTTCTATGATCCCTCCTTGTTGACTGTCACTTGCATTAACAGCTGAACTCGCAATCTGGGAGACTTCTTCATCAAGGATGCTATAGGCTGTGCCCTGACATCCTCTGTCCTCTGGTGGCCCAAAGAGCACCACTGGCAATGGGGGAGGGCAGATAATTTCTTCCCCAGTCTGGAGAGCAGGAGTGGAGCAGTTGTCCCCCAGCTTTTTGGGAGGAATAAATTAACCTGGGTGAAGATGCAGGAAAGGCATCTGACCCCAGATCTTTATATGAGACTGGAAATGGTGAACATTTGGAATTCTGGACTGGGCACCAGCAACAAAAATGTTTAAAAAAACTAATTTCCTGTTTGATGCATAAGGAAACAGAAAGAGTACCTGAGGAATAGATTTATCTGCTAGTGAAAGCTTCTTGATGATTAGGCAGAGTGGGAAGCACATCAGGAACAGAGCCCCAGGATCCCTGAGATTAACTGCTTTGTGATCTCAGAGAAACACTATACATTCCTCCGTGAGAGTGAAAGATGGCACCTGTGAGCAGTTTGGAGTCCTTGGAGGATGCAGAAAAGGAAGTGAGGAAACAATGGGCTCTGGATCTCATAACCCTATAATCTGTATCAATTTTATGTATAGTTTCTTGGCCCTGGGTACATATTGAGATAAAATCCATAACTTAAGGTGTTTACATCCTAGCAGAGGAGACAGACAATAGATAAAGAAACAAAGAGATATAGGATGTAATGTCAGGAAGTGATGAGTGATATGCAGAAAGAGAGGAGTGTTTCTAGGATTAACTGCCCCTAAAGCATGGAGACTTGGAGCCATCTCTGGGGCATGCAGAGCTCATAACAAATTATATTATGTATCTCTTATTTCCACACCTATCACCCAGCAGAGATAGTCTTGAGAGCAAAAATGCAGAGTATAAAGATCACATGCAGGGTGACATATATAATGAAAAGAGAGAAACTGGTCCATCAGCTTTGCCTGGGGATCAGAGGAAGTGGAGATAGTGAATTCAGGCTGAAGGTACAAGAGCTTCATGTGTCAGCATATAGATACCTCTCTTTCTGAGCCACTGCCTTATATGAGGTCCCCAATGTTTGGACCCTGAGGCAATTGCCCATAATTTATGATTGCTTACTATAAAAATGTTAGACTAACAAATTTTTATATCTCAGGTAAATCTATGAATTTGAATAAAAATAATCATATGTATTATCAGGAGACAAAATATGTTGAGGATTTGAAATGCCTTTAACTCATCCCTTCCAATCTTGATTGCACTGTAGCTTAACCACGTCAGAGCTGAGTGACTTCAGGCCGAGGCTACTGAGATTATCGACACTACTCAGCCATAGTCTTGGCTATTGGCTTACATATCAGTTACACAAATAGTTAGAATCAGAGTATTTTCCTAGGTGACTGGTCTGCTCAACTATCCAACAAGAATCAGTGGCTATTCACCCAGGCTTGGATCTCTAATGCTCTTCTAATTTAATTCTCTTCTGGACCATTTGTTCCTCTTAATGATAGACTCTAAATTATACATTCAGACCCATCTCATGAGTAGGGCTGGAATCTGAGGCATCAAAGAATAACTTGGCATTCACCTAGTACTACTGGACTGTAAAGATTTTTCATCTAAATATTAAGAAAAGGAAAAAAGAACACCCTTGGATGAATCAGACACAGCAGACTGCTGTGATTTCAACCCTTCCATTTATGAAGCTGAACACTTTAAATACGCAAGACAAGCCTTGTTGAGATAATCTGTGCTTGGAGGGCTCCCAATTCTCTCCCTAACTAAAAAGAAAGGGTACTGATCTGTAAGAGGAAGAGGAGACCTACTGTAAGAGATCATATGGACTGCTGAGTCTAAATTCAGAAAACAATCCCTTGTATGGAGATGATGCTTTATGGTTTAGAAAACACTTCCACATGATGTCTTCAGTTCCTGCAATAGTTTGAGGATGTTTCTAGGGGTGTAAGTGGCACACAGAACAACACGAAACATTTATAAGAGATACAGAGGCACATATTAGAGGCTGAAGCCTACAATCATAAGAATTTTTTACTTTTGGAAGAAGCTTCAGTAATTGTTTAGTTAAACAATCCCAACAGTAACAGTAATTGTTTTACAATATCTCCGAGAGCTGCAAATATCTACTCCATGCATGAGATGGTTGCTCAGAAACTCACAAAGCAGTTCACTCGTTTAAAAAACATTGATCGAGTTTTTAGATTTAAAAAAATTTTTTGAGCTTAAATCTTTATGGCTTTCACTCATTAGTTCTGACTCAGGCATCAGGTATTACACAGGGTAATAATATTAGTTACCATGTTGGAAACGTCTACTATGTGTGTGCAAAGTGTTGCATACACTATTTCCAATTCTTATAACCCCTTTCAAGACAAATATTATCTTCTATTTTTCTTTTTTAAACCCAGATGACCAGAAAGATTAATAAATGTAAAAGGACACATAATCAGTCAATGGCAAATCTAGCATTTGCACCCAGGTCTGTCTTTCCATACCAGGACACTTTACCCAAGTTAATTCTAATTATTTTATACACTGTTGCTCCTCAGTGTTTGAAGACGATTTAGGAAATCTCTATGTCCAGTTGGATAGAGCACTCCTTTGTTTGGGGTACTACTCTTTTGGTGGGGAATCAGAAAAAATGCATACATGTACCTGGCTATAAAATACTCATCTTAGTTCAGGTTTGTATATTTCAAATTAAGAACCCCTGACTATCTCTCCAATCATCTCTCAGCAATGTGAGTTTTTGGCTTGTTGCTATCCTGGCCATGGTACTCTGGAGCTGTCCTACTTTGTCACCGTTCCTTATTTTATGTGATTCCCAGAACTCAGCACTCTGCACTAGGACACCAGTGCAGCCCACTGGATGAGAAGAATCCCAGATCCATTGCTGCTATGCCACACTATGATCCCAAGAGCTCACCAAAGCTAAATAACGTGGTTCCCTGTAGGACTCAAACCTACTGATTCCAGCTCCAGGGATTTACCTCTAATAAGATAAAGTTTACACTTGGCTAATAAGGCTTCTTCTCAAGTCATATCCAAAACTGTGTAATTATCTTTGAACACAGTAGAAATTGTTTTGCTTTATACTATTCCCTGATACTGCAGGGACAAATGTCTGTAGCAAACAAGCCCACACAAAAACTCTAACCAGCAAAGATGTCCACTTGGTACAGATGTTATGTTTCCACTTCGTCTCGCTACTTCTTCCCAAGGAAGACCTCTGTTCTTTTTTATATCGCACATGAGAGAAATGCTTAAGGGATTAAGCATAGCCTTTAAAAGTCAGCAGTGTGACCTCTCCATATACATTACTTTTTGCTGAACCCAAATGAACCCCAAATTTTGCTGTAAATTCTGAAGGTTGGGAGCCTATCGCTATGGCCAAATTTTCTTGGGTTGACTGCTGTCTCACCTTTAGGTAGACCTTCCTGAGAATTTTGCTTACCTCTGTGCTTCCTACCTGGATAGGGGAGAAGAAAGAAGGAACAGTAAGTAGATGGAGGCTGTATCTGTAACAGTAAAACAATGCCATTGAGTCTCATTCAAACACTCAGTTGATTCAGACATCAGTCTCTCTTTCCTTGAAACTTTCTTTGCTTGGCTTCCAATATAGAACTCTTGGCTTCTCCTCTACCTCACTGGATTTTCTTTCCATTGTTAGTTTCTCCTATTGTTCTTGACTTTTTTTAATATCGTAGTGCCCCAGGGTTTAGTCCTTGGTCCTCTCATCTTTCTATACTCACTCCCTTAGGGATTTTTATTAGTCTCATGGTTCTAAGCAGTGTAAACATGAGTGACTTTCTAAATTATACCTTAAGTTCAGACCTCTCTCTTAAACTCTAAACATGTATAGTCAACTCCTTACTTAACATTTCAATTGGGATGTTTAATAGACATCTCAGATGCAACATACTCTAAACTAAACTCTTGATCTTATCCCTAAAACAAACATGCACCACTGTAGTCTTCCCAATTTCAGTTGATCTTCCAGTTGCTCAGGCCAAACCACTTTGAAGTCATTTCTCTCTGTCCCTCGGTCTGTCTGTCTGTCTGTCTCCTCAAGCTAATAGAAATCTGTGAGTAAATCCAGTTGGCTCAACCTTCAATATATATCTATAATTTGACCCCATCACACCATCTTGTTCTATGGCACCATCGTTTCTTTCTTGGAATATCTCAACACACCCCTCACCAGTTCTGTTCCTACACAGCTCTCCCTGTAACCTACTCTTAACACAGTAGCCAGTGTGATCTTGAAATATTAGATCAGATCTTGTCATTCTTCTTCTCAAAATCCCATTTCACTCAGAGTCAAAGTCAAAGTCCTTACATTGATTTATGTAATCTGGCCCCAAATTACCTCTGGCTTCCTATTTTATTCACTTTCTCTTTCTCATTCTCCTCCAGGCACATTTGCATTTTAACTCCCTTAGCACCTTCAACTATTTGCTCAAATGTTCTCTTGTCACTGAAATCTACCACTCCTCTACCCAGTGTACACAGATCCCAAACTCTCGATCTCCTCCTTTATTCTATCTTTTTTTTTTGTTTCCAATATGCCTAATATTTGCTTATTTATTATGCTTATTGCTTATCGTCTTTCTCAACTAGAATGTAAACTCCACAAGGGCAGGGATGTTTTTTTGATTAGCTCATTAATGTATCTTGGCATTGAGAACAGTATGTGGTCCAGAGGAGACAATTGATAAATACTTATTGAATAAAGCACTTAATGAATAAATGAACAAGAGGGTCCAATTTTGCTGTTGTTAAATATGTTAAGTAATAACTATAATGACATATCTGGATTAAAAATAGATGTATTCATATTATAGTGTTGTTTATGATATGTGGCATAACCATCCCATATCTCTCAAACTGAGGTAAAGTGTTCCCAGGTGAATATGGCAGAGTACTCGGGATGCCAGAAACCTAATGGAAACATAGCATTTCTCACTTTAGTTTCTAATTTGGGGGGGCAAAAATATTTTTTTTGTATTAACACCAACATGAAAAGAAATGGAATATAATTTTTGCATGAATCCTAAAGATAAAACCTAAGATTTCATAGAAAGGCTCTCTGCTCTAGATTCTTCCATCACATTCATTTGCTTTTATCTGCCTTAAATAGTAATTTATGGAAAAACACTGAATAATATTTTACTATTAAGCTAAAGTGTCAACAGAATAGTTTTCCCTATGTTCCAGGCATTCACTGAGTTCACCAAATGCTTTGCCAAGCATTTAATTCTCATACTTAAGGATTATAGAGCCTCCTATCATCACCCTTAGCTTACTGCCATCTTGGGAACATTCCTACTATAGAAAACCAAGGCCATCCCAAAGGCCAAACACTATTCAACAAATCAGTGAAGGAGAAAACAAGCTATGCTACTGCAATTGACCAAATGTTCAGTGTTCTGAATCTCATGCAGAATTTGACTCTTTAACTTTTTCTCATCTGAAAAAAATAAAGGGCCTTTTAAATCTTCATTATATAAGGAATCCAAACAAATTGTTAACTGAAGCACAAAGTTTCCAAAATGTAGTTGGGCAAGGGATATGAACCATTAAAAGTCCCAAAGAAAAAAATAGAATTAACTTACATGTAGGAAAAAAAGAGTTCAGCTTTACCAAAACATGAGAAAGTAAGGCACTAATTCTCAGTAATCAAATCAGCAAAGGTTTTTGAAGATGGTGAACTTGGGTGCAAGGGTAGGTACAGTGAAACAGCCATTTTCTCACTTTGCTAGTGGCACTGCCAATTGATGTTCTGTGGTTGTTTTTCTTGCAGAAACTATCATCCTACAAAAATGATAATTTTGTTCTCTCTCATGGTTTCTGTGGGTCATGAATTTGGGCAGGACATAGAAGAAACAGCCTGCCTTTGCTACATTAAGGCTGAAGTCTGGAACTATCTGGAGACAGCACAATTCACATGTCTGGTGGTTGATACCACCTGTCAGATGAAACCTCAGCTGGGCTGTGCCTTCTCCACTTGGTTTTTCTACATGGGGTAATTGGCTTGGAGAGAACATTTTCTTTTATACTTTTTAATTTAAGTATAACACACATACCTTAAGTGTGTAAATCTCCAGTATATAGTTACTTGAGGTTTTACAAAGTGAACACAGATGTGACAAAATATACCACTGTGTATCTACATAGTTCAAGATCAAGATTAAGATACAGAAGATTCCCAGCAAACACAGCAGTCCCTTCATGCCTCCATTCCAGTCACTATTCCCAAAGGTAGCCATTCTAATGATGTGTATCACCATAATTTAATTTTGCCTTTTTTGAACTTTATATAAAAATGACTTATGAACGTATACTCTTAAGTGTCTGGCTTCTTCAGCTTAACCTTATGTCTGTTCCTGTGACATGTGGCAGAAGTTTATTCTTTTTCATGGTTTTGTAGTATTCCATTCTATCACTGTATCTTAACTTATTTGTTCATTCTCCTATTTGTTTGTTTGTTTGTTTTCATTTTAGGCCACTTAGGTCTTCTTTAATAACTTTCAGCATAGCAATGTTTATAGTTTTCATTGTAAATGACTTATGCTCCCTTTGTTAAATTTATTCCTAAATAATTTTATATGATTTAAAAAATTCAATTGGCTATATAGTATTCTACTTTAAATTTTATTTTCTAAATATTTGTTGCCAGTAAATTCAAATAGAACTGACTTTCACATATTGGCCTTGTATTTGTGGTATTGCTAAATTAACTTTTTAGTTCTAATATTTTTAAAAAAAATTTCTTTGAATTTTCTTCATAAATAATTTTGTAATCTGTGAGATAGTTTTACTTTTTTCTTCTCAATTTGTGTCTTTATTATTTATTATTTTTAAAATTTACTTATTTATTTGTTTGTTTGCAGTACTGAGAATAAACTTTCTTACCTTGGCTGGTTACGAAAAGTATATTCAATGTTTTACCATTAATTATGATGCTACCTGTAGTTTTTAAATATGAATATATATCTAGTACACACACACACACACACACCAGAATCTTTATCATATTGAGGAAGGTTTTTTCTAGTCTTTGTATTCTGACAGGGATTACTGTGAATGGATGTTGAATCTTGTTAAACCCTTTTTCTACCTCTATTGAAATTAACATATGTTTTCTCCATTATGTGGTTAATATGATGAATTATAATGACTAATTTTGATTGTTAAGCCAACCTTGGATTCCTGAAATAAACCTTACTTTTCATGATATATTATTTTTTTATATATTATGGATTAATTTTGCTAATATTTAAAATATTTTTGTACCTACATTTCTGAGAAATATTACCCTGCAATTTTTTTCCTTTGATTTATGCTGAATTCATAAATTAGGAATTGTCTCTCCTTCATTTTCTGAAAAAGTTTAGGAGGCTTGAAATTATTTATTTACATGTTTGATAGAACTTACTAATTAAGCCATCTGGGCCTGGTGCTTTCTTTGTGGGAAGGTTTTTAAAATTTTAAATGCAACTTATTTAAGAAAAATAGATAAATCAAGGCTATTCTTGGGCCAGTTTTCATAAATAGTATTTTTAAGGAATTTGGTCATGTTATCTAAGTTGGCTCTATTCATTGGTAAACATTTTTCATAATATTTCCTAGTTATTTTTTAAATGTCTGTAAGATTTGTAGCAATATTACTTTCTGCCTTACTGAAACAGGTAATTTCTTTTTTCTCTATTTTTTATTTTATTTAATTTCTTTATTTTGTTCTGGAATAGAGAGATAGCAATTTTGTTAATCCTTTAAGAAGTTAATTTTGGCTTTGATGATTTTTGGTATTTTTTCCCTGCTTTCTAAATCATTGATTTCTCCTATTACCTATTTGTTATATCTTTTTTAATACTTACATTTGGTTTAATTTGCTCCTTTTCTTACCTGGGAAACTTAGGCCATTGATATGAAAGTTTTTTATTTTTTCTAATATTAGCATTTAAAGCTATGACTCTTCCTCAGTATTCCCCCAGATATTATTAATATGTTCTATTTTCACTATTATTCAGATTGTAATATGTTTTAATTTTTTCTGTGGTTTCTTCTTTGACATATAGTTTATCTAGAAGTAAGTTTATTATTTCCAAATATGTTAGGTATCTTATTTTTATCTGCATCTAATTTACATTGTAGTCAGGAAACATACTTCTTGTAACATATATTCTTTTAAATTATTGAGACTTATTTTTTACCTCATCATGTGATTTATACTATTGATGGCTCCAATTATACTTGATAAGAATGTGGATTCTTACTGGTCATTGTATTGTATCAATATCAGTTAGGCCAAATTGGTTTGCAGTGTTGTAAATGTCTTCTATACCCGTACAGCTTACTTTTCTACTTACTCTATCAAGCGTTGAAAGAGTAGTGTTAAAGTCCTCAGCTACAATCATGGATTTATCTATTTGTCATTTAACTTCTTTCAATTCCGACCTTCATACTTTGAAGTTCTGTTATTAGGTGCATATTTATCTATGGTTTCCTAATGAATTAAATCCATTTGTCATTGTTAAATATACCTCTTTGTATTTGGTGATACTCCTTTCTTGAAATCTATTCCTTTGTCTGCTATTGATATAGTCATCCTAGCTTTTTTTATGATTAGTATTTGCATGATAGAGCTTTCTTATTCTTTTACTTTAAAAAAATCTGTATTGTTGTATTTAAAGGGCATTTCCTTCAAACAGGTTTGCCTCTTTATGCAGTCTAAAAATTTATACTAATTAATTGTGGTATTTTATTTACATTTATTATAACTGTTGATATGGTTGAGTCTACTATCTTGCTATTTTTTCCTGTTAGTTCTTCCTATCTGTTCCTATTCTTTCACTTCTTTGTCTTATTTTGCTATAGATCTTTGTTTAAGTTTTTAAAGTGATTTCTCCAGGAATTAAATATACATTCTTAAGTCATCAGCCTACCTTGAATTAATACTACTTCAAGTATAATACAATAACTTTGTATCAGTATATATTTATTTACCTCCCTTCTATTTTTTAGGCTTTTATATTTTGATTTTACACATATTATAAATTCCCGAAAGTATTACTACTGTTATTTATGCTTTAAACAATTGTCTTTTAAAGAATTTAAGAAGAGATAATACGTTTTTATTTACTTACAATTTTACCATCTCTGATCTTCACTCCTTCCTGTAGATCTGATTCTCCACTTAGTATTTTATGAAACCTGAGGATTTTAACGTTTTTTTTTTATTTTGGTAGGAGTTTTATGGTGACAAATTCTGTCAGTTTTTGTTTATTTAGCCATTACCTTATTCCAATTCTGTTTTGAAGACTATTTTCATTGGATATATAATTTTAGTTTGATGTGTTTTTATTTTTTAGTAGTTTGAAGATGTCTTCTGGTTTGTGTTATTTCTGATGAGAAGTCAACCATCGTTTTCTAGTATGAAATGCATATTCTTATTTCTCTGGCTGATTTTTTAAATTTCCTCTTTACCTTTTGTTTCCAGAAATTTGATCATGATGTACTTAGGTATGATTTTTATTCATTGAAATTCTTAAATTTGTAAGCTGTTTTTTCTTATTAAACTTGGAAAATATTTTTGCAATTATTTCTTCAAATAGATTTTTATTTTTTATTCTCTCCTCTTTTTCTGGGTTTTCTAATATATGTATGTTAGACTTCTTGATATTATCTTAAAAATTACCTTTTTTTTCTAATCCTTCATTCTGCCCTTCTTTAGTTTGAATCATTTCTACTGAGCTTCCTTTAAGCTCATTTAACCTATTATCTACACAGTCCAATCTGTTATGAGCCTATTCAATGAATCTTTTATTCCAGAAATTGTATTTTTCAGTTGAAAATTTTACATTTCTTTTTTATATTTTACCTTGCTTTTCTGAAATAATTCATCTCTTTGTCCATTATACCCATCTTTTCCTATAAATTCTTTAACATAATATTTTAAAAGTTCTTTATTAATTTCAATAATTATATCATCTATGATTCTGCTTTTATTGTCTATTTACTTTTAAATATGGTTGTATTTTCCTGCTTTTTTATAAGCTTTGTACTTTTAAAAATTTATTCCAGACATTGTAAACAAAAGAATAGCAGAGATGAATATTGTTTTGTTTACGTACCAAAGAACATAATACCTTTGCCCTGCTTAGCAATTAGGGTTAAGTGCTATCCTTTGGATTTCTCTTAGAACCAAAGTGAATGGCTCCTTTAATTATATTGTTACCTGTGAACAGCTTAACCCCTAATTTCTTTTGTAGCTATCTTTTTTATCTTTTCAGTATTGGAACTGAGAAAGGTTTGTGCTGTGGTTCAAAATAAATTTGGTTTACCTTTGGATTCAGCAAGGCCCAAGAATCTAGTTACTGTGAAAACAGGCAATATTAGACTTCCAAACAACCTTCATTGTTGCTTTCTTGGTAAAAGTTCAGAGATATGGTAAAGGGACATATTTGTCAGGCCTACCAGTTTTTTTTGTTGTTGTTTGTTTGTTTTTTTTTTTTTTTGCATTTGGGAGTTCTTTAGATTCCAATATGTCCTGCCAACTTATACAGTATTCTAAAATTTTTCCTCATCTATGCAAAGTCTATGATTATGGGAGGCTGGCTCTTCCATTCACTTGTTCTTAGAATGTCACACTTTAGGTATGGAAGCTTCCATGGTTTTCTGTTCAGTTATGAAGAAATAATTTTCTTCTGGAACTCAGTTTATCAAGAATTTCTTGTCTGTAGTGCTCTTTGCTAGTTGGTTAAGTTAATAAAGATATACTTTTTATTTTATATGAGTTATTCTTATTGTTACTGTGGGAACAGCAATCTTTTGTGTCTTTCTAGATACTAACCAAAATAAAAAATATCTTGCATTTTTTTTGAAAAATATTTTACACAGATATAGACTGCAGTTATTTTTAGTTCAGTTATTTTCTTTGAGTGTTTTCAAGATCTTATTCTGTTACCTTCTATTTTCAATATTTTCTGCTTCAAAATCAGTCATATGTCTTATTGCTGTCCATTTGAAGACATGTTTTATTTTTCTCTCTCTGGCTACTTCCTAGTTTTTTCTCTTTGACTTTGGTTTTCATCCATTTACTAAAATAAGCCTGGGAATGGTGCTATTATAGAATCCTAGGAGAGAATTTGGATGGGCTTGCATTATCCATTGAATTACCTCTATAGCTTATTTAAAAATTAATTAAGCATATATGTGTAGATATATTTTTGGATGCTCTGTTTTGTTCCATCGATCTATATGTATCTATGCTTTAACCAATAGAACTTGGTTTTCATTACATTACTATTATTTTATAATTTTATACATTGCTGCTATTTTTGCTTTAAGTCAATTGTAGAGCATTTTTAAATATTATAAAAAATTAATTTTATGATTACCTTCATTTTAACCATTTCCATCACTCTATAATTCTTTTTGAAAATCAAAGTTTCTCTTTTACATCATTGGGGAGTTGACAGGTTTTTTGTTTTTTTTTTCCCCCCCATAGGTGAGAGAGGTCTGGTCAGGGCGTGATGCCTATCTTACAGTAAATTCAGCTCCCCTCAACCAGGCCTCCATCAGAATAGAGGCCCTCTTTGGTATCCGGCCTTGTCCTCATTTTCTTTTTATGAGCACCTGGGTAAGTTCCTAGGCGACATTAATGGAGAAGATCCAGCGATAAGGTGTGCATTACCCTTGTATTCTGTGGCTCATAGTGAGTCTATATTCTCACAGCAGCACACATTCCACTTTTCTCAATGCACTAAAAATATTAGCTAAAATCTTCTTACTCACTTATATAATTGTCCTGTCTTCCTCCTGTGCTCTGCATAGATAAGTCAGTGCTTGTGTCCTCCTTTTTCTTTGAAAGCATCTTTCCTTAAATATTTGTCATGAAACCTCAGTTCTCTCATAGGTTCTAGAAAAGTTATTATTTTGTAGATTATCCATATTTTTCCTGTTATTATAGTAGGAGCAACAATCTTTATAGCTTTCTATATCTCAAGCAATAGTTAGAAACCTCTATTTTATAAACTTAGAATATTTGCATCCTGTTCTTCTAATGAATGAGTTTTAAAGCAAAAACATTTTTAAAAGTAAATGGTTGTGTTTTGATGGAATCAGTGAGTAAAGTTGAACCAAATTTCAACTCTTATACATTTTCTTAGGTATAAACTGGCTGCCATTCATTAAGTGCTTACTGCTTTTTTGTTGTAGGGAGGAATTGTGAGCACTATGATTGATAACGAAGGCCAAACATTTTATCCTGGCTTTCAAAGCTCTCTTACCCAGGCACTAACCATATTTCAGGGTTCCATATGACCCCAGTCCTCTGTAAGAATGTTCAGAAGCATGCAGGATGCCCTGCTTAAACATGCACCTCCTGGATCTTTTCTGACTTTGAGTTCCATTTATTCAGGATGCCTTTCCATATCACCATTTTCTTCCAACAAAGCTCAGCTGGACTTTATGCATACGTTCTTCGCTAATCAACAAACATTTGTTGAACACTCACTTTGTGCTGAGTTCTATACTAACTGATAGACACACAATGGTTAACAATGACAAACTTTCCCTCAGGGAGCTCACAGTGTTCAGTTACACTCTTCTCTGAAGAGTGATTTATCTGTGATGATGACAAGGATGATGGTGGAAACGATGATGACGATGATGACAGCTAACTTTTATTGAATCATTACTATGTACCAGGAACTTCTCTTAATTCTTTTTATTTATAAACTCTTTTAATCATCACAACAGCCTTAGGAGATAATTATTATTTTCATTCTAATTTTACAATGGAGAAATTTAAGTACAGAGAATTAATCAACAAATGTATAAATAAATAAATGAGTTTGATTCCTAAAAAATCCAGCCAGATAAAATTAGACACTGACATTTTGGATGCTCTTTGGACTAGTTCTTCCTTTCTAATACCCACTTCTTGATAATATTGAAGAGAAAATAAATATACACTTGCTCGAGCATTCGGTGCTTTGCTCTCTTTTTTATAAATTTACATTTTCTCCTGGAGTTCCCTTTAAATTCTATGACCTCTAAGAAAAGGGACAAAGTAATGGGGAAGGGAAGACATATAGCCTCTCCTCCTAACCTATGATCACTTCAGTTAAGAGTCTCTGTCGCAACCACAGTTTTGAATGTTCTGTGACTATAGACCTGGACAACTCTATAAAGCACCAGGGTGCCCATCAGGAGTGTTAGGTTAGGGCTTAATATCAGAGAAATAATGTTGTAATAGCCAACAGAGGAAGGGAGCAGTCTGAATATTTACTCATTTTTTTCCCTATAGATATTTATTGAATGACTACTATGTATCTGGTTTCATGCAGGATAGATACCTGGCATATAATGGCAAACACATAGACATAGTCTCTACCCCCATAGTATTGAGACCCTAAAGAACAATCCAAGATTAGGTCCTTTCACAATTGAGGAAAATGACTTCAGTTATTTTGTTAGGTCCCAAATTCCTTATATTTCAGTAGCAGTCACTATAGACTTTCAAGCTGTAGTCTGTTAGCCAACAAGGCTGACCAAATACACTAGTGAGTCCTTCAAGAGACTCAAATCACAGTAAGCCTGGAGTCCTAAGTGGGCTTGGGAACAATCTCAGCCTTCCTGTGCCTTCTTCCCTCTGAGATGGGCTTGCCTCGTTCCCATGTTCTGCACTTCAGCCATTCTGTTAAGACTAAAGTCTGAATCCCAGCTCACGTGGCTAAGAGAAGAATATCTTACCTTGTTCTCCATTACCGTACCCAACATATGCCAGAGACAGTTCTAGTTCTTGTAAGTTTTCTTTCCTCAGAGCTGGACCCTGTTTCTGGTAACTCCAGCTGCTTGCTGGGGTCTTATTCCAAAGCAGATGGACCACCCAGAACCATGACATTGTTGGCTTCCTGACTTCAGGCATTGCTGCTGTCTTCATGCTGCAGCCTCTGTGCCATATCCTCAAGCTCCAAATCCCCCCAAATGTTAGCAAGTGCCTGATGGGAGACTGTTTGCTACAATTCTCTGTGCCAGTGACTACTCCCCCATGAGACCAACTCTTCAGATCAGATAAAGATTCAAACACCAGTCCTGTCTTTAACCACTTCTTCTCAGTCCCCAATAGCCGGCTGCTAAGTCTCAGCATGCCTCTCATCAAAGCCCTCCAGACATGTGACGAGCTTTTGTTACTGGTTGTTAATCCTGGTTTTTATCATTTTGTGATCTCATGCACCAACGTCTGGCACTTTATCCCTTTATCTCTTTTTATTTTCCCATAGCAAAATAAAGATTTTTTCCTAGGAACCCTCTTAATTCTTGTTATGTGTCTTTTGACAGAATGCTTTCTCCCAAGATCCAATAGTAAAGGCTGGATCAGTGTGTCAGGGGACCTGGATTTCCTCACTGCACCACCACACCATGTGACTGCATGACCTTGACAATTCGGCCTTTTGCTGTGACTCAGCCTCCTAGTTGGCAAAATGGAACATGTTGACTATAAAGTTTCTGGTTCCTTTGAGCTCCCAAATTTGCTGATGTTAAGGTGGCCTACAATGACTTTTTCAAGCAAATCCTACTTGTTTTTCTTTCTCAAATGGCCATCAGAATACAATATCCACTCAGTTAATCTCTCTCACTTTCCTCCAGCTTTGGATGAAGTATATTCCTAAGTAAGACATATATCCCTTAATTTTGACTTCCAAGTCTATTCCTTTATAAGTTAATAATATCTTGAATTTATAGAATATTTTATACTATCCAAGGGCTTTCGTGACGCTTATCTTATTGGATCTTCATAATGACCTTCTTTATTAGGAAGGACTGCCTTTCTATTCTCTCTCTCTTTCACCCCACCCTTTTAAGTATCAGACATCTGATGCATTGACAAGGAAGATATTTATTTGCCCAAGGTAGCACCACTAGTTAGTGGTAGATACTGAACTGGAATTCAGGTCTCCTGACAACTAGTATAATAGATCTTTGACTTTTTTATGTTCCTCTCCCCTCCTCACTGACTTTTTTTTGACAACTTTTGTGTGTAATTCCTCTAATATCGCTAATGTTTTACCTCTTATCTGAGCCACCTGAGCCAGGAGAATCTGAATATTAAAAGAGTGGATGAAATAAGTTCGCCCCTTCTCCAAGTATAAGGTCTCAAGCAGCTAGTGTGAATAATTTTTGCAAAGTACCCATCTCTCTGGGCTGTAAAGACCATCAACATGTGGTTCTACTGTCAGCTATTTTGATATTTCATCACTTTTAATTAACTCAACAACTTAACGAAGCTCAAGCTATAGTAAGAGAAGTCAAAGAGGAGTTTTAGGTGACAACAACAGCCTAGTTTCATGGGCTGGGCCATGTGCTACCAAGGTTGCATAATTCAGAATTTTCCCAAGAGCTGAAAGGACTGTGTGTGTTTCTTACTTTTCGGTATCAGGAAGGAGGGATTAAGTGAATGTTTTCAGTTTCACAGGAAAAGGTAATAAAAATACAAGTATATTTTGGGTCAGGTTCAATTTCTGCTTGGTTCTTCCAAATCTCTCTGAAGAAAATAGATTGTAGCACAACAGAAACGTTAGTACTCAAGCAGATAAGATTCTTTGCCACAACCCAGGTAGTTATCAGTTCCCCAATACAAACCTAATTACATATGACAACTAATATAGCAAGCCTAATAAAATGGGGGGAAAGTTAAAGATACTGGGTCAGGTCTGTCAGTCATAGAAAGACCATCATTAGTTACTATTTTAATGGTTCATTTGATTAAATGTTAAGCTATTGTCTTGTAATTATGTGTATTCAAGGAAAAATACTCAAGTTCAATTAGGAATGTATCTTTTACTGCACTATGTTTAATGAAGTCGCAACAGCACCATAATAAGCGAGGAATAATGAAAATCTTTTGAAATTGCAATAGAAGTATTTGCAGAGAAGTAGCTGGCATGTGTAATATGATGAGTTTCCTTAAATGGCTCAACTGTTGATCAAAAAAGCAAATTATATAAGTGGATACTGCAAGGCAGAAACATGTGGACACAGCTGGAGTGTCATGTGTCACGATTCCAGTCATTGCCAGCTGGCGGTCACACAAAGGCAGGCCAAGCCAAACAATTACTGTTATTCATAAGAGCAAATGTGCATTCCAAACACACAGTGCAGGCTTTATGAAATAACTGAGCGTTCAAGATGCATCCAGACAGCCGAGCTGTTTTTTTTTATCACATGTCCCTGGGTGCCAGGCCAATATGGCAAACTGACTCTGCTATTCAGAAACCCTTATCTTTACCCAATTAACCAAATCACTGTGACGTTTGAGAGTTCTTCATGCACTTTGTTGAGAGCATCAAACCAGCAGGCTTACTGGGCGGCAGATGCACAGCTTCTGGAAGCAATCTGCTTCCTTTTTTTTTTTTTTTTCTTGAGCTGTAAATACCCTATTAGACCACTGCCCATTACAAGCCACAGCTTGGAGTCAGTCTCTAACATCTGAACATCCAACGGTCTCCTTGTCATCAATTCTGTGTGCCTGTGTGATGAAAGTCTTCCAAGGTGTTGCCTTAGAAGGGTCAAGGATGGATGAGAGGCAGGCTGTAGGGATTCATACTCTTGTTTAGGAAAAAATAAATAAATTAAATGGGCAAACATTCTAGAAGAGAGTCTGGTAATGAACTGAAATAAGAATCCCTAGATGCTTAAACATAGACCCCAAAGGAAGGGGAAATAAAAGGGAGCTGTAGTTTGCATCATTTTCATTTATTTTCTTCAAATAAAATGTAGCCAAAGTTTCCTGCCTGTTATTTCTTTCAATAGACAAGGTCACAGGCACACGTGACAATGTGTGCCATCATGTTCTTTCTTACAGCTCTATCAGAACAGAAAGAATGCTAGAGAGGAAGGTGTACATTGCTAGAGAAGTTTCACTGCAAAACAAAGTGAGTGGTTCTATCTTAATCCCTCCAAAGAAAAGCCAGGGTATTCAGTAGATGAGCACTGTTCTTTAGAAGTGTAATGTGAGCCATACTTGTGACTTTAAATTTTCTGGTAGCCACATTCAATGAAGTAAAAAAAGAAAAGTAAAATTAATTTCAACAATGTATTTTATTTAAACCAATATAGCTAAGATGTCATTTCAACATATAATCACCATAAAAATATTCATGAGATATTTTACGTTCTTTTTTGTTGCTAAGTCTCAAAATCTGGAATGTATTTTATACCAAAAAACACACCTCAATTTGGACTAACTACATTTCCAGTGCTTAGTAGCTACCAGTAGCCCATGGCTACCATTTTCGACAGTGTATCACTAAACTTCTGAAAGTGAGAGTTTTGAGTGTGCCCAAGCACACTTTGTCCAGCACGAGCAGGAACATCTATCACACTGAATGAAGAGTCAACTATTCTGTTGCTGGTCTTAGCTCTACTATCAGTCTTCCTTCTCCTCCTTCTCAGTTAACTGATCCATAAAATGGACATAATAACACATCTTACCACCTCCATTCAGTTTTCTATAAGAGTTCTATTAGATGGTAGATGTCTACACTGAGAAATAACATGTCCTATAAACATTAGATTAAGCAAGCACCTGAAACTTGCTGATGGTAGCAAGAAGTGAGGAAAACTATTTTTTCCCCTTAATTCTCTGTACTCTGTTATTCCTTTCACAGGATGATTTTAAAATCAGATATAATTTTAAAGGCTACAGTGGCCTTCATTATCTATAAAGGTCTGTGAAAGATGTTTAAAATATTTTAAAATTTTAAAGCCACCAAGATATGGTACCATTCTTTTGTATAAGGAACTTCCCACCAACGACTGATGCTACATAGTTATGGATTCCAGTTTTCCTTTGAAACCCAAGAGAACACTGGCAGCACATTAGCCAGGAGATGCTAGGACCATAACATGCATCATTACTAATGTGCTTCATTCACGTGACACTAAGCATCAGATGGCTTAGAGTCCTGCCACCACTTCCCTCAGACATGGCTGTCTCAGAGCCCACTGTCCCTTGCATCTTGCCTGCTATGTTGGTTTTGAGGACAAGGTGACTATTTGCCTTTAGATTGTTCATGCTGAGGTATTTTAGCCAACAGAAACATCAGCAGCTCCAGTCTGCAAGGCACAATATCAAAGTTTATCAACCCAGACAAGTCAATTTTATAATACTTAGTATCAAACATTTGCCAAGACTAAAACTGCTGGTATCATGACAAATATCTTTGTATATATAGGGACTAATTTCTTATTTAATTCAAAATCATAATCATGATGGTAATGCTTCCATTTTAAAAAGATTTTCAGATCGGTGAAATTTATTTCTAAATATTTTATTTTTTTTGATGTTACTATAAATAGGATTGCATTCTTAATTTCTTTCTTTGTTAGAATATAGCACCACAACTGATTTTCGTGTATTGATTTTGTGTCCTGCAACTTTACTAAATTTATTTATTAGTTCTAAGAGTTTTGGGGGAGTTTTTACGTTTTCCTATGTGTAACATCATGACATCTGAAAATAGAGACAGTTTAACTTATTTCTTTCCAATTTGAATACATTCTATTTATTTTTCTTGCCTAATTGTTCTGGCCAGAATGTCCAGTACTATGCTGAATAGAAGTGGCAAGAGTGGACATCGTTTTCTTGTTCATAATCTGAGAGGAAAAGTGTTCAGCTTTTCACCATTGAGTAGAATGTTAGCTGTGGACTTGGAATACATGGGCTTTATTATGTTGAGGTATGTTCTTTCCATACCTACTTTGTTGAACATTTTCATCATAGAAGTATTTAAATTTTTTCCAATGCTTTTTTTGTATATATTGACGATTACATGATTTTTATCCTTCACTTCATGAATTGGAATCACATTGACTGATTTGGGGATGTTGAACTATCCTTGCATCTCTGGAATAAATCCTTCTTGATCATGGTTTATGACTCTTTTAATGTATTAAATTTGGATTGCTAATATTTTGTTGAGCATTTTTGTATCTATGTACATCAGGGATATTGGCCTGTAATTTTCTTTTCTTGTAGTGTCCTTGTCTGACTTTGGCATCAGGATAATGCTGGCCTCATAAAATCAATTTGAAAGTGTTTCCTCTTCTATTTTTTGGAAGAGTTTGAGAAGGGTTGGTATTAATTCTTCTAGGATCAGATGATTTCCTTGGTTGTTCAGGAGCATGTTGTATAATCTTCACATATTTGTGAATTTTTCACTTTTCTTCTTTTAATTGATTTCTAGTTTCATACGATTGTGGTCAGAAAAAATGCCTGATAGGATTTTAATTTTCTTAAATTTATTAAGACTAGTTTTGAAGCATAATATATGATTTATCCTGGAAAAAATTTCATGTGTGTTTGAGGAGAATGTGTTATTCTGATGCTGTTAGATGAAATGTTCTGTAAATGTCTGTTAAATCCATCTAGTTTAATGTCATTTAAGTCTAATGTTTCTTTAATGATTCTCTGTCTAGATGACTTACCCATTGTTGAAAGTGAGATATCGAAGTCCTATAATATTATTGTGTTGCTATCTATTTCTCCTTTCATAATGCATGGAATACTTTTTTCCATCCTTTCACTTTTAGTCTATGTGCATCCTTAAAGTGAGTCTCTCGTAGATAGCATATAGTTAGGTGTTTCTTTTTTTTCTTTCTTTTTTTAAATCCATTCAGCCACTCTATGTCTTTTTTTTTTCCACTCTATGTCTTTTGATTGGAGAATTTAGTCAATTAATATTTAAAATAATTATCAATAGGTATGGATTTACTATTGCCATTTTGTTGATTTTTCTGTTTGTTTAGTATTTCTTGAATGAGTAGATGAATAAACGAATTACTTATTGAACTAAATTTTTTTACCATATATCTTCCCAAACCATTAGTACAAAATTTTAATTGAATAGAATACCTACCCTCCCCGTGCAAATGATTTCAATGTAAAGACACTCATCTTTGAAAAATCATGCCTAAGTTTGCAGCAAGGCTCTAAACCTACATACAGGTCAACCAAGAGGAATTGCTGATGGAAGCTCTGCTGGAAGAGTGTAATATCTTAAGCTAGGTGTGGTTTGTGGCCTAAAACATGAGACATGGGTGACTGCTGTGGTCATTCATTCATTCATTCAACAAATACTACTTAAGTATGCTGTATGCATTGAGGACTCCACTAGGCACTGGGGAGACACTGATGATCAAACCCACCAATATATTCTCTGTCCTCATTGGCTTACTATCTAGTTGTATCCTTCAGAATCTTAGGCACAAGATGTGATACAATTTCTGGGTTTCTGTCAGTAAGAACATAAAGAGGAAACTTCTTTTCCTTTTTGCATTAAGGAGAGAAAATCCCGTTAACTCTCTCTCCTCCCACCCCCATCCTGATTTTAGACACTTTACTAATAACACTCATCCATGGAAGTATTCCAATAGCCTCTCCTGATGTATAACCACATTCTTTAGAAATGAATCTCCCCTCTCTTGCCTCTTCTAATAAAAAAGAGCCAAGGACACTGGTGGAGAATTTTACACTTAAACTGTTGTGATAGAACCCCAAATCCACATCAGATATCCTGACTCTTAGGCCTATGCATATGCCATGTGTCATCTCTGGACTAAATCTAAACTGCTTTAGCTACCTCTCAGGACACCCAGGGCTCCGTCAGATATTTGAGCTAAGTGAAGACAGCCCACCTCCAGGTGCTCTCTCTCTTCTTTTCACATTTTTGTTTTCCATGGCTCCTGACACTTCTTGGCCACCCATCATTTTCCATTTAGTTGTGGGAAGTCTTCTTATCTTTAAAGTGTTTCCCTTCACCTTGCAGAGGAAATACTACCCCTAAACACAGTTCTTGGCTTTCTGTGTATGCAGAGAACATTTGCTAGGAGCCCAGCTGCTTTCGGACCCTTGCCACCCAGCCTCAGCCTGCATTTCCGAGTTTTCACTACAGAAATAGATTTCTTGGAAGAAGACTTGCTTCTTTGGGGCTATGAGGCCTCTTTTATGAGAGGGGAGACAGAGTGAGAAATCCCAGAGGATAGCTAGCTCGCAGGTTCTGTGAAAGGTTCTTCAGAGCTGGCTTGAACAGTGGTTTTGTGTGACAGAAGAATCCTTCAGTCTTTCTGATTTTGGCCAAGGCTCCCCACTTTTTTGTAGGATGTTGATGAATTTGTGCCTGGTTCCTCTCTTATGATTACCTCTGTGTTAACATTGAGCTGCTTCAGAATCACTGCTGTATCTTGAATGCTCATTCAAGAAGAGTAACTCAAGGGATGACAGCTGGTGAGGTCATTCTACAGTCTGGCCAAGCCCCGTGTGCCATTACAATGAAGTAATAATGTATTTATAACACACCTAACTGCTGATGGCTTCTATTGCATTTGCACAGATGTTTTTTTTGAGAACTCAAAAACTGGCCTCCAGAAACAACCTCCTAGCAAACAAACTCTGTCTGTTGACTCTGGCGGGTGCTTATAAAGAGAGTTGTTAGCACGAGGGATTTATGTTTCAAATATCATTTTAATTTCTCAGGCAGCATTTTTACCACAAGATGTTAATTCACTAGTGTACTTGAATCCCATAGCTTTTCTCTTTCTCACTCGGGTGTGCTCATATTCTCTCTCTTCTTTTTTAATGAAAATACGAACTTAGTTTCTCAGAAAATATTCTCAGTGCCTGATTCATTGAAACACAGTGCTTTCATTTTACATGAAATTTACTCTGAAATATCAGGCTTGTTATTTGATCCATGATGTACCTTTGTGATTCATTACGCCCCTCTCCTTATTCCCTAATAGCACCCTCTTTGTCACACACACAGATTCTGTGGAGTCCCAACAAGAACAGTTGGTCTTCTCAAGAGACACAAGCTACTTTTAACATTTATCAGAAAATGCTGGAAAGGCATTTAAAGACAACAATGCACACACTAGATTGACATTTAACATGGATTCCTTTAAGAACTGTTAAGTAAATCTGATAAATCTTAATATTTTCTGTTAGTGGTGAGTTTGAGATAACACTACTAATTGATTCCACAATTAACATTCCAAATATTAAAAAAAAAAAAACAGTTGGAGATTTTTGTTCTGATAATCGTGTATTGTTCCTTTCTTCCTTTGTCTGCATTTTATGCATTTTATCCCTGCTTCTCAGTCATCTGTCTGAACCAGCTCTAGAAGGTATTACCCTACATAAAGGTACCTCCTTGTCTCACGAGCCCCCTTCTATCCTTTCCCCCCATGCAAGAGTAAATATTTCTAAATTTGCACATATACACCCTGTTTTATCACCAGCTCTGAAACAGGTGACATCAACTCTGGGACTTGAGACAAGAGAGTAAAAACCTTTCTTCATTCCTTCACTTCCTGTTCTCCCTGCAATCCAGGGCAGTTGGCTTTTGACACACAATTACTCTACTAACTCTCCTAACAGATAACTCTGAAGCTTCTGCTTGGTCATGATCCTCAACCTCTTTGAAATTCTAGACTCTGTAGCATCAGTCCCCAACCTTTTTGGCACCAGGAACTGGTGTTCCTATGAGAATCTAACACCTGATGATTTGAGCTGGAGTTGAGGCAGTGATGCTAGCGCTGGGGAGTGGCTACAAATACAGATGAAGCCTCGCTGGCTCACCTGCTGCTCACCTCCTGCTGTGTGGCCCAGTTCCTAACAGGCCACAGACCAGTACTGGTCTACGGTCAGCGGATTGGGGATTCCTGCTGTAGAGCACATCCTTCTAGAGCCTTCTCCCCAGGGATTTATGCTACACTCCCCTCTCCGGGTTCTTTCCAACTTCTTTTGCCATTCTCTTTCCTCTTTTGTTACCTGGTAAATCTTGAGTTGCCTCTGGTTCTGTATCTAACATTCTCCTGGGCAATCTTTTCTAACAGTTCCCGGTCCATGGTTTCAATCACATTTTAGGGTCCAGCTCTGACCCTCACTTCTCTCTAACTATTGGTCATGCATTTCTCTGGATGTCTGGGAAGGGGTGAATTTCTCATCCACTGCTGGCCTTGTCCCTTTTCCTCTTGTGAATTCTAGCCTGGCCCTTCATGCCAGAGGCCATTAGAAATCTTAGCGTCAATTTTGTCATCTCCTCCTCCTTTGCCCCTCGTCTTTCTTGCATAAAGGTTTGCTCTTCATTATATCAGTTAATTCTTCATCTTTACCATCAAGAGAAATGTCAGAATCACCTTGGTGCTTCTCAAACACAACCTTGCCGAGCCCCACCCTGGAGACTGTGATTCAGTACATCTAGGGTGGGGCTGAGCATCTGTGTTTTGGTGAAGCTCTGAGGGATTTGGACACGCAGCCAGGTGGAGAAGCACAGCTGGAGATTCCGGCTCTTCTTTCTGTTTCCACAGTACCTGTCAGGCGGGCCCCTCATCATCCTCCAGCGGGGCTTGCCCCTGCCTCTCTGGCTTCCTTCTTTCAAGCAGACACCCTGGAATGGCCAGAGGAGCTTTCTAGACCGTCATCCGGTCATGTCATTCCTTTGTTTAAAAATGCTGGCTGCGAAATTCCACCTGCAGGTTCCTCATCCCTTAATATAATTTGTCATTTACTTCCCGCCCCTGTACCTTCCTGATACCTTTCCCACTGTCAGGGAGGCACTCCACCCCTTTCTGTGCCCTGTGAATTCTTCTTGTAGCACATATATTAATGCTGGAGTAGTTTTTCCAAGTCAGCTCCTAAGCCAGATCTCTCTCCTGCTAGGGGAAGCCCTTCTTGGCCATAGACCCTCCCTCCTCTGTCCCCACAGCACTGCAGATCGCTTCTGCCTCAGATCGAGTGCTTACTGGGTTTACTGCACATGTGCCTGCTGCTCCTCTCCCCTCCACACACAGGCGAGGATTTCCTTCAGTCAGGGGCTCTACCTCATTCCTCCCCATGCCTCCCTCATTTCCCAGCATTTACATGTTGTATATGGACACAAATAGACATCAATTTTCTTGGAGACTTATATAGTGTTGTTTCAATGAAAGGGATAGGGCAGGGTTTTCAACACAAACACTTGGGACTAGTGAACATTTTTTTCTCTTTATTAGAACCTTTCCCCTCTTAAGAGCATACTGTACGTGATAACTATTGATGTCTTTGTTGATTCCCTCTTGGAATCACACTGGTGTAGGAGAAGGACAAAGGCTCAGAAAGAACAGAACAAAACCCAGCCCAGCCCATGACCCTGGACCAGGCATTTAACATCTTTGTGTCTTAGCTCCTTCATCTGTAAAATGAGATTAATTATACCTACTTCACAGGGCCAAAATAAAAATGAAATGGGATAACCTACAAGAAAGCACCTGGCCCATAGAGGATATCTAACAAATGTCATTTTCCACTTCCCCTCCAGGAACCAGGGTGCATTTTAGTCAGTCGAATAGGACACTGAAGGACTGGTCCTCAGCTCTCAGAACCAACCCAAGTGCTTTCTCTTGGTTTTGTTCAGCCTTCACTCCTCCCTCCTGCCTGTAAACAGTCTGGCAGGTCGGGGGTGTAGAGGGTGGCAGTAAAGCATGGAAGGAAGACACAATTTAACTCGACTGTTTTAGTTACTGTTTGACCCTAGAGAAATCACTTAAGCTCTGTAGACCTCAGTTTTCTCTTCTGTAAAATGGGATGATAATAGTCTTTTTTACAGTATTGTCCTGGGGAATAATAATACACTTAGAACGCTTACTACAGTGCCTGACACAGAAGGACTCAGTATCTAACAGCTGTGATTAGGAAAGGGAGACAAGAGTGCTATACAGTGCAAACTGAGCTGTCAATATTTGGGGCACAACAAGAAAAGATAACCCTCTCTCACCGATGATGCAAATGCCTCTACCTTTTCGGTAAATTTTCATTGTACTATGCAAGTTAATGCTATTAATTATAGAATTTGCTATAATTATGCTTATGAAATTAATGATTTAAGTCAATTTAAGTTATCTTTTTTCTTTTGCTTTTTTTCTTTTCTCCTCCTTCTTGTTTTCTTCCCCTTCTTCCTCCCCTCCCCCTCTTCCTCTTCTTCCTTCTCTTCTTGTTTTTTCTCTTTCTCTTCCTCTCCTTTTTCTTCTTCTCCTTTTTTTGCACAGTGTGTACCTCCTCACCTAAGCAATTGCCTCAGACTTCCAGGAGAGAAGATGGCTTTCTGCCTCTCCTCAGTGTTTTAAAAAACAGGAGGAGAGAGCCATCAAAGTGTTATCAGGTCAATTCTTTTCTTGGATAATTCAAAATGAGGTTGAAAAGTAGCCTGTGTTTCTTCTGATCATACTCTTTCTGTGTGTTTCCACCTATGGGAAAAAAACCATAGGGCCAGGTTTTAGTGGCCATCCAGGTGAAGCCTGAATGACTGGGCTCAATGGGAACTCCTATGTAAGTCATGGCAACCCTCTCCTTCCTGTGTGGACAAAGGCCATGCCACTCAGGTCTTTCTCCAGGGGATTTGGAATTCTACAGAATTTTTTTCAAATCAGTAAAGCTTAGTAATAAAGAATTACTCAACAATTGTTAAAAATGAATGACATGGAAGAAAGTGGGCTAAGATTGATAGAAACATATTAAATCATATTAATGTGAAATGACTTTCCTGAACCCCCAAATCCCATTTGGTTTCCTCTAAAGCCAAGGGTTACTTTGCCCTTCAGATTGGGGTGAAGCTGAAGTTGGATTATTTTTTCCTAATTCCTGTCTCTCTGAAGGAGTAACCAGGCCTTGATGCTGTGGCCAGTTAGGTCAAGGTCGTGTAATACCACTTCTTATGAAAAGAGAATCTTCTTCAGAAACTGCAAGAACTGAGGAAACAGGATTGTTCATGGACTCTAGCATGGTGAGGACTATTTTAACTCAATCAATATTTACCATGTTTCTAGCACTGTAATTAAATGGTCCTTAGTAAAAAGAACTATTCAGTCAATTAGCGTTTATTTCACTTATACATTTGTGGATGACCTCGCATTGATCTGATTGACACTGGCCTTAGCTAGGCTCCGCTTCAAGCTCCTTACTGGGTTTTGGTCTGCTCCACATGCTTCTGCCCTGCCTTGGTCCAATGGCTGCCCAAGGCACACCAAGAGCAGTGCAACTGTGCAAGCATATTTCACGTCTGTGCTCAGAATCACACCTATTAGCATCCCATCGGCCCAGGAAATAACATCGTCAAACCCAAAATTAAGTAGATGTAACTCCAGCCATCATGAGGCCAAAGTAATTCAGAGTGGGAAACGGTGGTGGAGAAGGTGAGAGAGAATTATTATTTCCTGGGCGATAATATAACATCACAGTAGCCTATTTACTTCATTTGTAGGACAAGGAATTCAAACTTGTCTACTTATATCGTTTTAGTTAAATTGTGTATGAGCATAGGAATTATTTATTACCTTGAATAATTTGCACTGTGAATCTGCAGTAAGAGTAACATAGTAGTTGGAGAAAGAAGATTAAACCCTGTCTGTGTGACTTCATGAGATGGTGATCTGTGGACAAATGAGTATTTTATAATGACCCTCATTATAAAATACAGACAATCCTTCAGTCTGGCTTCCAGTAGTTTCCTGAAGACTAAGTGAAATAATGATGGTGGAAATATTTTGCAAACTGTGAAGTGCTACTCAAATTGAAATTATTGGGTTTCTTTCTAATTAGCAGAAAGTGCACTTCTTAAAAACCAAACTAGTACTTATGCTTTTTTACATAGGAAAAAGGGAGTTGGTCTTGGGATGAAAAAAAAATGCAGGTTGGAACCTTGACTCTATCAATTACTTGGCTTTTATGAACCTCAGTTTACTTCTTTGTAAAATATAGATGACAACATCAGCTCTGCTTACCCCCAGTGTTTTGAAGACATCAAATTAAACAATGGATAAAAAACAATTCATAAACTATAAAATGCCATGTCACATTCAATGAGAGCCCAGAGCTTCTTTAGTGAAATTAATGTTCATATGTCGTCTGAATGAAGGGACGTCACATAGAATTACAGGTTCAAAATATTTATTCTTTACATGCAAATGTGTGTTTGAAAAAAGTTGCTTTTGAGATAAACATTTAAAGAAAATTGTATTTTATAAATTTGAAGGCAGAGAGAGGAATAGTTTTTGTAGGAAAGTTGGGGCTGGGAGTCTCCTCTGGTAGAAGGTATGCAGAGGGTTACAGGAGTGCTCAGAGGCCTGGATGAGGGGCATCTTATTGCAGGGGAAACAGGTTGTATTTCAACAGGCTCTTCTTTAGTTCTTTATAACCTCTGAGTTTAAATCAGAGGAATTGAAACCAGGAGACTGAACTAAAGGGACAGAGGTAAGGCTAATGGTTAACAGTGAGAGAATTTGGGTCTGGATTTATATCCCAATTGTGCTACTAACAGTGGAGTAGTATGGCCTTGGGGAAATTACCTAGCCTGTCTTTGCCTGGGTTTTCTCATTTATACAATGGAGATGGCCATCAGTGCCTAACAGGCAATATTCAGCATCTGATTGACAGGTGGTATGGCCACCCAGCCCTGTAGCCTCAGGGTAATACCCAGCAGGCCTGAGTGAACAACAAAAATAGAAGATGGGGTACTTTCTTGGAGTAAGATAATTGGATGGCTGGAGCTCCAGGGTGGACCATCCTGTAGGATTATCCTGAATCCTGTGGAACCTCCTCTAGATTCTCAATTTAGCTCCCATGGGCAGCCTTTAAATATAGAAATATCTAAACTGCATTCCAGGCCAGTTAAATAAGAACTGCTGGGGTCTGAGTCCAGATGTCAGCATCTTCTAGCCCCATCACCATCCCTAGATGATTCCCAGGTGCAGACAGGCTGAGGACCAGTGCTCCAGTGCAGTAGGCAGCTTCCATCCTTAGGGCTGGTTAACATGGTTTTCAAAAGAACAAGGCTTTGGAATCAAACACATCTGGGTTTGAATCCTGGCTCTGCTGCTTACTAGCTGTAGATCTTGGACCTCAATTTTTTAATCTTGTAAGTGGAGAGACCACAGTCCCTGCTTCAGGAGGCTGTTGCAAAGATGAAATGAAATAACAAATGTGACCTGACTGGCATATAGTGAGGGCTCAGAAATGATAGCTACTGTTATTAAAAAAGACCTTCTCTGAATATTCACTCCATTTAATTTGTTTTCTCCCTGACCCACTCTAGTCTCTACCATATTACTTGATTTTATTTCCAATGTACCATATAAGAGGATCTAAAATAATTTTTATTTATTAGTTCAGTTTTAAAAAGATGATTGATTGCAACTGCAGAAATATAAATTCTAGAAACTCATGGTTATTGACATAGCGTAACTGTGGAGGGAGTTTGAGTTGGGGAAGAGAGCTGCTTCTGAGAGCCTTTCTCTCTTTGCTGCCCTGGAGGCCAGAGAGAGCACACCTGCTTTTCTTTTTCTCCCTGATTGACTACAGATGAAAAGATCTGGAAAAGGTTCTCCTCCCCCATGAAATGAACTCCATCCCAGGTCATTTGTGGGTGGAGGGAAGCACGAGAAGGAGGCATTGTTTTCTCTCCCACCCTCTATATCTTCCACCTGTCCCCTCAGGAGCCCGCCTATATCAAACATTCACTCACCTTTTGTTAACCCTTGAGCTTTTCAGAGCAAACAAGCCTCTCAAAAAAGGAGAAATGCTTCCAGGCAGTTTACATGAACACTTAAATGCAAAACTTTCAAGTTTGTGCTGGTTGGTAAACTTAGTGGATAACTTTTATAGTTGATTTAACTCAAAGAGAAGGGTTGGGGGAAGTAAGACCAGAATGATCAGTTGAAGATAGCTTCCATCAGTTTCTTAGACTAGCTCTCCAGATGGTAGACTCTGTACTTAGCCATGACTAAAACTCTAAAATAGCACTTTCTTTCTTGAATCAGAGTATTAACTTGGGAAGGACTTCAAAATTTACCTTATAAAGTACAGCCATTTCTGTTTTAGAAAGGTAGAAACTGAAGCTTATAAAGTTTAAACCACTTGTGCAAACTGTCCTATCTGATTACTGTGGACCCAAGACTGGAACCTCAGTCTCTCAGCTTATGGTTTGCTCATGTGTCTATGACTCCACATCTGTCCTCCTCATCTACTACAATAGAACAAAAAGAGAAAACAAAGAATAACGGGCCTGGACCTTCTAAAAGCTAAAATTGAAAAGGATGGGGAAAGGACAAGGGTTTGAACAAACCAAACTGCTCCGATAAGTGAGTGTCTGCTTCTTGAAGTGACCTTCTGGTCAACCCAAGCAGCAGAGAAAGGTTTTTTTTTTTTTTTTTTAAAAATTATCTCTGATGAACAGTCTAGGCCGTGTGGAAAAACATAGTTTATTGTTGTTATTTGTTTACCCGTTGCCTAGAGTCATACTTGGGCATGGAGAATTTGTACTTGTTGGAAATTCAATAGAACCTTTAATATTTTATTTGAGTGAATCTCTAGGAATTTTAGGACTTGAGATAATGTGAGCTAAACCAAGCAAGTGTTCATTGTTTGTGATTTGCCCTCTTTACCTCACACGTCACACCTATGCTGGTTTGTCAAGTCAGTAATATCTTTCGAATAAAAAATATATATATACTGTACTCTTTTTCTCTGTTTACTTATGCATTATTTAATATGAAGTAGTTGTTTAATTCAGTGAATTTACAAAGTGCTCTAGAATCACTTTTGTTAGATATTTTTTACTGAGCCACTGTGGAGAACATTGGAACATAGACTCAGAGACAATGGAGATTTCAGTCACACAGGAATTTGTCATCCTCATCAACATAGGATTCGAGCTGACTAAATCTATATTTTATGAGTTTACTGATTCATGTTGTTTTGGAGTCTATCAGAAATGGAAATTTTATTGGTAAATTGATGCTATTATTCTTGAAGTGAGATCATTCTATGATTCCTCTGATTCTGGGAAAATACAAATAACTAAAATTGACTCAAGAAGAACAGTAAACCCAGATAAAGCAATGTATAAGAAATAAGTTTAAAACACTGACAAAAAAATTGCTTTTGAAAAAGACTTTAGCCCAGATTATTATTCCAAGTGACTGAAAAAAATTTAATAACAATTTTCATTATGTATAAACTGTTCTAAAACAAAGGAAGGAAAGCACTAAAATTGCCTTTTGAAGGCCAGTCTATTCCAGATACCAAACCTGACAGAAATGACATAAAAGAAAGCTACAAATCGGTCTCACTCATAGTGAGAAGTAATAATCCTAAATAAAGCACTAGTAAGTTATAATATCTAGTAGTGTATTAAAGAATGATTCACCATGAACAAATAGAGCTTCTTAGACAAATTAAAAGTGTCTTACTACAGGAAATCTAATGTAACAGATAAAAGAAGAAAAAATGTAATATGATGATTCTTACTAATTCTGAAAAGCTAAAATTGAATATTCATTAATAATTTTTTGGACTCATAGATTCTTAAAAATAGAGAAAATTTTCCTTAATTTGATATGGAAAATGTAACTCACACCAAGAGAAGATGTCATTTATGAGGGCTGAGTGAAAAAGACAGTAAAGTCAACATAAGGGAGGAGGCGTATAATTGCCGTTGGCATTTAAAATTATTCTGACAAATGAAACTGGTTTAAAGAATGAGTGAAACTAAACAAAGTGTAAGAGGTACCATTATTTGCACATTACAGAAATGTCCCAGAATAAGTAAGCAGGTTCAAAATGTACATGAAATAAAATTGCATTTGATCTATGGCCATGCTACCCTGAACAAGCCCGATCCCATCTGTTCTCGGAAGCTAAGCAGGGTCATGCCTGATTAGTACTTGGATGGGAGACCACCTAAAAAGAACAGGTCCTATAGGCATAAAAAAATAAAAAAATAAAAAAGGGATTTTGTAAGCTGAAAAGTTCCTTGCAATCTGTGAGGTCAAACAAGGGTTGCCTTGCCTAAAAATAGATTAAAAATAAATGAATAAATACAATTGCATTTGTGATAGAAAAATACTTAGAAAATATATAGCAAAAGGGTTATGTTCACAATAATAATAATAAAATATAAACTACCTAAGAATAAATCTACAGGATAATTTGGATCTATTTGGGGGAAAAATCCTCTGAAGTGTCGTAAAATAAATGTGTATAAATTAGTATGTCTATGTATTAGATGAATCCATACTACAAAATTTCAATTTTCTTAAATTAACATATAAGTTAAATGTAATTTTAAAAAGAGTCCAAATTATAATTCTCATTTATTTTAAGAGCAAGATTTGACAAAATAAATCTAAAATTTATTTAAATTAGCAAATAGATAAAAAATCCTCAAGAAATTTTAAAAAACAGAAAGTAATAAAAGGGAGCATTTGTGTTGCACAATATTAAAATGTTTTAATTTTACAATAAAATGATTTTATGCCAATGCGCAAATTGACACACAGGTTTCTGGAAGGAAATAAAGAGTACAAAAATTGTATTTAAGAAACATAGAATTTCAAAGCAGTAGAAAAAGGAAGTTTTTTTTTCTCAAATGGGTTTTCAGAGAGTTGATTAACAATGTAAAAAAACACTGCAAAATAATGAATATAAATATAACATTATAAGATAGCTAGAGAAAGATAAATATTTGAATTTAGGATAGAAAATAATTTTGTTGATTATATCATGTTGGAAAAGACTGATGCTATTGACTATAAAGATCTAATAGGTTCTATATGTAAAAAAAAATTGTCAAAATGAACTTTTTTAGAACTCCACCCCAGGTCCACAGTAGTCTTATAAACCTGACTCAGAACTAACTTATGGTGAATAACCTTTGTCCTGGACATCTGTGGAAAATTATCCGCAGCAATTGTTTAACATTACAACTTCCTAGGACAGCAATAATAATTGGAGAAGATGATTTTTAAAAATTAAGGTAAAGCTGAAAAACTTAAAGTAAAATCTGGAGGATGAAATGTCCATAGGAGCCTCTGAAAAGTTCCATCATATTCCTGGGACTCTAGATGGTCACATGCATAAAGAGAGATATGTGCATGCCCAAGAAAGACCTGAAAAGGTCCTAATCTTTAACCTCTGGCTGATCTTGAGGCTCTGCAGAAGCAAGAAGTAAAGGCTAAGGCAGAGTTGTCAACTGCATGAGGGTGATGATGTGCCTCAACAGGCACACAAAGCCCCTCAACAATAGCTGGGGAACTTATTATTTCTGGGCATGTGAAGAATCTTTGCCCAGTCACTAGTTGACAACTAAGCTAACCAAACTGAGGCTTCAGTGACTACACACAACAAAAAATACACAGACTTTATAAAATTTATTCATAAAATTCACTAAACGAACAGCAATAACAACAAATAGCAGTGACAACAAACTGTTATTGATGAAAACTGATTTCCAAAGTTGCCACATTATATTGTGAAAATATTCAGTTTCAACAAAAATTTATGAGCTTTAGTGTAAGAGCTGCAACTGTAAAACTCTTGGAAGAAAATATAGCCTTAATTCTTCATGACTTTGGATTAAGCAATGGTCTCTTAGATGCGACATCAAAAGCACAAGCAACAAGAGAAAAACACAGATAAACTGGACTTAATCAAAATTAAAAACTTTTGAGCTCCAAAGAACACCATCAAGAAAGTGAAAAGACATCCCATAGAATGGGAGAGTGACTGCTAATGTGTACAGGATTTCTTTTTGGGGTGATAATGTTCTAAAATTAGATGATGTTGATGGATATACAACATGTGATTATACTAACAACTACTTACTTAAAAAATATTTTAGGAGAAATTGTTGAGATAAATTTTATTTCATTGTACAGGCATATTTTTTAGATACTGCATGTTTGGTTCCAGACCACTGCAATAAAATGAGTGTTATAGTAAAGCAAATTGTTGTGGTGTCTTACCTTCAATTTATAAAAAATGCAACATCTGAGAAGCGTAATAGGGTTAAGCATAATAAAACAAAGTACGCCTGTATCTGTATCTCCCATTTCACCTAAACACCTACTCAGTTTGTCTTTTTAATCTTTCCATGTTGTTATTGTCTAAAACATAGTATAAAGAAAAATATTCAAAAAGAATTTTTCTAGTAGTTAATGCAATAGAGACAGTCCCTGACATACAATGGTTCAACTTAACAATTTTCCAACTTTGTGATGGTCTAAAAGCAAAATGCATTCAGTAAAAACTGCACTAAGAATTTTGAACTTTGATGTTTCCTCAGCTAGTAATATGCAGCACAATACTCTCTCGTGATGCAGGACAGCAGCATCCCATTCAGCCACGTGATCACGAGGGTAAATAACTGATACTCTATAAGTGTATTCGTTGTGTTAGATGATTTTGCCTACCTGAAAGCTAAGTGTTCTGAGCACATTTAAAGTAAGTTTAGCTAAGCTGTGATGGTAGGTATGTTCGTTTATTAAATGCATTTTTGACTTACAATATTTTCAACTTATGATGAGTTTATAAGGATGTAACCCATCATACATTGAGGAGCATCTGTGTATAGATAAACTAAGCCAATTTCTGATTGATTAGTGTATATGTATTGAGGTATCATAATCCAAGTGGCAAGTTATACCTAACTTTATATTTTTATGTAAATATAAAATATTTATATAAAATATTTTTATATTTTATTTCAATGAAGAAACACAAGAAGAAGAATATGTCTATAACATTTGAAATAATGAAGACAGTGTCTTCTTGCTTTAGTGACCACATAGGGAGTAGTAGCTCTTAGATGAATTAAGAGCTCTGTACCAGTAGTATATCAGTTCTAATATGGTGAACCCACTTAAATTAAAAAGAATGGGCAATGCAGGAAAGGGACAAAAGAAGAGAAATAGCCTAGGACCTCTGATTCTTATACTTCATTAATAGCCTGGTTAGGAGAGAAGGGGAAGTAATACAGAATTAACATGGTGTAAACTATAGTTATAATTGCATATTTATGGTTGAAACATATTAGCTAAAAATTTCTTACTAAGTTTTATCAAGTTCTTCTTATAGTGCACATTCAGCTCTTTTCAATTATATACTTTATGAAATTCTCATTCACCTGGCTTTCTTTCTGCCTTAATAAACAGTCTCATATTTTCCAATTTTCTTAATATCTTTTCCTTCTCTTAAACAACCATTAAATGTTGTTTTTTTTCTCATCTATACTGTCTTTTTAAAGCTTTCCCAATTTTATTGCTTTGAATACCAGTATATATATTGATGATGCTCAAATGTATATGACCAGCATGGTCCTTACTGAAAGGCCTCTTAAACATTTACACTTGACATCCAACAGATATTTAACTCTTAGAATATAAAAAGAATATAAGAATACAGAATATAAGAATATAATTCCTATTCCACCAAATCAATTTCTCTTCCCCTTCTTCATTTCATAAATGGCACCATCAATCACCCATTTTCTCAGATCAAAGATCTAAGAGTAAACCTTTCTTTCTCTCTTTTCTTACACCAGTATTAGTAAATCCTATGGGCTCTGCTTCCACTGGTACAACCTTCTCTTCATCTGTAGTGCTACAACTCTAAATTAGCTGCCACTTTCTCTTACTTTGACAGCTATAAAATATCAACTGGTACAACCTCTTTGGAAAATTGTTTTGCAGCATCTACTAAAGCTGAGTATATCATACCCTATGACCCAAAAATTTAGCATGTATACACACACACACACACACACACACACACACACACACACACATATATATATAGCTCATATATATATATATATATATATATATATATATAAGTATATGTATATATACACACACACGTATATACACATACATACACACACATACAGAAATGCATACATATATCTACCAGAGACATGAACTAGATATTATTCATAAAAGCCCCAAATTGGAAACCATCCAAATGTCTATCTAATCGATAGATAAATTAACTTATGGTGTAATCACAAAACTGTATACTTTCTGCAATGAGAGTGAATAATTCACTACACATACAACAATATGGATACATCCCATTAACATAAGGTCAAACCAAAGAAAATTGACAGTAATGAGATTACATAATATAATTACATTTATATAGAGTGCAAAAATATGGAAAACAAAGCCATGCTTTTAAAAGTCAGTATACCTTTGAAAAGTGTGGGGGGGGGGTGGGGTGGGAGGAGGGATTGACTGTAATTGAAAAGAAAGAATTATAGGATGCTACTTATGCTATGTTTCTTGATTTGGGTGCTAATTACACAGGAATGTTCAGTTTGCAAGAATTTATCAACTTGAATACTTGTGTGCATTTTATGTGTTTTTATTTTAATAAAAACTTTAAAATTCTTTCATGAAAAATAATTCACAGACATAAATGTAAGAAATAAAACTATAAGACTCTTAGAGGGAACCATAAGCACATATCTCTATGACCTTGGAATAGGCAAGTTTTTTAGTTATGACACCAAAAGCGTAGGCAACAAGAGAAAAACATAGATAAATTGAATTTCATCAAAACTGAAAATTTGTGTGTTTTAAAGGAATTGTAAAGTGAGAAGACAATCCTCAGAATGGAAGAAAATACTTGCAAATCATATATCCGATCAGATACATATATCAAAAATATATAGAGAATTTACAAAATTCAATAGTAAAAACAAATAATCCAATTAAAACTGGACAAAGGATTTAAATAGATCATTCTCTCTCTCTCTCTCTCTCTCTCTCTCTCTCTCTCTCTCTCTCCATATATATATATATATATATATATATATATATATATATACACACAAATGGTCAATAAATACATAAAAGATGCTAAACATCATTAGTCATTAGGAAAGTACAAATCAAAACCATAATGAGATACTTCATACCCACTTGGATTGTTCTACAGTAAAAATTATAATATTGTATAAAGATGAACAATAATAAGTGTTGGTAAGGATGTGATTAAGTTGGAAAATTGCTGATGAGAATGTAAAATTGTGTTGTCAATTTCAAAATGGTTTAGCAGTTACTCAAAAAGTTAAATATAGACTTACCATATGACCTAGCAATTCTACTCCTGAATATCATATATTCAAGAGAATTGAAAACATATGTCCACACAAAATCTTGTGGAAAAATATTCATAGTAGCATATGCATATAATCTAAAATGTGAACAACCCAAATATCCATTCAGCAATGAATGGATAAATAGTGGTATGTCCATACAATGAAATATTATTTGACCATAAAAAGAAAAGAAGTACTGATACATGTAACAGCATGGATGAGCCTTGAAAACATAATGCTAAGTTCTGAAAGAAGCCTGACACAAAACAACAAATACTGTATGATTCCATTTATATGAAATGTTCCAAACAGGAAAATACGTAGGGATAGAAAGTAGTTTAGAGGTTGCCGGGGGGAGAGAGAAAAGGGTATGGAGACTGATTCTCAATGAGTACGGGATTTATTTTGTGGGGAGGTTATAAAAATGTTCTGAAATTAGACAGTGGTGATAGAGTCTGTAAATATTCTAAAAACTACTTAATTGATTAAACGGTGAATTTTTTGGCATATAAATTTTATCTCAACATAGCTGTTACTTTTAAAATATCCTATGAAATACATAGCTTTGGGGGAATCAAATTAGCAGTTAAAAAATATATAAAAGTTAATGTTGATAAATATGTGGTGAAACCATCATTTTTACATGCTGCTTCTTGGAGTTCCAGATGTATTTTTCCATATGTATCAATAAGCATAAACATATATATATCCTCTCACCCAGTATTTGTATGTGATATTCTATGTATATGATCAAATGATTAGGCTCTCTTACCCCACATTTTGTATCAGTGTGTTCTTTGAAAAGCTGGAAATAATCTGCATGATTTTTTGATGGAAACTGTCATAGAAATTTTGTGTATTTCTCTACATAATTATGACTTAGTAAAATGCTTCTGATGTAATTTTAGTGAAAAAAAAGCAGCATATAGATGTTTCTAATTCTTATTTGTAAGAGAGAGAACAAAACTAATACAAAATATTTAAAGTAGACTTCTAGTCACCCTAGAATTGATCAATGCATCTCTTAAAATATAAAACTAAAAAATGGGCAAAATAGTAAAAAAGTACACTAGGTACAGTCTGTGTAATGATAAAGATGGGCTATGTTTTATACTTGGTATTCTACTTGCTGTGTCTATTATCGAATTTCTTGTTCCAACCTCATTCAATGCAGTTCAATTAAACAAACATTTACTGAGTACCCACTAATGAAAGACTTTGCTCTAGGTACCTCAGCAAAAATAAAGATGAGTATGCAAGCAAGTAAGATAGGAGAAGCATTGGACCACTGAGTCCAAGCTGATTAAGAAGACAGATAAAGGGGATAAAGATGGGGTGAGGGTAAAGATGAAACTGAAGTGCAGGTGCAGCTAATTGTGTGTGTGTGTGTGTGTGTGTGTGTGTGTGTGTGTGTGTGTGTGTATAAGTGTGTAAGGGAGAGAGAGAGAGAGAGAGAGAGAGAGAGAGAGAGAAGATGGTTGTTGCTTCAGTCCTTTGGAACATTTTTGATGGAAAAAGAGCCTGTCATTATTATGGCCTGCTCATTTCCAAAACAGAGAAATGACTGCTGGAGCAGAGGAGGTGAAGGCACTTTCAGAGCTTTGCACTTAATGCTGAAGTCATGGGGATGAAAATAGGACATAAACTAGGAAGGAAGGTTACATACCTACTATTGAAATCTGCACCTGGCATATAGAAGGTATTTAACAAATACTTGCTGAATGAATGAATGAATTGCGAGTGTAGAAAATGATAGATAAAACTGGGCAGGAAGTATAACTAGACCACATGGACCTTCTAGAGGGAAGTTTGCAGAAGGACCGTGAGAATCTAAAGGATCTAGAGGTGGTAATGGGGAGCTAGGTGCATCCCAACTCCTTTCTTCAGTCTGTTGGCCTAAAGAAGGAGGAGAAACAGCTTTTCCCACCAGTTTGGGAACTGGTACAGTTAGGAGACCATTAAGGAAAGGAAACTGTGAAGAACCTTAGAGAAAAAAAACTGAAGATGGAGGGCTGTCATGGGACTCCCAGAAAGAAAGCTGTTCCAGCATGATCTAGAGTAAACATGGAGGTACAAGACTGCAGAGAGGAGCAGTGAGAGGATGGGGAGAGATGGAGAGAAGGAACTGGGAAAACTAGCACGAAAGAAACAAAAGCAGGGAGCTAATTCCAGAAGCAGCGAGAGAGTCAAACAACTCAAATCAATTCTCGCTTCTCTTGATCCACCTCCTGAGAGCTTGTTTGGCTAGATGAGACCTCATAGTATTCCCATTGGAATAGGATGATCAATCATGATACCTTTTTTCTAAGAAGTTGGGCTTTTGCTATGAAACAATAATTATTATAAATGTATAGCTTATCTCATGACTTCCTTGACTCATTTTGCCCACTCTCCAAACACCCTCCCCACTGGCAACCACCAATCTGTTCTCTGTATCTATGAATTTTGTTTTGTTTGTTATTTTTTTTTAGATTACACATATAAGTAGAATCATACAGTATTTGTCTTTCTCTGTCTGACTTATATCACTTAAAATAATACCCTCAGGGTCTATCCATGTTGTCATAAATGGCAAGATTTTATTCTTTTTTTATGGCCGAGTAATATTCCACTATATATGAGTGTGTGTGTGTGTGTCTGTGTGTGTGTGTGTCTGTGTGTGTGTGTCTGTGTATGTGTGTCTTTGTGTGTGTATGTATGTATGTATTTATCTCACATCTTCTTCACCCATTCATCTGTTGGTGAATAAAGGTTGTTTTTACATGGTGACTATAATTAATAATACATATTACATATTTGGAAGTGGCCAAGAAAGTAAATCATGTAAGTTCTTATCACAAGAAAAAAAGAATTTTGTAGCTTTGTATGGTGACAGATGGTAACTAGATTTATAGTGGTGACCATTTCTCAGTATATACAAATATCAAATCATTATGTTGTATGTCTGAAACTAAGAAAATATTAAATGTCAATTATATCTCAAAAAAAGTATAGCTTATACTTGCAAAGCATTTACTCAATGCAAGACACCATTCTAATGTGTTATGTATATTAATTCACATAATCTTCTCAACAACCCCACTAAGGTAGATACTATTAACAGCCTCGTTTCACAAATGAGATAACAGAGATAGGTTAAGCAACTAGCATGAATTCCACAACTGACAAATGGAGGAGCTGATAAATCTAACTCAGGCATTCTGGTGCTAAAATCTATGCTCTTATTTCTCTGCTCTTCTGCCTCTCCAGGTGGTATGTAGAAGTATTATTATCCTATGAATATCTCATATATTAGAAAATCAATGAGCTGACTCCCACAATCATGTAGATTGGAATATAATAAACAGATCATCTGGGATATGATCTTTGGATGATCACACTCGCTGGGAACCTGCACATTCTGTACATGCCCCTGTTAAGGATACATAGTGAATGCAGCAACATAGTATAGCCCAGAGAAATTCTGCAATAAAGAAGTCCCTTTAACTTTGCTTCCCCTGGCATTTCCTAAATTTATTTGTCTAAAGACCCCTTTTTAATATAGTATGTACAAATGTACCTCAGAACCACTGCTTTATGAAAAACACTTTGGGGATTTGTAAATATGAAACTCACCTCAGAAACAGAAAGCAAGCAGCCTCTAAAAATAGCACCAAGCACCTGCAGTAAAATTCCTGTGACCATTACAGGGTTTGTTTATTTGCCATAGACAAAATTTGAACTGATTTATCTAGTGTTTCTGCCATTATTAGTTTAGAATCAGAAAAACAGAGGGTAATGAATGAATGTTGGAGGCAAGCATCATGTGAACAGCAAGAAATGACAGTTAAAGACAAAATAGAAGACATGAAAAATGAAGAAATAAAAACACAAAAATTTGAAAACTTCCTGGATAAATTACATGAAATGCAAAGTAAAGCCCTGACAATAGGCTGGAAGGAGACAATGAACATAGCTCAGTGCTCTGTAAGAAATGAACAGACATCTGCAGTGAGTTGAGCAGTGAAAGAGGGCCTAGCAAATTGCTTAGGACAGGGTGTATCAGGACAGGGAGGCATAAGAAATTCTTAAAAATGGAGATGTCTAACTTCAATTTTACTCGGTGTGCTTTCTGTAATGCAAAACCCCTGTATGGACTCAAATCTTCAGTGAATTCTAATACACACCTTAGAACCTATGTGATTACATTTGGGGCGGGGGGGAATTAAATGGGAAGACAGACCCGACTGAGATCAAAAATTCAGTAAAAGAAGAAAGTTGGCACCAAAAATGAATTTACATGAAAATTTTCATAAACTTTAATTTCATAGAAATTTTAGTTGAGGCATTTGTCTTCCATAGAACATGAAATATGTGGCTTAACTTAAATTTTGCAGAGATCTGAAAGGATGGGAAGACCTTGACTCCATTTGATTTGTCTTCCAAGGAGGACAAGTCTTTACGAGATTAGTTTGTGCCTGTGGTAATCATCAGTGATGGTGAGGTGAAGTGCAGGGAGTGATAAGGAGGGTATATTAGATTAAGTAGGAGAAGCAAACACAGGCCACATCCTGTAACATCTTTTGCCCATGAGAAAGAGTTTGGACTTTTTTCCCCTTAAGTACAAGAGAAAGCCATTCAAGAGGCTTGTCTGTTTGCTTGTCTGTTTTCACTGAGCTGAAACGTGACATGTTAGTTTGAGGAGGATCACTCAGGCTGCCTTGTAGAGGTATAGAGGTGTCCAGGAGTAGGATCAGGAAGGCTAGTTAGAAAGCTATTGCAATCAAGTAGGTGAGAGTAGGTGAGAGTTGATGTAAGATGCTGGCAGAGAAGTTGGTCTCATGTATGGTGTATTTTGGATTTAGAATTTATAGGATCCACTGATGGACTAGAGATTGTGGTTAAGAGAAAGAGAGATGATACCTAGTTTTTTGACTTTAGCAAAAGGGTGCTTTTACTAAATGGGACAGAAGCTGCATCTACTGTAAATGAAAAACCAGGAAAAAAAAAGCTTGATTAAGAGAAACGAGTTTCATTCATGTTAAGATGACAGGTTACTTTTCAAATCTGGGTGTGAGCTAAGGGCTTGGGAATGGAGTGAAGACCAAAAGAATAGTAAAAGAGTGGATAAGACAGATCTCCTCAAAGAAGAAATGGAAGAGACCAGAGGGTGAAGGACGTGAAGAGCATGCAGGGAAGGGGGCCATACCTAACTCATCATAGAGACTGTGTATACCAAACCGTTTTGCCTGATGAATGATCTTTAGAGGGGTTAAGGGATCTGTCTAAGGCTATCTAGTCAGGAGTAGACTTGACACTGGAACCCAAGTGTCCTGACTCCTGTTATTAAACAGTAGGAGCTGGTATCCACCGCAGGCACTCTGGTGCTGGCCACTGGGCTTCCTAGGCTCTATCTAATTCAATACTTGTTAACAAGCCTAGGCCCTGAGAATATTATCATCTCACTTTTTGGATAAGGAAATTGAGTCTTACAGAGTTAAGAACTTGAGGCTTATGCAAACACATGCAGTAACTGAAATTTCTAGGTGAATAGTCAAATAATTTTGAACTTATTGATTTCCAATTTCCTCTTATACAGATCAGGAATCCAGACTCCAGAGAAGTAAAGTAATTGCCTGGGATTCCTCCATGCTAGAGTTAAGATTTTAACCTAGGCCTCATGACTCTTTGGTCAATGTTTAAAATAACTGGATTTCTAAACATATTTTTCCAGAGAATTACTTAAAATGTCATGTTAGAGAGAATGAAAAATATTATTAACATCAATATAGATTGCATTAATTTCCCTCAGTTTACTGTATTTTAGACCATCATCAGAGGAGACTTTAACTGTCTTTATGATATCATTGTACTTACTACCTAATACCCTGTTCTAGTCTATGCATTGAAAAATTGATTTTGTGATGATTCTTGTGTCTAATCAGGTCAATAAATGACACTTATATGTCTGTTATTCTAGGATATTATTTTCCCCTACAAAGAACTTTGGCCATCGCCCCTTTTCGTGTATTACTCTCAAGCTGTCATTTGCTTACTCAGGTTTTAGCATCTGTAGCTCTTTGCTGCACTGTGATGACTTCCCTTCCACAACCCTGGTTGCTATTATTGCCTTTGTTGTTGCCAAAGACAATATGCCATGATAACTATTTTCTTTTATTCCGTGAAAAGAGATGTTGCTTCTGATCTCTGATTGACAAAAGATGGTATCTGGAAATATCAAAATATCCTAATTGAATTCCTAATCCTGGGCCAGATTTCTAGTTTGGAGAACTAGGGCCAGAAAATCACATTCTTCCAAAGATTTTCAAATTTACTCCAGAGTTATTTAGATAAGATAAGGTTTCCAAACCATGCACATCCAAGATGAAACATTATTATTTAGAACATGTGTCTTGTTCTTTAAAAGAAATAATTGGAGGTGATTTGAGTACAAATCCTGCTACTGTGATTTCCTATTTAAACTAAGCAGATTAACTGTCCTTTAAAACATACCACTTAATTTCAGCCCTGCTCTGGTTATAAGGAATGGGGAAAAGAGCTGCCTACCTTTTAAAACATGTGACAGTCATATCCTGGGTCGCTCAATATGCTGTTTCCAGATACTGTTACTTCAACTTTGAGCTGTTATCAGCACCAGTGATTAATTAATGGATTATTTACTAAAGTTAGTTCCCTTTCTTCTCTCCTTCTGAAAAAGACGTAGGAGACAAGTGAAGAAAAGCCAGACATGTGCATTCCATTTGAAACCCATGATTAAAAAGCTTAAAAATTCAAACCAACGTAAAAAAACTGTTTTATTTTAATACTCTGGAAGGTTTCAGTGAACTCCATTATTTTCACTCACTATTTGCTTGAATAATTTAGGCAAGAAAGCTAAATTATACATAAAGTGTACAGTTAGAAGAAAAAGTTCATGCACAGCCCTAGGCTATAGCCTCCCCTAATGATGTCTGAAGTCAGTGAAAAGAACTCGTTAGACTGAGAGTAATTTCTCAGGGTTTAATTTTTTTTTCTTAAAGCAATAATGTTCTTGTAAAAATATGACAAATAATACAGTAAAAGAAAATCCACAAAAGAAAGTCTCCATTTAAGGCCTTAGCCTCAATAAACTTTCATTTAATTCCACGTAAAAGTCGGTTTTCCACACACCACAATGGATAATTCTTGGCAACCTTGACTGATCTGATTCAACAGGGAAAACACACGTCTTGATTGAACAGAGTTGCTATTTGGCCTCATTAGAATTCTGAAGGTATGGAGTTAAAAGGAGATGCTTCAGGCTTAGAGACAAACTTAAATCTACTGTGGAAAGGGGATCAGCACCCACTCAGTGTACCATCTGAGTAAGCAGTTGCCATTTGCTACAATATTGTACTTCAGGAGCAACCATATCATTAAACATTTATGGATTCACTAAAATGTTCACATCCCCTTTAAGTGTAATCACAGAGAATCTGACTGCTGTAAGATGACAGGAATATCAAAATGGCACTGTAGTCACCTTTGATTTCTCAGCTGCCTTTGTTCTTTTCTAAGTTATACAATTGTAGAATTTGAAGAATCCAGTTCAGCCCCTTCGTTTTATAGATGAGGAACCTAAGACCCAGAGAGGGGAAGTGATGAGCTCAAGGCTATGCAGCTCATGTATTTGTCCATTTGTTCCCAAATGTTTATACATTTAGAGACAGAGAAAGGAATTCCAAGTAGAGATACCAGCTGTTATGTAAAGGCAAAAAGGTGGGGATCAGCATAATGCCTTGGGAAACAAGAGGTGCCAACTATTGTCTGGTCACCTCTCCCCAGACCCCCACTTCTAAGGGTATCTGCTCATGGCAGTATGCCAGAATGCCTGAGATTGAATCCCAATTGTGCTTTGTGATAGCTGTGAGATCTTAGGTAGGTCCTTTATCTCTCTGACTTATTTTCCCTAACAGTAAAATAATGGTGGTAACAATGGAATCTACTTCTTAGAGTTGTTTTGAATGGATGTTAATGCATATAAAGTGTTTATAGACAATGTCTAACACCTGAAAGTTATATAAATATTAGTTATTATCATTAATATTAATAGAACATAAACTCTTCCATATGAACTAGGTCTCTTTCATAGTTTATCAGATAAGTGGTTTGGGCAGTTGACTTAGGTGAAGCATCTATCAAGGCTGCATATAACTTATGTGGCCTGTGCTTAAAGGGATAAATTGGGCCATCAAAGTAGGGCCATGAAGGAATCACAAAAGGGGCAACCAAAGATCTATTCTAGATACCAAAAAGCCGAAAGGAAAATGATTGAAAAGCCCCAGCTGTAGGGCAGGTATTATGGTCCCAAGTGAAAAATAAAGTTATGAGGTTTCAAGAAAGCCAGTTGGATGGAGAGGAGAACAGGGCACGCATGCACACAAGTGCGCACACACACATGCGCACACACATGCGCACACACAAACACACACACACAAAACCTCGATTCCTAAAAACTTTGTATGTCTAGTCCAATTCCACTGGTAAACAACTCTCACTAAATAAACGCTCTGTTCTTTGAGATAACGGGAGTGAGTCTTGTCTTTGCAACGAAAAGAAACTACTACACAAAGTTCTGTGAGGCAGATACATGACACTGGGATATAGACAGAGGCCAATAAAGAAAGGCTGGGTGTGCCAAAGGAGTTTAAACCATCTCTTGAAAGCCACTAGAAATTAATGAAGAACTGAAACAGGTGAGTAATGCCTGATCAAATTTGCCATCAGCTCTGTAAGATCATCCATTCAACAATGCATAAGGTAAATATGAAGGACAAAAAAGACTAGAAGTTGGGCAGTTAAGAGGCTTTGGGTATAATCTAAACCAGAACTGAACTAAGGTAATAGTGGTAGAAATGGAAAGAAAAATACAGACAAGGAAGATATTAAGAACCTAGTGACCTGTTGTAGGGCACAAGACAGCTGCTGGAGTCCAAACAAAACTTCTGACTTGAGTGTTTGAATAGATCAACTAAAAAGCATAGTTTTGGGAGTAGAAATTGAGAGGCTTGCATTTGCATATGCTGAGTTTGAGGTATCTGTGGGAAATCCAAGTGAAGATGTTCTGTTGCATTTAGAAGTCATACAATTGTAGGGCTACGTAAGAACCTAGTTGAATTTAAAGACCATTGGTGTATGGTGGCACCAATCTATGTGGTGGTTTGATTTCTCCCGCAGTAGTCCACATCCCAGATATAGAAGAGAAACCAAACACTGGAAGATGCAGGACAGGTCTGATGGAAAAACAAGACAAGGAAGTAAAGAGTGATGATGAAAGATAGACTCATTTAAGCTTCAAAGGAATAGACATGATGTAAAAGAGATACGTGAGTTTGGGAAAAATGAAAGAGTTTTGTATTGAAAGCTCTGAGGTGGACAGTCAAAAATAGGAATTATGAGAAGAGTGGTAACAAACAGGACAAGAATTCATTGTCACTGTGAGGGACACCAGAGTATAAGATTTCGGAAATAAAGCAGTTAATTGTTGCCCAAATCAAGAGCAAGGGCAGGTCTTGCTATTTAGTCATACATTTTATTTTTCTAAAATGCCTCTGGCTTCTCTGAAAAGTTCTAGAGCCACAACTAGAAAGTAGAGCTTGTTATAGCCTGACACGAACATTTGCCAGGGTAATTTACCCTCTTTTGTCACTGGAGTTCCAACTGAGGCTTGGAAAGATTGAGAAAGTTTAATTACACAGTTCTTCAGAGTCCATTGCAGGCATTAATAACTTGCTGTGATATGAGCAGTTTTACATCTTACACTAGCATCATTTTGTCACATTAGTTTAATATTGCCATCATGTGGCATAATATTAATGTGATACAAAAGTAAAATTACATGTGCAGTTTTCATATTGTTATATTAGAATCTAGTATGTATATGACACTAATACTATTCAAATTCTATGAAATATACAGTTTATAAAACAAAGATGCCATAATGTTCTGTTAGAATAAGATGTGGATTATTATACTTCCAGAACCAGGCAGTGGAGGAGGAAGAACTAAAGGATTTCACATCTGTGAAATCTGGGGAAAGCAATATGAGGGTGGTTTCTATGCATAACATCCAAATCTTGCCTTCCCTGGTAATCAGGGCAGTGCTCATGGTCCAGTTGTTTAGAACAAGAGTCACAAAGCTTTTTCTCTAAGGGGTCAGTAAGTATTTTTGATTTTGTGGACCATATAGGGGCAAATACTCAAGTATGCCATAGTAGTGAAAAGTAACTCTAGACAACATGCACATGAATGAGAGTGGTTGTGTTTTGATAAAACTTTATAAACATCAAAATTTAAATTTCATGTTTTTTTCTCATGTCACAAAATAATCTTGATATTCCTTTCAACCATTTTAAAATGCAAAAACAACTCTTAGCTTAGGGGCCATACAAAAAGAGACAGTGGATCAGGTCTGGCCTTCAGGCTGTACTTCCCTGAGCCCCATGTTGAAAGGTTATGAAGCCACAGAGCATCCAGGACTCCCTGGTAAGCATGGTGGGTTCAAGCTGTTTTGCAGAACTTATGTATGCTAACACGTGCATTCCCAAAGCACCTTTGAGGGGGGAGTAGGCATATGTCTTCCTGGCCATATTTTCTATTTCTTTTCTTCCTACCGACAGAGAGCTGGCTTCATGTGACTCTCGTGGTGGCACGTGCTCTGAATGCCTGACCAGGACATGGAGGAGATGTACCATGACCTTGTTTGTCAAAAATAAAAGCCTAAATTCTTTAGTTTAGACCAAGCCTTTAGATGCTCTTCTCTTTCTACTGAGTTGCAAAATATTTCCCAAGCAGAAGACCCAAATTATGCTAGAAATGCAATAAACTGTTTTGGGGCTTATAGATATATATTATTTACTTTTGATTAGATGTCATGGCAGGTAGCACGCTTCACATCAAATTCAAGATAATCTGAATCCATTTTGAAGTAATATTGTAAAATTTATTTTATTTATGTTCTATCAGAGAACTAAACTATTCCCACACTTTTTTGGTTTTTGACTTAGAGAAGATTGGATAATAAATTATATGGTCATCCTAATTAAGAGATACAACAGTTTAAGTCTAAGTCTACGGGTCATAATCAAATCATAATGGCTCACTTATAAACTGCCCACTTTATATTGAAAGCTTATGATCTTCAGTCACTTTAGGGGACAGTCTATGCAAAATTGACATTTATTTGCTTGGGATAGCTGGCCTACATGAGGAGGGCCAAACTGTGTGAAGATCAGCATTGAGTAGTGCGTAAGAAAAGGTACATTCAATTCTTCTGGGGTCAGAGGACAAAAAAGACTTCACAAAGGAAATATTTTGAGTAAAGGGGGAAGGGTGTTGTAGGCAGAAGGGAGAGTGGAGCAAAGGCTCAGAAGTGAGAAAGAGCACTGAAACCTTTGGAGAACTGAAGGGTAGGGAGAAAGGATGGAGTGCAGGGAACAAGCTGGGAGAACAATTCATAAGAAAAGAGGCTGGAGGAGAGGCAGGCTCTAGATCACATAAGGCCACTGGTACTTCGTTGGGGAGTTTCAGCTTTATCTTGGTCACTGGAACTCATACCTGGCTGATCCTCTGAAGACTCGGAAAAAGTTTTAAATGTCCCTTTATTCTGAGCCAAACACATTTTTTTTTTATATAATTAAGGAAATGTAGCTATTGACTGAGTATTTATTATGTTACAAACTATGGTTACATTTGTAGCTTTGCAAAAACATTTTTAAAGTCCTTAGTTTTTCTTTTCTGAGATGTGTACTTAAGTATATAGGGATCAAATGATATATGTCTGGGATTTGCCTTTAAATACTCCAGCGGAAAAAAAAGGGGGGTAGTGGGGATTCTGAAAAAGAAATAGGGGTGGGTACAGGGTAATACACGTTGGTTGTTGAAGTCTAGGGAGAAGCATAGGCCTAAATAAATTGATTTCTTTTATTTTCCACCTCTGAGTGTGCTCAGAAATTTTCATAACAAAAATTAAAAAGATGAAATGCATATTTCCCTGGATCTCACCCCAGATCTACTGAATCAGGATATCTGTGTTATAGAATCAGATGTAGATGTTGAATTGAAGGCTAGTGGGAGACAGGTAGGGGCAGAGAGACCATCTGGAAAGCAAAAGCTATGGTCCAGGAGAGAGACAGGCTAAATCTCGGCAGTGGAGGTGGAGAGAAGAGGACAGGCATGAGATGCATTTTGGAGTTTACTAGACAAGACCCAGTGTCTGATTAGATGGAGAAGGTGAAGATGAAGGTAAATCTTGAGAGATGGAATGAAAGACTAAATAAATGGCTTCATTACTGACATGAGAAATATAGAAGGAAAATATATGAATAATGAAAACTAGAGGATTCACAGTTTCAGTTATTCTGTGTAGTAAAAATGTTTGAGTCTCCTCTGTTAATATTATTTCAATATTTGTTGCCACATTTCTTATTACTTAAAATAACCTCAAGACTTGAATCTATGCAAATTATATAGTTTCTTGGCTCTATCTTCCAGGAGTATGTCTTTATTCAGGGTTTCCAGGAGGTCTGACTTTGAATTAGTACCAACTGATTCACTATTTACAAAGGCACATTCCCTCAGCCTTCCACAGTTCTGCCTTACCTCTCTGCCTTTCTCCACTAGCTTACTGATCTTGCCATTAGAAAATAAGGAACAGGCCAAGGCTTCCTGGTACACAAAGTATAGTGTCCTCTCTTCACTTTGATCCCTCTGAGAGTGTGGAGGAGTGTGTGATGCACCCAGAGGCTCTAAGCCCCCCAGATCAGCCGCATCTGTGCTCCTGGCATTTTTGTCTTTTTTTCCAGTCATTTCCTTTTCTCAGCTGTACGAACTTGAGCCTGCGACCTGACACCTTTTAGGAAATCCAGTTAAACCCCAAGCTTTCAAACAACTAGGTTCAGATTTGCCCAAGGGACACAAGGAAGTGGCCTGCAAGCTCCTTCTGTGATGGGAAACTCTCTGGAGACCTGGGTCTTTCCTGTAATCTCTACCGGCTTTTTGCAGAAAGCCATATTTCATCCAAGTCTTTCTTTTCCTCCCTGTCTGAACCTGCCTTCATATTCCTAATGGCTAATTAAAAAATTACAACCAAGAGCATTAAATAGTAAACCCCTTCCCTGCTATTCTCAGTTTAATTTCTGAGGCCCCAAGCAAAATGTCTTAAAAAGAATTAGAAAGAGCCACCTTTCTGCTTGCAAATGGCATGATCAACAATGTTCTAGTGGGGAGAAACCTATGTTCTAATGGGTAATCCTTCAATGCAGGGTATCCTTGGGCATTATTTACATCTTACTCCAGAAAGATAAAGTTTGGGGGGGCGGGTCATGTTCTCTCCAAAATTACTTTTCACTTGTGCATATTAAAGAATTGTGTGTGTGTGTGTGTGTGTGTGTGTGTGTGTGTGTGTGTGTGTGTGCATGGTGTCTTCTTTACTTGGAGCCTGCTGATTTCATTCTACACTGAAACAACTATGAGTTTTAAACTCACAATTATTTCTTTCTCATTTAAGTTAGAAGTTTGAGCTTGATAAAAACTCATCTTGTTTCATGATGTACACACTTAAGCTGCTGCTTGATTCCATTTGCAAAGAGAGATCTTGGAAGACAGTGTCTAAATAATAATCAACATAGTGTTCTACTTCCATTTGTTTATACGTTATCTTAACGCTTTATTACACATTTTAATAGGACAAGAGTTTAAAAGCTGGATTCAGACATAGTCAGCTTGGTCTATTTTAGACTGTTCATCATCAATTGTTTTTTCTTCTGATTATACAGTTTTACTTTATCATCCCTTTGATAACAATTTCTGCATGAAAATTGACTTTATATTTCATTTTTCCGTCTGTTATCTTAGCGGCATTCAGACGCAAACACCCTTTGTGCTGCTCTGGTAATATAACTGATCAGGCGAAGCTGTGCCATAAGAAATCAAAACCATAATACTGTCTTTAGGTTTTGCATTTTAAATACTGTGTTCATTGTTGCACTGAGGTTTCTGATCCCTTTCCAGACATTACGGAGATTACCTTTGGTAATGCCTATTTCATTGTACTTTGATATAAAATAATGTGTGTCATAACTCATGTGAGTGACTGTCATTAAACAGAAAATCACCTACTTAGGATATGTAACAATTTGCTTTTCTAATTTGAAAAAGATTGAGGCATTTTAATTATAGAAGGTCTTTGTAAATGAGACTGGAATTCAATATAAAATCATATTCTTTATGGAATTGTAGATTAGAAATAATAAAATCTTTATTCATTAATTTTACATTATTTTTTGCAAGCACTAAATAAAAACATTCTTGGGGGGTTTTCTAAATAAAGCCCTACACTTTTGCCACCATAATCTGAGAAAAAGTTGTTTACTTATCTCAGAAAAAGAAACAAGAGACTCACTTGCTATTGCAGGTTAATTTGCCATCGTAAATCCAAGAAATATTTTCAATTTAAGCTGAAAACATCACTGTCTGAAAAGTTGAGAAAAGACAAAGAAGAGACTTAAAGTGACAAGGGAGTGGGGAGAGAGCTATTTAAAATGATTTCAAGATTGCTTCCATTTGGAAGAGAATGGAGGGTTGGAGCCTTCTCAGTGAAGAACAATTTAAAATTATTGAGGCCCTACTCTTTAAAGGTGATGAGGGTTCTGCACACGAACATTGCAGAGAGATTTAAAATTATGAGAGCTCTCCACATTATTTAAAACATTGATTTTTTTATAAAATGGATTTCCACGTGTTATTTCTTCAGTGACTAGGTAATTATAGTAGCCTAGAAACTGAGGTACTTCATTCTGAAACTGGTACTTTCTCTTTGGCTTCTTCCCCCGTTTTTCCTTCTGCCTTTTTTTTTTTTTTCCTTAATAACTTTTCTAGTTTCCCTTGCTGCTGGGATAGACACATCATTCTTTGTTCTTGTTCATAAATCACTCTGTGATCCAGGAACCAGGAAGTTATTAGGGGTGAAGGGAAGGTCAGGTCGAAAATTCAGATTGATCTAACTTATTCTTGCAAAATAGTACTTTACCTAACCCCAACCTAAAATGAAGCACCAGTGCAAAGCTACCCCAATATGACTTTTAGTCATGCTTCCTGAGGGAAGAGGCTTCTGCAGATTTTACAATGAGTGTTACAAAGAATCAGAGGAACTGCGAAGTTGTCATCAGTTAAGTGGTTACGATTACATTTGCCCATACACATGATTTTAAGTATGTTTTTTTTCTTCTTCTATTTGTCCTTTCTTCTCTTTTTCCTTTGTCTCTCATTAACACGGGCAGCTAAGAAGAAAATTCTAAAGATTCAGTGTGTAATATGATCAAATTGTTAAGGAGGTCCATTAGTTGGAAATTCTAGATATTGTTTTTCTCCTTATGTTAGATACTGGTCTTGTACACACACATACACACACACACACGTCTTGTATAGACTTTCAAGAGATGTGAAGAGAGATAATTAATTCAAGGACCACAGTTTGAATAACAAATATGTGTTTTTCCTAGTCTTTCTCTCCAGCCAAAGAGAAAATTCCTTCCCTTCCCTCTGACTTCCTCCTTGATGGTTAAACTATTTGGTAAAGGGTGGAACGGTGTTCCATGTAATTTGTAAAAAGCTGTATCAAAGTGAATCAAACATAGTATTGAGTTTTTGTCATCCTAAACTCAAACCTGCCACACACAAGGTTTTTGGCCTTTCGCGCAAATAACTTGAGTCTAAATCTAAAGGAACAGGGAAAGCAATAGAGCAAAGCTATCCAGATGTTGCTCAGTCTGTGTGATTGTAAATTTCAAAGTACCAGCTTTCCATCCAGATTTCAGTGCATTGGGAACTATATGAAAATTCCAAGACATACTGGTTTATCAAAATGTCTGGCCGTTTCTATATGAATTTTGGAACAGATGTACTGAGGTAGGCAATAAAACTGTGATAATAAGGAACATTTCCACATTAACTCACAAAACTACTAATCTATAATGAGGACCAAACTCAATGGTGAAGAAGAATGATTTTCATTATTATTTTTTTAAACATAGTGTCAATTATTCAAATTTTCCTTGACTTTAGCTTTGGCCAAGATTTCAAGAGATTTGAGGCCAATTTATATATACGTCCTCTTTTATTCCAAATATAAAATTGAATTTTAGTTTTATTTTTTAAATCAATTAAAATAACATAAGCACATGTTACAGGTCTTTGAGTTTATCTTTACAAAAGTTTATCATTTTATCAATACTTATAAGACCCAAGAAGCCCAAATCAGGTGCTTTGTGTTTCAATATTTGGGTCTGATTCTCAGGGGCTATACTTGGGATAGATGTCAGTCTAAAAGCTAGGGGTGCGGTTTGGGTGTGTGTTTGGTGTCACTGACTTTATAGCTCACACCTCTGGATGGAGGAGAAGGTGCACCATCTTGACTGACTCTTCCTGGGGCCCCCTCAGCCACTTCCTGGCTCACTGACCCCTCCATCCAAGGATGTACAGTACATTCAAGGATACAGTCCCAGAAATGGCACCCTGGGATTGATACTGAGCCTTTTGTATCCCTTTCAGGGATTCGCAAAGCAGTACAACTGGAATTTTAGAAGTAATGGGGCCCCCATGAATTCCTGGCAATTTCTCCCAGTAAGACTGGCTATTGATCAAACAGTTCTTGAAATGGTAGGAAAAATTAGACAATTAAACAAAAACAAAAATTAAATGTGACTTATTGCATACTAGGTGAATTTTTAAATTCTTTTTTAGCTCTGTGGTAATTGGAAATTGAATTTAAAAAAATGATTAATTTTACACTCTGATGCCACTAGGAAGACCACAAGAGACTTTGGAAGCAACGAATGCATCCTACGGGAACAGGGAGGAAGTGGAAGCAGTCTATAAACGATGCGAACTGCTCCTACATGAGTGCAGCCTGAAGGACAGGCCTGTGGGGCAGCTGATAAACGAGCATGTCGTGAGACATGTTTAAGCACAGTTATGGAGGCATTGTCCTCTACAACTCTCTTTTTTTGGTCACATTTGGGAAATATTAAAGCTATTAAGGTCTTATTTGCTCTTCTCTGGAATTTCAAAAATTATTTTTTCCTGGGATTACCCAGTTTTCCCCAAATAGGTTTCATTTCATTCTGGTTTTTTGTTTGTTTGTTTGCTTGTTTTTTTTTTAATCAAAATTTGGTCCTCACTGGTCATTTCATATATTTTCTCTTCACTTATTTTGAAAGAGTCCTATGACTCTAGGCAAACATGACAAACTGCAGAAGAGGAGGTGGAAGCAAACGAACAAAAATATTAGTGATCTCCATTCGCAGAGACAATCAGCCCCATTTTCTATGAGCAGGGCCTCGGAGACACTGAGGGAGGCCCGGGCCACCTCCTTTTTCATTGTGTTTTATTTCTTTCTTTGTTTTTCTTTGGAGACCCTTGTTTTATTAAAAAGCAAGCATGGTTGAAACATGGATTAAAAACTGTGGCATGCTTCAACTATTTACATTTGACAAATTAATAACTGTGAAACATGCAGAAATACAATGACCACATGTTTAATTTCATTTGAAGATAAGATCGAAAGTCAAAATTTGAGGCCTTCATGAATGTGAATTTGGGACAAATGGCTCATTCCCAACCTCCCAGCTCCACATGGGGCATATTGCCTGTCCCTGTCCATGTCACCTACATATGGGCCACATACCTCACTCAGGATCTGGCAGCAGTGGAGCTCAAAATAATATTATTTTTCCTCTCCTCTCTTCTGCCATTTTTTTCCATTTTATTTAGACATGAATCTGGAAGGTCTTAGGGCACTATTGGTCTACTATGAATAAAAAGTGAAATTCTTCTTGTCTTGCAAATGCTGGTCAGCATGAGGGAGGATGTGATCTGGTGAGGAAAGGTGCACCACTTGCATCAGTGATGATGTGCTCCTCGCTTCTGAGAAAATAAATAAATAAAAAGAGATTCAGCAGTTCTGAGCTACCAGGGGAACCACAGACTTTATCCTGCTGTCCTGTTTTCTTCTGTTGTCTTGATGAAACAAACATTTCTATCTGGAAATCAAAAGCAGAATTAATGAACTTTATTTTGTCAGCTTAATTATTCTTTTAAATTTAATTTTTATTATGTAAAATTTTAAACACAAAAATAAAGAGAATAATACAAGAAACCCTTATGTTCCCATCACCAGTCTTCAATGATGACTAGCAATTCACCTGAAAATACACATGTGTGGAAATGGCTACAGGAGACGGATGGTGGATGTTTTTGCTTCATGACTGTCTTGGGTTTACAATGTGCATTCATGCAAATAAACTTAATACATCTGCATCCACAGAAGGCTTCATAATTGCTTTTGAACCAGGAAAACTGTACAATTGTCATGGAAAAGAGAGAGTCAAAGTGATCAAGTTTAGAATGACTTACTCCTAAATTGATGTTCTCCTCATTCTTAATTTAAGGCTTGTTGGTAGTTTAAACATGTTTATTAACAACTAGGGGCAAAAACCATTGGCTAACCATTGGCTTACTTTGAGAGAAACCAGATTGTGTGTGTGTGTGTGTGTGTGTGTGTGTGTGTGTGTGTGTGTGTGTGTGTGTATGTAGAGATGGGAAGAAAAACCAAGTTGGAGAAATAGAAATACCTCGAGAAAAGAGAAATTACAGCCATGAAAAGCCCTAACCAGGCTCTGGCAGAACACACCTGGTTTCTGGAAAGGATGTTTTTCTTACTATCAGTGATGACATCAACTGATATGTAACAGGGTCACTAATCTATCCCATTGTGTACAGGGAAGTCATACGGCTCTGTATCCAGGTTTTCCTTTGATATTATCACCATGTGATAACTCGGTTTCTAGTTAGAAATTGGGGCCAAGGATGAAGCAGAACTGAATTGGCACTGGGAGCATTTGTTTATGCACTATTATTAAGTGCCAAGGTTTATTAAACAGGACAAGGTTGCAGGCAGCCTTGGTGACAACTGAGAATTCTAATACCCACTTCAGGGCCTCCCCACTTGTAGATGAAGGATCTAGCATTGGGGAAATTACTTAATTTGTGTGTGTTTTGCTTTACTGGCTTGTGAGAGCCTAAAGACAATGCTTGCTTTCTAGATGAGTGGGTGCCAAGAATGTCGAAGAGAACTGTTGCTGGGTAGTTGTGAATGTAAAGTGCTTTGGGATCTTTGCAAAAGAAAAAGAAAAAGACCCTTCCCAGTCGTAAGGTGGCCCATTCCACCAAAGGCTCCAGAAACTCGGCTGGCTTTAACCTCCTGCAACTTGACAGTCAAAAGTGCTCCATGCTTATTTAATGCACTGTTGTCACCATCTTAAAATTCTTAATTTTGAAAAAGGGGCCCTGCATATTGTTCACTGGGCCCCCAAAATCCTATACTCCCATCCAGAGGCTCTTCTGAGACAAGCCACTGTCCACAAGAAGGCACGGCCATCTCACGAAAGGAGTTCCTGCATTGCCACTGCATCCTCCATGTCTGGGACTCCCCTTACAGACTGGGGAAATAAAGTAAATGCTAGATTTTAGAAAACGTCTAAGTCCCAAACTGCACATCAGGAAAGTTAAGATACTAAAATGCCCTGAGAAAAACCTTGAAGTCAAGAAAACCTCAGAGAAGCATTTTAAGAAATATCTACTCTGGGAAAATTAAAGCAGATCTTCAACAGACTGTAATTTCTTTGTACCACAATGATATTTCCAGGGCTGCCTTTTTCTTCTGTTGCATCATTTCTTTGTGCATTATTCAAGTTCAAAAATTTTTATAGTCTTTGAAAACACTCTATTCTGTAACATTGGTTACATTTTGTTGGTTAATTTGAACACACCTTGCTCTCAAAGAGAGTAAATTTTTCTTATTTTGTAGTTTCTTCTAAAAGTTGAGTTTTTATTCACTTAATTTTTAAATGAACACATTCTCTTTGTTCATGTTTGCCTCCTAAGAGCTTATAGGTTTAGGAGTGGTAATTAATCATTTTGGATCGTATAGAGGTTCAAGAACTCCTGTTTTTAGTTATTTCTGAAAATGGCCCAGGATAGAATTCCACGTATCTTTAAAAGAATTAAACCAAATCTTTACATCTCAGTATTCTGAGGAAAAAGCATTACATTCTCAGGAAAAGAGCTGCTGAGGAGCTCAGGTCCTGGGTTAACAAGCTCTCATAGGAAGGTACAGTGGGAGGTGTGACTGGTGTGTAGGGCAGGACCAGAACCCAGGTCTTCTATGGAATCTGCAAGGATGTTATCACATCGATTTAGTGTTTGAACCTGATGGCTCTCCTCCACATTTCCCCAGGCTACAAAACATCTGGATTTGGAAATTGCCAGAGTTTTGATTTATTTCTTATCATGTAAACTGTGCCTCATTTATCATAAAACCTTTCTTTAAAAGTTTCCCACCTGGAAAATGGACATGGAGTGAGCTTTCCCTCCACCTACAACTTATGTAGCACTTGATACATGTCATGGTTGGAAGAGGTAAAAAAGGATCCCTCATTTTGTTCCTGCTCTAGTTTATCACCAATTGAAAGAGAAATATAGAAGCCAGATAGATGGAAATCAAAGTATCAGATCTGATGATGAGGCTTAGGTCCCTGAGGTACATCTTACCTCTGTACTAGAGTCATACTCTCTGGATCATGGAGGAGGGAAATCCAGGCTGTCAGTGTTCCCCAGGGCACATGAAGTCCAGAGCAGGCATGCTTGGTCAAGCAGGGAATTCCTCAAGAGAGAACTAGCAAGTGCTGGCCTTTCCAGCTTGGTTCTTTCTCTTCAACTTGCTGATCTGAGAAAGAGACAGAGAGACACTAAGAAAGCAACTCTAATTGTATAAATTTCTTCATCTGAAACATGAGAATCAGTGTTCCCCAACAATAAATATTAGAAAATTGTTATTTCTATCAACACAGGATGATATCTAAAAGTGAAATGTCACGAATTCACATTCCAATAACTGAGAAATTTTTTTAAATGTCAAAAATAAATCCCTTAAAGGACATTTCTAGCTCAAAAAATTTTGTTATTCAAGAAAAGAAAAGCTTACTTTCAAAAACTTTTAAACTTACTCTAATAAAACAATGGCTACGTTAATCACATTATTTATTTATAAAAATATCCTTTTGACTTCTACATGGCTATACTACAGTAGATTTGCTTAAGCATCTATAGATTCTTAGAAGTAGAGTCAGGCATTTCTTTAAAACAGTCACTAATTCATGATTTTAATAGCAATAAAGTCAACAAAGATGCCCTGTGCCTTCCCATTTGCCTAAATTAGGGATGCTTTACTACATTAGCAATTCTAGGCTGGTGGCACAAGGAGAGAAATGTGGCCCCCAAAGACCTTTTATAGTTTTTTTTCACTGGTCTGCTTGTCCCCTAAAGAGGTCTGTTTCCATTCCATCCCTTCCTTAATAAAGCTATTAATTTGGCTGAGGTACTAAAAGGCCTGTCAGGGTCAGCCTGAGATGCCGGCCCTTTAGACTGGTTCACACAGGAGCCCATTCGGGCTGTGCCAGGAGTGGATTCGGTTCTGGTTTGTTTTAAGTTAGGTCTGAAAGATCATCTTCCTTTACACAGAACATTTGCAAACATTAAACAAGTGTACTGGACTTCTTATTTCAGGGTTAAAGCTTTATGGTGTTATGGGACAAAGAGGAAGGTAATTCAGATAGAGAGTAACACAATCTTTACCTTTGATAAATTGCATTTTTATGTCATCTTAGATGCAAAAAAGGATATTGGATGTGAGCAGGGTGGTCTGTCTGACTAAATTATTCCCCAAGTTTGCCAGTGCTGGTAGGGAAGAGTGCCTGGCTGTGTACTGTTCGGGTCTCCGAGGCAACACACCTCTTTTGGAAAAAAATGTGCCCATTTGGAGAGGGCAGCAGCCTCTCTTCTGGGTGATTTGTTATAATGATGATGATTTTTGTTGGATTGTTATAGTTGTCCACTGGCAGAATTATAGTTAAAAATTTGGCAGTGTTTGCATTATAAATGACTATTTTTACGGCTCAGCTATAAAAGTTTACTTAGGTCTGAAATTTGATATACAAGCTTTCCGTCCAGGAGTGCTTTCCTTTCAAATAGAATTTTAAAAAATGGTTAATAAAATTGGTCTGTCTAATTTTCCTGAATTATATGGGTATTTCAGAAAACAGAAATGCATCATTTTTCAGGCTTTCTAACACCTTTTTTTCTCCACTGGCCTTTAGTTTAAACAAGATGCTATAAAATGTAAATTATTCAAACTAAACCTGGATGAATTAGGAAGAAATCTTATGCACAGGGCTAGATTAGAGAAAAGAAGTACAGATAGTCTTCATATTTAACTTTTAAAACTCTATCTGTGGCCCAGAAATGGAAGACCTTCTGGAACAATTATCATGGTGCATTTTCATTACACATTTTATACCTCTAAGTACATAATCACCTGCTCATGTCTATCTGACAAATAATGAGATTTTTATTTCTCATTTGCATTGTTAATTACAGTATATTACGGAAGTGAGATTCCAGGCATCTGTTATTAATAGAATGTTTTTTTTTTTTTTTAATAACAAGGGCACTTGAAATAGACAAAGGAAAGCACCTTTTGTTGGAGGCCACCCAGCTCTGTTGACAGTTTTGTTTGAAATCTAAGGCAGATGCAGCAGGAATGGAGGAATAATACCACATGAATTGAAGCTATCAAGATAAAACATACTGTGACTTACAGACTGGCAACAGTTTGTGTCCTTACCCTCAAGGAAGGAGTCACAAGTTTTGTAAATGCAAAAGCAATAAGAATGTAGTTCATGTTGAGGAGATTAAAAAAATCCCACCCATGAGTGTCACAATATGGGGGTTCAGTCAGAATTCTAGGGGTCTCAGGATCATTATCTTCACTACTCAAGATGGGTTTTTTGAGCAAGGCTCACTTTCTCCCCAACTTTCAGGGCTGGGGTCTTGAGAGGTAGTGTGGTAAGAAAAGCAACAGCCAAAAAAAAAATGTAAGAGCTGGGAAATTCTTCATTTGCCCATTATAATAACCACCCAGGTGGTGGTTACCTCTTTGAATAAGTGAGGGGGTACTGACATTGCCCTTCTGACCTCAGAAGGCTGCATTAGGAATCAAAGCGCAATGAATACACTGTGAAAAGCAAATGCATGATAAAAATGCAAGGAATCAAGTAACGACTTCCCTTTGGGAAAAGCTCTGCACAGATCAGTGTTTGATGCCTGTTCTTTCTGGCGACAGACTTTACAGCTTTATCAGCCACCACGGCTGAAGTACAGACCTGTTCTAGCACTGCAAAGAAACTCCCTCAAGTTGCTCCTTTCTGCATATTCCCCATCATCATAATTTTGTCACTTGGAGAATGTTATGTAATCATACAGTATATGACCCTTTGAGATTGGGTTTTCTCTCAGTATAATTTCTTTGAGATTTGTCTAAGTTGTTGCATGTATAAATAGTTTATTCCTTTATATTATTGACCTGCTTTCCATTGTATGGATGTACTACTGTCTATCTATCCATTCACTCATGGAAGCTGGGTCATTTCTAGTTTTTGGATATTATAAATAAAATTACTTTGAACAGTCATGTACAGGTGTTTGTATAAACACAAGTTTTCATTTCTTTGAGAAAAATATGAAGAAATGTGACTGCTGGGTCTTACAGTAAGTGTATGTTTAACTGCATAAGAAGCTGCCAAACTATTTTCCAGAGTGATTCTGCCATCTTGCATTCCTACCAGCAATGTATGAAACATCTCATTCTTCTCTATCCACAATAGCATTTGGTATTATCAGTATTTTTACTTTAGCTGTTTCAATATGTGTATAGTAGTATATATCCTTGTGGTTTTACTGCATTTCTCTATTAGCTAATGACACTGAACAACTTTTCTTATATTATTTGCCATTCAAATATCCTCTTTGCTGAAGTATCTATTCAAGTCATTTGCCCATTTTCCTGTAGAAAATGGACTTTTGAAGAAGTTTTGCTCTATGTTATGACTTTACTCTCTCTATGGTACTTTTGTGAGAGGCTTTAGTAATAAATAAAGTGCTTTCCAACTATTTGTGAATGCTGGCCGTGCTGTGATGGGCCACAAGGCAGCACTCAAGAAAAAACATCCTGTCATTTTTTTCTAATATGTCTTTTCTTCCATATTCCATGTCTGAATGCTAGGGATATTTCTTTTTGGTTTTTCACTGCGGGCAGAAAAATCTCACTAATTCAGAATGATGAAGAGAAGGGGGAGAGTAGAGCCAGCGTGCAAGGGAAATTGCAGGTGAAAAGCTGTTTTTAAAAAAATGTAGCTAGAGTAGAAGTCTGACTTGTATTGACAGATTAAGAAAGTCTGATGCATAAATATTAAGTACAACATAATGGCTGATATAGAGAGTGATTAACTCCATAAAGGATAGAATAAAAATTTAGAATTCACTTTATAAAAGAAATATTTTATTAAGCTTTACTGTGAATTGGATATATTAGTTCACCCGAAAACTTTTCCAAATCTGAATGTTTTTCTCAAATTAAAATATTTTCAAGAGAGTGTATGTAAAATTTTACATGAGTAAATACTAAAAAGTAAATTAATGTAAGTAAAATAAAGTTTGATAGCTTTATTTTGAAAATCGAATCAAAGCACACATTTCCTTTAAATAAGAAGAAAATGTGTGACTTAAGAAGTTGAAGAAATATTGAAAGACTCTTCATATGATGAATATCTATTTTGAAAGACTGTTATATTGCGATTCCTCTACTTTAAGTACCTCCTTAAGCCTGGGTACCTTGCCTGGAGTCCTATGCGTTAGAGACCATGCTTTGGCCCATTCCAAGTGTTTCCTCCCTTCAAGGAGAGGATTCTGAGTAGTAAGTGGAATAGCTGCTGGACTTGCTCTACACCATCTCCCTCCAGGTACATCTCAGGTCCATTCATGCATGTAAAACTTTACCCGTCCAGGATGGAGCCAGGGATGGGAAGAGATGGGGACAGGCATCACGTTGGTGTGGGGTAGAAGGTGGGGAGCATTTGTACTCTAGCTCCAGGACCCACAAACACCAGGACCAGGCCTGCTTGTAAGAATGGATTGCAAGTTTTCAGAAGACACACATTTTAAGCTCTAACTGAAAATTCACCTATGCCACAAGTGAAATATTACCATTTTTAATTCATGTGGTGAGTTTCACATCATAACAGAGACTCTTTCTGACAACTCCTACAATACTTAGTCTGTACTATGCAATTCAGAACTTAATTCTATTTTGTCATTTACAGTGGGCCCTTGTTTTATGTGAGTTTTATTTTATTTTGTCTCAACTATTTTTTATTCCTAGAGATAAAAAATAAGACATGCCTCTGTGGTATATACTGATTATGTCTAGTAGGATTTTGAATACAGAGTAGATAATAACCACTGTTATTCGATTGATAAGCTTAGAATGCCTTATAAATATGTTAAACAAAACATGTTAACAGTTTTAAATTTGAGGTTGTTGAGGAAAAAAGTAGTTCCTCAAGTACAAAAGAAAATAATATAAAATTGGGGAAGAGAGAGTAAGGGTAAAACAAGTCATTTCAGCATCTGGCTTAGCTTAGGGATTGAACTGCAAAAAAAGTTTTCACAAAACCTTCCCTTTCTCCATGTTCCACCACCACCTCAGAGCCTTTAAAATTGATAGGCAGACCTAGTGGCATCTAGTAGACAAGGCTGATTTCAGTTGTAAAAACAGAGTAAGCAGAGACTTAAAGAGCTCTGCTGTTTCACAGCAAACAACTTTTTTGTGTGCCCAGATCAATAGTAAATAAACAGAATGGTTTTGTGTGTGATTAAGAGGATTATGTGTTAGAGAATCTGCTTTTGCTATTAAGGGACAGCCAACAGTAATTTCCTCTGCCTTTTTGCTTAGCTACTACCATGTTTTCCCATAAAAATATTAACAAAAGTCAGCTTATCCTTTTCAAAATTAGTTTCTCATATTTTTCTGCATTTCATAGCATGGATGCTTTGACAGTTAAAGGCTTTAGTTCATCTAACAATCTAGCATGGTTTAACCTGGCCATCTTTAGACTAGACTAGCCTCCTTGCCAACTGCTTGTACATCCACGTTTACTCTGAAAACAGGGCCATGTTTCTTATGAAGCAGAGGATCTAAGAGTGTGGTCCAAAGACCATGGGAAGCCCTAAGGCTCTCAGGTTTACAGCATCTATACTATTTTAATAATAATACTAGTATGTTATTTGCTTTCTCACTCTCATTCTCTCATGAGCATCCAGTGGAGTTTTCCAGAGGCCACATGATATATGTGATGACATCATTGTTCTGATGGATAAGGGACTACACATATTTGTGCATACAGGGATCTTAAAGATTTCTTGGTCGTAATTGCTCATACAGCAAATAATGATAGATACAGCTCACATAAACAAAAGATCTTTGGGGTCCTCAATTTTAAGACTGTAAAAAGGGTCTTACCTATAGCTCCAGTTAATCCTTGGGTATACTGAAATTCGGTGGAAAGTCACAAAAGTGATTGTAAGTTAGAATATTAGATTTATAAGTAGAGGTGGAAGGAAGTGGGGTTAATCAGCCCAGAGATGAGAAGCTAGAGAGATGCCTTGATAATAATCTTCAGGTATGTGAAAGGTTGATGCACAGGACAAGAAGAAATTGGCTTGAAGTGCCCTGTATGAGATTTACACCAGAGATAAAGAGGGATTCTCTGACAGAGGCTGTTAAACAGCAGAAGGGGTGACTGTCTGGCTTGTGGAATCTCCTGCTCTGAAGGTCTTTAGAAACTGGATAGATTTCCATCTGTCTGAGATGATTTAAATGTGGCTGTGCCAGAAAGCCGAGGGGATGGAACAGATGATGTCTTGGGCTCCCCTTCCAGCCTTTGGTTCTATAATTAACTTGATGAAAGGAGCTGTGGCAATTTGCAGCAAAAGGTTTAGACAGGAATGTGCTTGCTGATCTTGGGATAGGTCTCGTGTGGGAAAGCCAAAGGTTTGCTTCATGGCTGTTGGCAATCCCACATCATTCTGTGAAATAACTGATGCCTGGAGAAGTCCATTTCAGGTCAGATTTTTGAAAGATTGGGCCCTAGCTTCCTGCCGAACATTTTTCATTGTCTACGAACAGTGATAAAAGAAATTTGGTAGGTTGGTTTTAATTATCTCAGGTAGGACCTAGAAAATTTCAAATATTAGATTTAGGTATTAAGGCATGGGATGCTCATGGTTCTAAAGAAAAAAAATGCAATTGTTAATTTTATAAAAGGACAGTATCCGACAGTCCAAATGGAAAGCATGAGAATAATGCTAATGTATACACTTAATTTTATGGCATGTGGTGTTCTGCTTTTTCTTACCAAAGTGGTGGAATTTTGTTGCTTTCAGTTTTCAAAGATTTTGCATTTTGGAGATTACAGTTTGAAGTTTCCCTGTAACTGGGTCAGAGACTCAGAGACTCAACCAAATTCCATGATAGTTTGTTTTTGTTTTTGTTTTGTTTTGTTTTGCTTTGCTTTGCTTATCTCTTGAATTTCCATAAACAATATGTCTAGGACAAAACAAGAGGAAGGCAAGAATGCAAATTTTCTGGGGTTCCAGTTGAATCCTCACCTTAGGAACATTACAGTAGAAATGTATAGAACCATCTGGGGTATTGAGCTAGATTAAAGAATAGAAAAGAGATTTTATCTAAATGTAGACCCAATCACCTTGGTCTATGTTGACACTTAAGTATTTGAATCACACATTATCTTGGCTTGGGCTGATTGATAGAAAGCAGAGAAAGACTACAGTGCTAGAAAGACCCCCTTGGGTACTTTTAGCGACTATAAGGTAGTTTGATCAGATACCATTCGGGAAAACAGCCCTGGCAGATAGCAGATAACCCCTTTGTGGGAAATGATTACCAGGCTCTACCTATCTCCCAAAGATTCTAAGAGGCTACTGACCTTTCTTTTGACAAAGCCTTGGTGTTGAATGAGATGGGAAGACTAGGCCTGAGGTAACATGGTAAATATTCATTCTGTCTCAGAGAAGAGGGAAGTGGGATAATTTCATGGAAGCTATAAGACAAAAAGCATCTTTGATTTTTAAGACCCATATAATGCAAATACTCAACTTCATTTTGTGTCTCCAATTCATGCTCCTTGATACTGAAAAAGAGACAGAGAAGAGACGAAGAAAGAAAAGAAGTGAGAGGGAGGGAGGGGAATTCTTACTTTTAGAAAGCATTGGATTAATGTAGGAAAGGTATTATTCCAAAAGATATCAAGTAAAATATCACAGATGGAATTTTAAATTGAGCTTGATAATGTCTCCTTTCTTTTAACCACACTTGCAGCTAGTTAAAATAGGAAAGGTGAAGACAAACTGTTGGGTAAAAGCTTATTATCTTTGAGGATTAAGAGGAATTTTTTTTCTTCTTGGGCTCAGCAAACTTGTGACCATAAAGATTTAAATAAGACTTTGTGGCTATAAAGGGGAAACATCCCTATCTTTTATTTTTTTAAAGCCCCATTCTAAGCCAGTCAGTGGCAGCCCCAGCTAGAGGCTATGGGTGTGCTGCATTAAGAAATGTCATAGTGTGGCACTTTGACCTTCCCTTCATTTGTTCAAATTATTCATTAAACAGTTACCTCTGCCTGCTGTGCTCTTCACTCTGCTTTTCTCTGTCTTCCAGCAAAAGTTTTACTCATTTTCCAAGACTCAGTTCTCATTCCACTGTGGCCTCTATACTTCCTCAAAGTCCCAGGGTGCCACCCACACACCCCGCCCCCCACCCCCATAACTCTATTCTATGACTTACTGCTATTTACCTTGCACTCAAGTTATTTCTGTATATGTCCAAGTTTGTCACCTAATTATGTGATCCCATAGGGCAGGGACCAAGTTATGTTTTTTAGATCTGAGCTTTATACCTAGTAGTTGCTCAATTAATATTTACTACTAAGTTGAATTTGATTTAACACCTCTTTTCCAGAAAAGGAACAGGATTCAGATGCTACTAGTGCATTTCACTTATGGAAGTGTGTTTATTACATAATTCAGTAAAACAACATAACTTATGCATTCAAAAATAGAACTAATGGAAAAACCCACTTCTGCATGCATATTTATTCAATAGGACAGTGTCTAAAAGAATGCACACATGTATGTATATGCTTATGTATGAATGCAGACAATTCATAACACACTTTAGTTTTTTGACCACAAACTATATAAAGTTAAGAACACAACATTTAAAATGTCAGATTGAAATCTTTGGTGAATAATATCCTGATTTTCATAAAAGAGTAGAAAAATGAATAAAAACATCACTCTGTATCTTCCTGACAAAATTTTATTTAAAAAAATACTGTTCTTTGAAAGGTGGATATATTTTCTAAATTTTTATACTAATAGTTACTTACTGGAAAAAATGTATAAAAAATGACATTAAGAAGTAATGCAATTGCTGGTTTTATTTTTCCTTTGTCCTTTACGTGGGGAAAGTTACAAATTATTTTCAAGGGAGAAACGTGACATTTCCACAGATGGGTACTTTCTAGTACAAATGTAAGTTGCAGAACAAATAACTTTTTTCCCCCATGGGAAATAGTCTCTGCAGTTGTACAAAGCATACTTTAAAAGGATAAGAAACACGAAAAAACACTTTGCATAATTATTGTTGAGGGGATATAGTTATGTTTAAGTTTCTACATTACCTGTGTATTTATTCTCTCTCATTCTGATTCCTCTGCCAAATTTCCTTTTGAAATCAGGTTTCAAACTTGAATTAATTTCTGCTCTGTGTGAATTTAGATGTGTGAGAGTATGTGCAAGTGTATTTACAACACATTTAGAAGCTTCATTGGAGTGATCTGTTTTTGTAAAATTCAGTATTCTTGATTACATAGATTTTTGTTGTTGTTATTAAGGCAGACATCAAGCATTCCAATTTCTATGTTTCAGTGTTAGAACCAGAAACCCAGAGTAGGTCCCACAGCCTGACAGTGATAGAACTCAGACTGAATCTTGGGGTTATTTCTTATATTCCACTTAAAAACATTTCACATCGACTTGCTTATTTTTTAGAAAAATCATGCCCTTTGTAGAAACCATATTGATCACAATATTAGTGAAAAGTGCAGAATCTGAGATCTAAAGAACATAGGCTCCAGAAAGATTGACTTAAAATCACTGCTTATTTTTATCCTTTAGTTCTTCAGAAGGTCTTGGGAAGAAGCAATTTCGACCTTGATATGAGCGGGATTCTCAGTGTAGATTGGACTCCAAGTTTGGTTAGACCACAGTGAAGTGTGTTGAAAGCCATTAGCAGTTAAGAGCTTGGCTCTGTGCTGATTTGCTTTATGGTATATTTCATGCTGCTCATGCACAGTAGGCAATACACATGGATTCAGCATAAATTTAATTTTGCACATTAAGTAAAGTGCAATAGATAAATTATGCCTGAAGAGGAGCCACCAGCTGCTCTAGCCACTTCAACTAATGTACCCCGGAGATGCCTGAGCACATCAGTTGTGTCAAACCACTAATGCATTCTGGATATCTGCATGGATATGTCTGCTATGTGGATCCAGGAGTAGTCTCCTGGTTCTCAGGGAGGGGCTGGAGCAAAGAACTGGCTCAACTTCCTGGGGCTGATCTGTTCCACTCCTACTTTACACCCCTGTACTTGGTGCTCTTGGGCATGCCATGCCCGGCCTCATTCAAGGGCTCAGGGAAAGAATCCTACACAAGATTTTCTCACAACCCGGGGAAGTGAGAAGGAGCAAGAGGGACTCCAAATACTCCTCTTCTGGCTTAGCTGAAGAATCCAGAGTCCATATGAAATGGGCGTTCCACTGAGGATTCAGAAATCGGAAAGGATGCATTACCGCAGAGATGGCTGAATTAGAGCTGCTGGGGGAACACTTACTTTTGAATTTCTTGGCATCCTTGGACCTCATTTCTCAACCTTAATGTTCGCTTTATGGTCATTTTTTTTTTCGTATTTAATATATCTACATCCCATACAGGGAATTGAAGCAGAACATTCTGAGAGTTTTAAGGGAGAAAACAGATCTTCACTCTGTGGCAGGGTTCATTCCTGTGGCTGGGAATGGTGATGACATGCTTTAAGTTATCTGAGATAAGTAAGCAGTTACAAGTTCCACTGGAAATGTGGCTCTGACGGTTTTTAGCCAAACCCTGATAATGGAAGTTTCATCCTCCTGGCTATCCTCTCCTGGGCCCCCCACGATTGCACCTGTTTCAGGCTTGTGCTATTTCCCATGAGGTGGAAGAAATGCCTTCTCGGTGCCTGTCACCATGTCCTTTTGCCCATCGAAAGTGCTCTGCTAGGACTGGCTTTCTCCTAATAGTCCATTTACCAAATCCCTTTTTTTCTGGGATGAATGGACTCCGTTGGAGGCTGCTGTATCTTAATCTCCAAATCCTGTGACAAGGGCAGATGGGACAGCTAAAGAGTAGTAACAGAAATAACTTACCACAAGTCAGACCCCATGCTAAGTCCTTCACTTGCACCATCTAATTGCTCATGGGAACCTTACTTTCATTTTGCAGAAGAGCGACCTGAGGTTTTGAAACTCAAGTTATTCACCCAAGGGCAGATGCTGCTAGTAGAAAAGGAGAACCAGTGCTCAAATCCAGAGAGCTGGATTTTGGACCCATGTTCTCCAGCATCACATGACTCTGTCTTATACTGCTGCCCTTTAGCACACTTTGCCACTGAGCCATGTATTTTTTGTCCTGCAAAACAGCATAGGTTTTCTTTAACTCATTTTTCTTTACAGACAAAACAGATCACTCTGCCTTTTAATGGAAACTTTCTCTTGAAAGGAAACTAAGGATATTCTTCACATAGGAGGTCTATTCATGATGAATCACTTTTGTTCCCTCTCATATTCCGGAGGAAGATTCTGATAGGAGGAGAGAGAGAGACTCTTATTACTCATTAGTTTGTTGGCTGATTTATAAAGATCGGCTTCACTTTGGAGGCTTTCAATGCTCTTTCTTGAAGAACGTAAGGCAGAAGAGTAATGGATTTCTGAGTCCTTTGAGGTCCTTCCTTGGGCTCAGTTAGAGGAGAGGGATCTAGGAGGGACCCTTCTGGTGACATATTGGAACCCATTTACACCAGCTTTGGGAAGGCTTTGTGCACATTTCTGCCTATTCTGTGTGCACTGATATCATGTTGGTGGCTTGAAACTGGCCATGGTGGATGTACAATTTCTTATATCACAGAAATTTCCAAGGACTAACAATCAGAGCTTTCTCTTTTTCTTTTTCCTTTTTTTTTGGTGGGGAGGGAGTGTTAGTTGTGAAATACATATTTATCTGGACACCAGTGGGCATATACCCATGGCTTCATGGACCTTCAAGATTATTCTGGATACTTGGTAGTTCTTGTTCCATTAGCTTTTCAGTAAAATCTCTCTATAACATATAAAGTATTATTCATGTGTTAGTTCTTAACAATGGTGAAATTAGGCATTATCTATAAAGGCAAACAGAAGTGTCACAATATGAATAACAATGTTTACATCTAACATTGAAAGTGAATGTGTGGTGGTAGAATGCTCCAAAACTTCTTTCTAAATTCATCCATGTCCTATGCAGTTAAGAAAAGATATGAAGAACTTGAATGAAGAAAGAAGACACATAATCTATGGCAGAGATTACTGCTATAAATAGAATGCTCTTCACCAAAGACCATGTCAATTTTGGGATCCAGTTTGCACTGAGTAGGATCAGAATGTCCGTGAACTGGGCATTAGATTTTCAGGGTTCCACACTTAACTTCCCTGCTGCCCAGATACATCATTTAACTCATCTTCATGAGTTGCCTGGCATACTTGTATTTCATTTAGTGCTCTGTAGTTGCAGGCAACAGAACCTAACTGGAGCAGAAAAGAAGTTACTGGGTGATTTTTGGAGGACTCAAAGAACTGATGGGAAGGTGGGAGAACCAGGCTCTGAGAAGAACTGGAACCAGGGCATTAGCTCAAACCAGTCACCTTCCTTATAGCGCATAATCTAATAGCTGAGAAAGAATGAGCCACAGCCAATTGCCCCTGCTGTTACATCACAAGCTGTTAAGGTTCAGTGTATCTGGGAACTTGGGAGGAACTGGGACAGAACACCTTTGTACAAAGGCAGTTCCCCAAAAGAGACTCAGTATACATTACCAAAATGTTGAAAAATAGATGCACTGTGGTCATCCTTTGCCTGTCCAATGATCACTATAATATTCAATGGAGAGGACTAGAAACCACTGTCTACTTCACAAATGAATAATTCATAAAACATTTTGAATTCTTCTGATGAAGTTCTGAAAACCTTTGTCATTCCTGAGCCATAATCTTGAGGTTTTTGTTTTATTGAAACTATAAAGTCTGAGACTTGAATTTGTGCTTTCTTTACAGAAGTCTATGCACTTACATTAGATCCATTTCTGGGTACATTTATGTCTTCGCCCTAGTGTTTTATTTATTTATTTATTTTCTTTATTCCTTCTTCTAATTTATGTTATGTAGCTATATTTTATATGTGTTCCTAAGCTGCCTAGAATCCTATTTGCAACAAGGGAGTATATAAATAAATAGATATATGCAATCGTTTCTCAGGATTCTTTTCTAATTTTAATACCTTATTGTTCTCATTCAGAAAAAAAGGATATTCAACTGAATAGAATATGTTCACTTAAATTCAAGTACAGTATCAGAGTCACCCTGTCTTGATTGATACTTACTCAAAACACAGAGTTGCTTTTTAAATCTCCTTACTTAAATTCACATGCAGAGGAAAGCAATACCATAGAAGTGAGAGAAATGGTAATTATTTCCCTGGAGGACAATAATTTTGCAATAAATTTCAAAAACAGCACGATTTAGCAAATTAAGCTTAGAGCCAAGGATATTAAATAGAGTTAACTTTGTAGAAATAAATTCTGATACCACAGGCTTCAAGCATTACTTTAAATGTGTTCATTTTGGAGAAAAGCTAGTGAAGGGGCCCTAAGGCTTTGGTTTGAGATGTTGGAGTTTGTTTTTAAAGGCCAGAGGAGTGAAACCTTTTTAACACCAGACAGGATATAATGAATATATGTCTATATGTGCACTTTATTTTGATATTACTAGACTGCTGAGTAAGCAATATTGATAGCAACATCCCCTTTAAAGAAAACTCGTGCTTTGCAGCCATGTTGCTGTGCTGTGGCAAGTCCAAACAGAAATAGCATTTCTTTGCTCTTATGTTTAGTACTGATGTTGTTTATGTTTAAACGTTAACAGTAACTTTTTAAAACTCTAAGGTTAATATTTTCACCTTTTAGAAGAGTATACAGGAAATCTTGGGCCACCTATTTACCATTGACTTAGCCACAGTGCCTGAGGGGGCTTGAATTGAGTGGTAATTCATGATGGAAACCTTTCCTTTTAACTTGTTCCTCAACGTTGGTGCTGTAATCCATTGAATTGCTACTTGGACTATTTTTTTTTCTTGGTCCAGTCTTTGCTAAGAAAAAATCAAAGTATCAATCTCAAAAAAAAAGTGATAAAAGACACACAACAGACAACACACACATATTCTCTCCTCCACCCCCCCCATCTGTCCAACCATCCACCCATACACACATCTAATAGATACTGTCTTTTCCTCTGCTTTAATCCAGGGGAACAGGACAAATAGAAAGACAGAAGAAGTTGACCCTCCTTTGCTTAAGTTAGAAGCATTTCTCCCAAAGGTCCGATGCTGGTCTATCATCAGACTACACTGTCCTTTATTAATATTAACCATTTCCTTTAAAATGGCTTACTCTTTGACTCACTCTGTTTTAAAGAGACTTTATTTTTTATAATGGTTGCTGAGTCACCATCTAATAATTCTAAGATGTCTGAAGCAGCAATTTCTAGGAAAAAGGCATTATCAATTCCTTATTCTTTGCAGGTAGTATAAAGTGACTTTTGAAAGACCTGGAGAAATTGTGGTTAGGTCCATCTATCTAAGCTGAAATATATTCTACCCTAGAAATGCATTGTACTGAAGAATTAACCAGGCAGGATCACCCTGTGATCAATGTTGCTCTGCTATATACAGGTCATTACTATGGAAACCCATCTAAATGACCATGTGTACTGTCTGTGCATGTGTATGTTGCTGTAGATAATGTATGTTCTCTTTACAGTTAGGATATTTTTGTATAAGAAAACTGAAACTATATGTAGTTACCTCCATCTAATCAGGGTGAGAATTTGTTTCTTCTCATTCTATTTATTGGAGGATAGTCACACTAGGTGGCTGCTAGGTGGGGATGAAGAAGGCTCTTACTATTTATGTTTTGTTTTGTTTTGTTTTCTGGTTAAGTCAAAAGGGAGAAAGTGTGGCTTAGTAATCAGACATGAGATGCTCATAAAAGTGTCTGGTCAAATGCTTTCTCTGATTGCTGCTGATTAATCAAATCTCTTTAGTCTAACATTGGCCTCTAAACCCAGGCTCACTCCAAACTTACTTCTACAATACCATGTGTGGCAACTCTGTGATCCTGCCAAACCACCTGAAAAGAATTATTTTCTTTGCACACAAAAAATAATTGTTGGTTCTTTAAAGTTCAGACTGTGGAGGTTTTGAATAATTAAAACCTTTTCTACACCTCGGTAACATTCCCAAAGGTTAAATATGTTTCTGTTCTTGCATCTACAGGACAATTATGAGAAAGCAAATGAGTTTCTTCTCTGAAAAGACATGAAAACCAAGTAGTTATTTGTGCCTGCAAATCCTTTTGGGTCTAAAGAAGCAGCCAGATAATAAATTGTTTTGCTAAAAACAGGAAGTTTGGCAAAGATGCAAAAGTACAGCTAAACTTTGGCTGGGGAACCCAAAACATTGTGTTCTTCTTTGAAAGTATTTCTAGCAAGAAAAGAGGGGAGTGCCTTGAATACATAGTCTAAGAAACAGTGAAGGCATCTGGCAACCTGAGCCGCTTGCCAAACTTGTGGCTGTGCTGAGCCTGCTGATGGCAAGTTGTGCCAGTTTTCAATGACTTACGTCATGCACAGCTGGAAACTCACGCATAAATAAGACCTCGAGTGTTCCGAAGTCCAAAAAGATTCAAGCAAATATTCCCTGTTTACAACCCCTTCATCCAAACTGTAAAATATATGAAGAAAAATAAAAAGAGTCATTTGGAGTTTAGATATGGAGAAGCCAGCTTCAGAGTTCTCGGGGAAATCTCTTTCTAGGTAGGTGTGTTCAGTTGGTTGAGACACGTTCTGGAAGTTGTTAGTGTTTTTCTCCCCGCTGCCCTGCCTCAGATTCTTCATATTCACTCTTGCCAGCTTTCTTAATATGATTGTGATTATGTGGCATCTGTTTTGGACAGACTCGATAGGACTGCAATTTCCACTTTTGTAAAGAGACTTCAAAATATAGGCCAGAAAAAAAATTTAAAAATTAACCCAAGACGTCTGGAAAGAAGAGTGCTGTGCCTCTGTCAGCTTGAGCTGTGGGGAGCCCTGGGACCGCTTGACTGGAGGAGAGTGTACTGGAGAAAGGGGCTGCAGGGCCTCTTCCAGCTGGCAGTGGTGGTGGGGCTCCTTTTGTTTTTGTTCTACACTGGGTGATTTGGCTCACGGTTTTGAATTTAGGATTCGAGGAGAGCAACTTCCAGTTTTAGTTCTTGCCACTTATTGGGACTGAGGCAATGGTCCAACTCAGTTTCTTATTTGGGTAGTGGGAGCAGGAGGCAGAGCATCCGTGAAGGTCGGCAAATGGAGTCAGCAGCTCAGGCCAGGGACCGTGCAAATACCTGTTCTGGGGAACAGGAGCGAGCGCAGAGGAAAATGCCCCCTTTCTTTTTTCTTGTGAGTTGGGCTTGCTCTGGTCACTATTCTCTTGCTCTGCCTACTCTTTGATAATTGGCTTTCCCTTGGAGGCACCTCTTGATTTAAACTGCCAACTATTCTCTCTTGAGGAAACACTGAGTTGGCCAGTAGCCTTGTGTAGCCCTCGAGTGGGAGTATGGCCTTCTGGCTCATGGTTGGTGACCAAGACAATTTTGTCTTTCTAAATTGTGGTTTCTTCATGTGCTGATGAATCATGATAATGATTATACCTTAAAGATATGTGGAGAGTAAGTAGGTGAATGTCAGCCAGGCAAGGGCTGCATTCCTGGGTTGTGCTGATCCTAATGTGGGGGACAAATGGTGGCTGCCGTGGAGATGAGAGTTCTTCCACCCAGAAGCTAGAGATGCTTTTGTTTTTTCTCAGCATGAATTTGTTCTTTTTAAGTACAAATGTTTTAAGGACAAAAGGTCTGAGATTGTTATATTGAATATATATATAATCTTTTTATATTTAATTGGTAGTAAAGACATTATATGTATATGTATATATCTCTTTACATATATATATACATATATACATATATACATATACATATAATGTCTTTACTTACTGATTATAAAATGATTAGATGTTTATTTTAGATATTTTGAAGAGAAAAGAAACAAATAAGAATATCATTTAATTTACCACCTAGAAATAACCACTGCATGTTGACATAATTCTTTTCAGTCTTTTATATGATTTTGCTTTGAATTATTAAGTTGAGACATCATTATATACCATAAGTATTTCCCCATACATTATTTTGAAAACATTTTCTCACTTCATTAAATATTTTTAAAATACCTAAAAATATTATTTTAAAGAGCTCTGTAACATTCTATTATATGAATATTCTAATTGAAATTAAAATTTTTTCCTTTAAAAAAAAAATATCATGATGAGTATCCTCGTCTGCATTTGTATTTCTTTAGGATATAATTGTTAGACTTAAAAAGACTTCTTTTGACAACTCTTGATAAGTGATGGCTATGCCTTGAAATTATGAGGGGTTTGCTTTCCTTAGAAAGGGCAGAGGGAGAGATCTTACCACAATGTGAAGTGGGGAATGCTGGACAAAGCAGACTGAGAGTTAAAGTGGCTTCTTGCAGAACTGATAGGCTAGAACCCCTGCCTCCCCTATAAATAAACAGATAAAGAAACAAATAAACACACTCACACACACATACACAATACACACATACACACACTCTATATCTATATATTATGCATCTATAAACATCCTAATGAATGTGTATATATATGCTTATGTGTGTTTGTGTATGTATATATGTGTATACTGAACAAAGAGAGGAGGAGAAAAATTCTGCTTCTCTCCACCCTACGCCACTTGCCTTGGACTGGTTTTTATCTCCAGTGGGGAGGGAGTGAGGCTAGAAGATAAAGGAGTTGCTTTAGTGATGCTCTGGGCACAGGAACACCGCCTGAGAGACCAGAGCAGCAGAGCCAATGAAAGAGCCATTCTTTCCAAACGTGGTACCTGGAACCTTGCACCACATTTGTCCCTTGAGGACTGACAGCTTAAGCGGCTTTGGTGGGCAGCACCCCTGCCTAGGCTGGACTGTGAAACTGCAAAGCTTCCTCAGGTGGCTGTGTGAATGGAATTCCCAAGAAGAAGGGAGGCTGCGCAGTAAGAAGTGCACAGAGCAGGTGCCTGCGGTGATGCTCTTGGCAGACTGGGTGCTGAGCACTTGAGATGCCCCTGGGAAGCTGGGAATCCCAGAAACAAAATGTGTTAAAGTTGCTGCAGGTACTGGATTTCCTGTTTGAGCACCTGGGGGCTTCTGCCAGTGAGAGGTGTGTCCAACTGCTCATGTGATGTTATTCGTGCCCACAGCCTGGCCAAACTGGGGTGTGTGATTTTTATATAGGCAGTGCCACATTCATGAAGTAAAGAAAATCAAGAGGAATTGAGAAACAAGGAGAAATTAACTAAAGGGAAAATATAAAGCCATGAAAATCTCAAGTTTTAAGAAACTGGAGCGTGGAGTAGAGAACGGTTACTTAGAATTATAGAACATGCAAGCTGGAAGGAATAATAGAGGTCTTCCATTTCAACCATCTCATTTTACAAGGCAGTGTTTGTGGCCAGGGGGAGTTGCCCTCCTTCCAGGTCACACAGAGAGTCAGTCTGCTGAGTGTGAATGAGCCGAAGCAGCGGTCTGCTGGCATTTCACTCAGGGCTACTTCCACTGTCTCCCATCGCCTCTCTTGTCAATGCCTTTGAGCACATGGGTGCTGTTAATGAGGGGATGGTGCTTCCCAGTTGTTCTTCATCTTAGTCCAATTGGGCTGCTATAACAGAACACCATGGACTGGGCCGCTTAGACAACAGAAGTTTATTTCTCACAGTTCTGGAGGCTGGAGGTCCAAGCTCAAGGTCTCAGCACGGTCAGGTTCTGGTGAGGACTCCTCCAGGTTTCAGATGGCTGATTTCTCATTTTATCCTCACATGGCAGGATGAGAGAGAGAAGCAGGCTCTTGACTATTCTTATAAGGGCACTAATCCCATGCATGAGGACTCCACCCTTATGACCTCATTTAACCCTAATCAACTCCCAAGGCTCCTAATACCATCACATTGGGGGTTAGATTTTCAACATGTGAACTGGGAGAGGACACAAACATTCACTCCATAGCATTTCCCATAGAAAACACTTAGAAATGGGTTTCAATGTTAGGTTCTTCCGTTTGGCCTTATAATCCTTGAGGGGCTTTCCATAGTCCTGTGCCCCAGCTGCACCCTATACAGATGAGATCTAGATTTCTAAGGGTGAGACCCCACCATCGGTATTGTGGAGAGCTCTCCAGGAGGTGGCAGGCAGGGTGCAGGACAGCGCGTCAGCAGCAGGGCCTGGGGCCTGGTTTCACATAACATCAGTAGTTGTGCCACTTGCATCACTGGCATGTTTGTTTTATGGTGATTACAGTATGAGAAGTCAGGGGGCTGATTTCTAGAGTCCTCAGTTCTAAACCCTGAGAGTCTAAGTAAAAAGAAACAGATACTGTATTAGAATAGCTTTAATTAAGCATGCCTTTTCTTTCTCTACTTCCTGCCTTGAAGATTTTCATGACCTCTTCATCACTCCTCAAAGGAAAAAAAAAAAAAAAACGAAAATGTATGAGTTGCCCAGAAATCACTGAAAAGCCGAACAGCTACCTGGTGTTCTTCGTAATGACTGAGACGTGGGGACTGACTCACTCTGCACAGTGCACCTCGTGCTCTGCGGCCCCTGCAGAGCCCCATCACACTCCCCACAACCTCACCAGACCTAGCTTTGGAAACATCAGTGTAATGCTTATGAAGTCACGCCCCATGAGGTTTGGTCTTGGAGAAGTGTTATGGCTGAAAGAACACAGTCCATGCAATCAGAAGCAATTTCAAAATAAATCAAATCCTCTACTTGCACTTCTCAAATGTTCTGTGTGAACCAAAAACAGGACCTCCAACACTTCTCACATTCTCCCTTTTTCCTTCTCCATCCATGGCTCCTGAAGCTTGCACTGCTCTCTAAAGCACTACCCCCAAGTTCCTCCAACTTTTGCCTCATACACTTCTGTGGTCCTTTTCTCTTACTCGTTTTTACCCAAATCTCTATCAGGAAGCCCAAAAGTCTCCCCTCAGAAGGCAGGACTCACCTCAGAGGACTGAAGGAAGTGGATATTCTCAAACCAGAGAGCTCAGAATCACCTTGAGGAGGCAAAGGTAAGAGAAAGCCAAGGAACACTCAGATGTTAGTGATCGATATCACTTTACACAGAAGTTGTTGGTGTGGAGAGGCTCCTGAAGCTCTGAAGAGGTCATTGCTGACAGTCATGAGGTGCCTGGTGCTGAAGGGGACAAGCAGGGAGAAAGGGAATGTGGGCATTGCCTGCCTAGAAGCAGAGAGCTAGCTTGGTGAACTCTTGAGGTTCTTTCTTACTGGAGACTCCTCATCCCCTCACTTTTCACATACGGGAAGTGTATTTGGCAGCATCATGCTCTCTAAGCAGAGTATCGCTGTTTTCAAACACAGCTGGCTGTAAACCCCTAGTTCCATTAGGCTCACTGGCTATACTTCTTTCGTGAAGATGTTAGAAACAGAGGCTGAGTGAACTTGGTTTAATGTTTCCTTAGAGTTTTCCTGAACACAGGGAAGAGAGCTCTCTTTTTTTCTTGGTTTATTTATTGCCCAAATTTTCTTTTTCTTTTACTGTAGCACTCAGGGTCAAGGCTGAAGGGCTCCAGAGAAAGCTCTATGGCCATGATGGAATTTTATGACCAGAAAGTCCCATTCTCTTCCTCTGTGAATGCTGTGGATATCCTGTAGCACAATGTGGGGCCAGGCTCTGAAGATGGCTTTGATCCCTCTTTGGAGTGACCCAGGATAAAAGTAGCTATGTAGAGAGTCATCAAACATACTTTATGTAAAGAGGAAGGAGCTGTTTAAGATGTCCTGAAAACCTACGAAACTGCTGGGCAGAAGACTATGTGTTAAAACATATCCTAAGAGTATTAATTATTCTGATATGAAAAAGGGGGTACTGAGTCATTGTTTTCTATTTCACCCCCCATGTGTGTGTTTGTTTTAATTTTATGTTGCCCAGGATTGTTTTTTCCTTGCCCTCCTGACAGCAGTCTCATGTGGGGTAGGAGTCCCAAAGCTGGGAAAACCACGCAAGAAGGCCCAAAGTGGCCACAGGGAAGCAGGAAAATTTTATTCTACAAAAACCTGTTCTCTACTTGGCAAGTCTTTCAGTGAAATGCAGGAAAAGATGGATTCTGGAGCTAGAACTCCCTGGACTTACATGACGCATTAACTTTGTGGGTTCAAGCCTTTAAGTTTCTGTATCTGTACAAAATGCATATTAATAATTTTCCGTACTTTATCCAGCCATTTGAGGAATAAATGAGATAACATTTGTAGTGTGTCTGGCATGGTAATTGGCTCATAGTAGATGTGCAAAAAAATGCCACATTTCTCTCCTTCCTCAGACACACATATGCACACACCTGAAATAATATTTCAAGGGAGCTTTTTCAAAGGATTGATGACTTTTGTTCTGAAGCACCAGTTCCTAGCAGGCAGAAATAATGAGTGTACAGAGTTGAGTTCTTTCCAAAATATGGGTGAACTGCATAATCGCTAAGTAAATAAATTGGTGTTGGTTCTTCATTGTGGGAGCTAAAGAAGTGGAAAGCTCACTCCTGCCCTCCCTGAGTACACAGTGACACTGGGAAGACAAAGTACATATACTGTCAGCATTCAGAGATGAAGAATAAAGACATTTGAGTACTGTTCCTGTCTGGTTTGGTTATTAAGACTCCCAAACATGCCGTCAGCCATCCTAAGGCTACTAGTTCCCACGCTCCCCTTGTGTAGGACCATGTTTAGCCTCTCTTTCCCCAGGCAACTCAGCTGCTGCTGGGAACACCACCATTATAGCTCTTCCCCCAGACACTCCACACCACTGCTGCTGCAGGCTCTGCTCTGGCTCCCCATCTGCTCTCGATTTTGCTGCAGCCCATCCCTGTGGAGGCTGAGCCTCAGGATTCCACCATGCCTGGGCTCCAGCTGCTCCACCGAAAACTGTCAATTCTGCCCTGCCCTAAGTAGAAAATTCAACATGCAGCACCTATTTCAACCATCCTCAGACATCAATGTTAGTGATTTCCAGCTTAGACTTTGGAGTCAGGATGCATGGGTTAAAATGCTATTTCCATCACCTCATTACTACAACTTTGTGCAAAGTGATAATTAAGCCTCAGTTTCCATGTCAGAAAAATTGGGGCTAATAAACTAGTACCCACCCCATTTTGAAGGCTAAATGAGATCACATGCACTTAGCATAGCACATAGTGTGTTGCCAGGAAGTATTTGCTATTATTATGTAATGACTGCAGTTTTGGAGTATGAGGTGTGTGCCTAGTTCACCTTTTCTTCATCACATTTTCCCCCAGAGGTCGGGCCAGTGCTCCTAAATCACTTGATCTCCTCCCCAACTCTCTCTTTGCGTCCCAGAATGGGACACACAATCTTCAACTTAGCCCTGCATTTGAAAAAGCTGTTTTCCTCCTACAATCATTTACTTTCTTACCAAGGATTTGCCATAGTTTTCAAATCCCTGCACTAGTTTGAGACTCTTAATCTTGGTATCTAGGAAAGTATTCAAAGTACTCAGCATCATTTCTTCCAAATAGCCTGGAGTCTTTCACACAATGAAGGACCCAGTAAAACCTACTATACACTAAAGTCCAAGAATGGATGTGAAGATCAGGCATCCTTAAAATTCTTATTAAAACCATCAATGGAAGCCATTTTGTCATGAGAATGATGCAAACAATCAGTGCTCTTGGAGTTCAGAGAAAGAGCTCTCGACTCTGCATAAGATGGACAACAATATAACAACCTGGGCTTGAACTTTGTCAGTTATGGCCTCAGAGGAGTCACTCTTGGTTAGAATTTTCTGACTAGAAAATGAATATACCTGGGAAGGGTCAACCTGAGTAGAGAATTCTTGAAACATGGGCTGCGGGGCCACTTTTTGCACTGAACCCCAGGTGGGTAAGAACAGGGTACAGGGGTAGGATGAGTCTGTTATTTTCACAAGGTGCTAGAAATATCAGTCAGAGAGAGGGCAAAGAAGCCCTGGACAAGCAAAGAGAACAAAGGTGGAGAAGATGAAATAGAAAGCAGAGGAGCAAGAGGACAGAGAGGAAGAAGAAAGAAATCTAAGAAACTAAGAAGGCTATTTAAGAAAAGTCAATACAAACTGGAGAAAAAAAAATTGCTCAGGTCTCTTAGAGTAAGCAACTTCACTCAACTGCAAAGCACAATGAGCACCTTGAAAGCATCTTATCTCAAGTGTGTGATACTTAACAGTAGATTCTAACAGTAAACAAGAGCATAAAGATGAGATGCTGCAGGTCCTGGAAGTGACACTACAGGTGTCCAATTTAGAGCCTTCCTATCTAGACACTCAAACTTTAATTTGATGAAAATAAGAGTTTGCTGGACTCCCACTATGATTTCATCCTTGACCCACAATGGCATTTTGTGAAATAACTTCCATAGGTTTCCTTCTATCATTTTACAAGATAAGACTGATTTACTCAAGAAAAGTGATTTAAAAAGCTATCATTGATCTTGAGAAATCTTTTAAAGTCTATGACATTTTTTGGCTCAGCAAGGTCAACTTTTGTTCCAAAGTTTCTAAAGAAAACCTCTTATCTTTAAAGGGTTGATTGATTTATTTTAAATGGCAATATTATTTCTTCTTGTACCCTGTAAACCATCTTTGTTTTAAATTTAGTTTTCTAACATCTCCATAATCACTGAACCCATAAGAAAGAGCATTGGTCTCTCTTCTATAATTTCTGTAATGGCCTCAAATCCAGCAGGTGCTACAATGGACCTGTTAATGAGTAATGTGGCCTTGCCCCAAGGTGTGATTGGGCACTTGCTCAGGGTCTTGCAGAGTAACATATACCTTTTATACTTTTCCAGACAAGATAGGAAGTAAGAGGCTACCTTGAGACTAAGCCTCGTACCTGGCCTTTAGGATGATTTTAAACTTAATGTGTAAGTACTGAATACAAACATCTAAAGAAATTATTAGGTCACTTGCTTAAGTGATAGAATATTTACCAATCAAGAACAATGATGTTAATTGATGGATCTAATATTCAGAGTTTGACTTCCTTCAGAGTTTCCGGGTCCTCCATAGCTCCTCTGTATGCCCCCTCATTTTCTCTGCCCACAACAAGGGCACCTCGAAAACAGGGGCTTCCAATCCCAGACTTTTATACTGTACCAGTTGCATGAGAGACCAAAGCTCCATCCCCTAGGATGATGAACCTCATTGTGACCTTGACTTACTTAGCCCATATCTAGAGTTTCTCCTGCCAAGAAGAGGTAAAACAACACTGCTTATTGTCCAGGTGATTTTGGATAGGGCATCAAAACACCTGGGGACTTAACTGTTATTTTTTTTTTCTGTGAATTGGAGTGTTTAGGAGGATTCACTGACATCATGTATGAAAGAGCTTTACAAGTCATAAAATGCTAAATCAGGATCAGACCTGCCTCTAAGCTGTGTGGGATCTGAGACAAGATTACTACTAGAGACACACATACCATATGCCTAAGTCTTTAAATATTATAAAAACTGTTAAGTTAAGTTAAATCTTTTTGCCTTAATAAAGACCTGAAATGCCTGGTTTAAATAAAGAATTTTAGGACTCCTTTGCTGGAGTGTGACCTTGTCCCACACCTCTCCACTTTTCTTTCCACTCCATTTCTCATGTACCACAAAGGACATCATGTGGGCATCTTAGTTCACTGGTTCAAGCTCTCTCAACCTCCTCCTCCAAACAGTTGCTTCTTTGTTAACTCCATTAGCTTAGAGATATGCTAGAACAGAGAATCAAGAATGGTTCTGTTTATGATGCACATGATAAACCATAGGACTTTATCTCTCCCCTTCCTTTCCCTTCCCGTCCCTTTCCTTCTTTCTCTTTTTTCTCCCCTCCCTCTTCCTTTCCTCTCTTCTCCTCTTCCCTCTCCCACCTCTCTTCCTCTCCTCTCCTCTCCTTTCTCTGACAGTGAGCTAAATTAGTAACTGTTAAAATGTGAGAACCATTGATCTGCTTTCTGAGAAGTCAATTCATTGAGATCATTATCCTTATAGCATTTTCCTAGCATAGATGACCATGTACCAAAAATATTTAATGGCTGAAGAATAAACTTTTCTTTGTGATTTTATTTTTTTCTACTTCTTCGTGATTTTATTTTTTTTCTACTTTTGAAATTGCAAAATCAAATTTATATCCTTTGACCTTTTCCTTCCTTTCCCAGTTTTTGTTTCTATTTTAAATAAGCTGTAGCTGAGTAATAGTGAGACTTGTTATAGTCTCAGTGCAAAATACTACCCACTAATGTGTGGGCAACAGTATCATTGCTATCAGTTATTATATTTAGTTAATAAAGTGCATGAAGAATACATGCAAGGTTTTGGGGATGCAATTTTAAATTTACCTTGAGGCTGTTTATTTCCTTATCAAATATTTAAATGACTTCCTCTTTATAGTGTGATGTATTGATCTGATGCAATTGAACCCTTGACTACTACAGTGATAGTAGTCAAATAGCATCACAGTAGCAAGAGTTGGAAGATGGGCTTTTAGTGGAGGTTACAATTTAGAAAATGAAAGATCATTTGGAATTGCTGCTTTTAGATGTTTTACCTTCATAATATCAATACCTTGCCTACATATATGGTATTTGGATACTTACTAGAAAAATAAGACCTGACTAGGACTAGCAGAGGGATCAGGGAGACGTGCTCATTCATCCCCTAGGATGATGAACCTCATTGTGACCTTGACTTACTAGCATCAGGGAGACGTGCTCATTCAGGACTAGAGGAAATCCTATGTGACAGCCATTGAATAGTCAGCTGATTATTTTTAAAGAAAGGACTTGTGGTACTTCTTGCCAAATGTTGTAGTCTATCTAGCCTGACTGGAATCAGAGAAGGCTGAGATGAAACCAGAGGGTTACTCACCCAGGCTTCCCATCAACTGATAGATACTATAAATTCTAACAACAGAACTTAAACCATTAAGTTTAAGGCTTTGATATCTTTTAATTCCATCTTCTCTGGTCACATGTTTGGGAACCAACATGGACACTGTGATGCCACTACTTAATTGCAACTATTTTGTTACCAAGGACTTCTTATAACACAGTAATAACAGCTAACAATTATCTATATTTGACCCAATGTTAAATCCTCCACACACATTTCCTCATTTAATCCTTATGTTAACCCTATGAGATACTATTATTATATCTATTATACAAAAAAAGAAGACCAAGGTACAAAGAGGTTAAATAACTTACCTGAGATCACAGAGCTGTGAGACAGTGAGACCAGGTTTCAAATGTAGACAGTGAGGCTAGACATAAATCCATCATCTTGATCCCTCTTAACATCTACAGAACTCTTAGTGAGGGCTTTGGACTTTGCAGGGTTTGGAACATAGATCTGAGTGGATCTTCTGTATACCCGGTGGGGTCAGAGACCTGGTTAACATTTGTTTTACACTTGCTAATAAAAATAAAGAAAAGGGTGAAAATTTGATTTCTAGAACAACTTAGCAGTGTTCTGGGGGCTCTGAGTTTTAGCTCTAAGGGAACCAAAGAATCCCCCAAATTGTCTGCAATCCGAAGGCTACAAGAAAAGGAAACGATTGTCCCATCTGTGTAAAAGTTCAGGATCCTGGTCCAGGTAGGGTAAGAGGCAGCAATTGATGTACACCAAGCAGCGGAGATGTTTGTCCTTCACCAAAGTCCACAATTATCGGTTGCATCAGGGCCTGGAGCAGCTCCAGAGGCAGGCTGGTCTCTGGCACTGATCTACTAGTTCACCCCGCCATCCCCCACAACCTGGGGCTTTTGGATTGAATGTCCAAGGAACTGTTGTCACATTGGCCTGAAGTTTCCAGTTCTATAAATCTGATCTCTCCCCAAGGCTTACCTTGATGTTGATTCCAAGTCTAGTGTAGGGGTTGACGATGATGTAAGAGGCAAATGCTTGAAAACTGAACTTGGATCCTTTCGGGCTATGGCTGAGCTTAGAATTCTGAGCGGCTGAGTCAATGGTGAGGAGAAAAGACAGATGAAGTACATGCCAGGTTCTCTAGTGTGTATTCCTTCAAACTTTAATGAGCAGCATAGGCATCCTTTCCAAATCAATGCCCAATGCAAAATGTGGTTTTCTCAAATGCAAATGTGGAATAATAACCTCAGTGCTTTGGTGAACTTTAGAGAAACTGTGGTAACAGAAAAAGTTTTCAAACTCTTATACATGAGATATTGCAACATTAAGTTTCAATGAATTAAAATTTACTTTATTTAAATGATGTGAATAAAATTTACTGTGTTATATTCAAATTATGAACCAGTTTTTACACTATCCTTTTAAGATGAATGATTATTATGCTGATAATTATTGAAGATGACCTTTTCGTACACTTTATTATGTTTGTTGAATCTTTGCCTCTATTTTATTCCAGTATCTAGAGTTAATCTAGATACTAGAAGTTATAAGGCAATCAGTTGGCAGAAAGTCTAGGTAAGTAACACTTTAAAGCATCTCTGGTTTTACCTCAGCCTTTTCTGATTTTCATAAGGCTATAATATTTGGTGGGGGGTACCACAAGATCTTTTTTGAAAAACACCCAGATTTTAACTTTCACAGATTGGTAAAATTAAATATTGATAATAATAATAATGACAATAGCAAGCATAATACATATAGTAATTAAAGGGGACTGACATAAGGTTTAGAACTTTAAAACTTTTAACTTATTTTCTAATTACCTGAGTAGTAGTTGAACACATTCTCTTTATTTAAAAATATCAAATATAGATAAAGCGGAAGTCTCCGGTGACATCCACTTAATCTCAGTGTCTTTCAAAAAGTTTGCTATGCCACCTTCCAGAATCTTCTCTATATATTTACATGCATGCACAGGTCCATATAAAAGTATACACTTTGGATGGTTTATTTATATAGGTGGCATTACATTCTACTTCAGGTTCTTTATACTTAACCTTAGTGATTTTTCTATATCAATGCAGCTCTATTTCATTTTTTTTATCATTGTACCTGATTCTATAATGTGATTCTATCACAGTTTATCAAACATTACCTATTTCCTCATCTATGCTTCTTTTTGCACTTGTGTGGACATGCTAGAGAAGTATTCTCATATATGCACAGAAATGGGTATGTAGCCTTCTATTTTTTCCAAGTAAAGTTTTAATAAAATTCAAATTTCCATGAACTCTCTGACTATTTCCTAAAATATAAAGGGCAATCACACTTTCAAAAGGGACATAATTATAGGGGGAAAAAAAAACCCAGTCTTCTCCAAGAAAGGACAGATGAAAATCTTACCCAGTGATGATCAGCGAAAATGTCAGCAGGAATGAGCCCTGGTGCCAGAATCTTATTCAGAGAACCACTGCTTGGGTCTCACTAATAGCAAATGAACTCCTTTCCCATCAACTAATTCTTCCAAAAGAAACAATAAAAGACAGGGCTGTGGATGCCAGGCCATAGTGGCTGAATTCCCTCCTGCTGAGCTGCTTGTTGCCCCGACCCCTGGCTCCACAGGAGGCATCAAAGGGGAGTGAGTTAGCTGTGGGCTAGTTTATAACTGGCTCAAGAGGGTTCCTTCTAAGCAAGAACTGCTGGTCTCTAGTGTGGGGTTGCTTCTTAAACTGTTGTTGTTTCTGGGAGTATGGCATATAAATTGATGAGATGATGGCAAACAGAGAAACCTTCTTCATTACACATAATATAAATTAAATATTATTTATAATATATAACATTCAATATATAATAACTTCAATATATCACACTGTAGTCCCCTTTATCCATGGGGGCTATGTTCCAAGACCCCTGTTGATGCCTAAAACCATAGTTTTACTGAGCCCTGCACATGTTATGTTTTTTTCTAAGCATACACACACACATACATGATAAAGTTTAATTTCTAAATTAAACACAATAAGAGATTAACAATAATAACTAATAGTAAAATAAAACAATTTAAACAATATACTGTATATGGTAGTTGAAGGAAACTGGACTCTGGGTGGTAATCATACAATAGAACATATAGATGTCAAATTATAATGTACACCTGAAAATTACATAATTGCATTAACCAATGTTACCCCAATAAATTTAAAAACAAAAACAAAAACAATATACTGTAATAAAAGTTATGTGAATGTGGTCTCTCTCAAAAGATCTTATGGTACTGTACTCAAACTTTTCTCTTAAAAAAAGCAATTTATGGCTCCTCTGGCTTCTCTTTGTCATATTCCAACTGCCAGCATCACTACACTTGCACTTTGGGGCCGTTATTAAGTAAAATAAGGGTAACTGAAACACAAGCACTACAGTACAAAGATAACCGAGCTGATAACCTAGACGGCCCTAAGTGACTAGTAGGGAGAGAGTGTATCCAGTGTAGGCATTGGACAAATGGATGAGTCATATCCCAGGGGGGATTGAGCAGGATGGTGCCAGATTTCATCAGGACAGAGAACAATTTAAAATAATGAATTGTTTATTTCCAGAATTTTCTATTTAATATTTTCAGACCACTGTGGGTAACTGAAACTGTGGAAAGTAAAACACTGAAAAATAGAGGGACTATTAGAATTCTATACTAGCTTAATATTCATTAGAGAAATGAAAATAAAGATACTTAACATCTAATTTAAGAGACATAGGTTGATTGAAAGAAAAATATTTAAAAGTGAATCTACATTTATTGACATAGAAAAATCACCAAGGTTAAAGTAAAATAACTACTCTGTATGATCCTGAGCAATTTTCTCTGCCTTCTTGAATCTCAGTCTCCTCCTCTTTCAAATGGGCCTCAAAATGTCATGAAGATCATATACTATAAATGTTAGAAAGTGTCTGGCACGTACGGAGTGTGAATAAGTAAAGATTTGACTCTCTTTCCATTTTCTTCTCTTCCTCTCCCCAGAATTTCCTTCCCTATGTCCTAATTCAGAGACTTATTTTGACCAATTTGGAAATTTTGTTAATCAGTTTGACTAAGATATTAATCATTAATAATTATATCTGTATTCAAATTGTGAAATTCTGAAAACGAGTGAATCAAAACTAGCAGATCTTCTACACACAAATAAACGTATCTCTTAGTGATGGAATTTCAGGTCCCTAGGTGAAATTCTTGAGGAGGGAGAGATTCCTGGAGACAGAAAAAGAATAGCATGCAGATCATTTGTTTGGCTTGAATGGGGTGCAGAAGAATCTGGCTTGTGCCATATTCCAATGAACAGTTGTCACTTCCTCTGGGCCATAGTATCTACTTTCTGACATATGAGGCCATGATAAAAATCCAGTAAGATTAAAAAAAATAAATGTTTGTTTGAAAAAAATGAAACTGGCTATAGCTACTCATCTAGAAGTAATCTAGGGGAAGTGAAAGCTTCTGGTTCAGTTTTGAAACTGGGTTTTACTTTCCAGTGGACTGGAATGTACAAAGAAGCCGGGCTTGCAGGAATCTCCCACAGGCCTCCCCAAGATCCTTTGTGAAAATGTAAGTTATACTTATTCTCACTCAGAGTGAGAGCGTCATGTATTGTCTGGAAACAATTAGAGGTATTTTTCCATCTTGATCTGACAACCTTAGACACAGGCAATTGCGGGGGATGGGGGTGGTTCGAAGTTGGAGTTCTACTACTGTTAACTATTTAAACAGTTAAAGTTTTAAAACTAATTAAATCCAATATACTCGGAGTCCCAAAGGGTGGGCACTGATGGAACTGGGAGGCTCGGAGAGGTTTAAATGTCGCCAGAAAGAAAAAAATCTCGGAGCTCTGGAAAATATTTTGTCGCTGCTAATGATTTTCCAAGACCCGTCAGGAAAATGGTGTGACAATGAAAGGCTGTTCAGGAGAACACTTGAACTGACATCAGAATCTGCCTGGGGAACTGGGTGATTGCAGTCAGCCTGGCATCATCCTGATTCCAGGTGTGGCACCCGTGCTTCAGAGCCTGACCAGGCTGGACACATGGATTCCAGAAAGACTTGCTGCAGAGTGAAGGGTCTTTTTGTCATGACATGCCAGTCTCCTGGAAACTGCATCTGGGTTATTAAAAATAGAAATTATGCTGGCCTACCTATTGGTTTGCTTTGAGAGAAGGCTAGTGTGGAAAAGAGGTCAGAAAGGGGTCAGGGAAGCCTGAGAAGGCACTCAGAGAAAGCGGGCCAGGGTGGACAAGAGATATGCAAAACCTGAGAAAACCTCATCTGGCAAGTTTTGTGAAAAACCTTTTAAACATTGTTTAAAACTGTAGTTTGAGGCAAATGTTCCCACCTTTCCCCAGTTTGTAAGCAAAGTCCAAATTGCCAAGTGCTGTAAAGGCTAATTGTGTCAACAGCACAAGGCTCTGCATCTGCCAAATGGTAATCGACAAAAAGGCCTCACATTTGCGTGGGAACCTAACACTCTGCAGCATGTTTTCACAGCCATGGCTTAGTAGATCTTTATGGTAAACCTGTGGGGAAAGCAGGAAGGAGACATCATTTCAAAGATGGGAAAATGGGGGCTGAAAAGGGTGAAGGATCTTGTGCAGTATCGCAGAGCTATTGAGTGGTGAGGCTAGGATTCACACCTTGTCCTCCCACTATACTCAGTCCTGATGCTGCTGCGTTGCCCTCCAGCAGAGAGCCTGGGCCATGCAGTGAGCTTATGCATTGGGGAGTTAAGACTGAGAATAACATCTCTGTTTGGATACAGTTATCTGTTTCTTTTCCTGCCTTCTTTTGGCTTCCCTTTCTTTCCTTGTGTCTGCAGCCTCCATATGGAAATGAGTAAAAGGGCCATGCCTCCAGCCCAGGAGCAGAAGCAGAACACAAAAGCCGTGGCACGAGATGCCTGGTGTCCTAAGGCTCACACTCAGTAAAGCAGCATTTTCATTTGAGCTTCAGAATAGACTTCCTAAAATATAGAAATCACCGGAAATCTCTGCCTGCAGAGCCATCAGTAGATTGGGACAAGAATGAGAAGCATCTCGTTTTTCTCCACTGAGCATAACTGAACACCTGAAGAGTTCTTGAGAATATACCCTTTTAAAAAATATCAGTCTTTTTTTTTAATGGATAGAAGAAATTTTTTTTCTTAATCAGTAAGAAACAAAGTAGCATTAAAAACTGGAAATATGAATAATATTAATGCCATGCTAAAGAAAGCTTTTCTTAGAAGATGGATTTATGTTAGTCACGAAGTCTCTTAATTTTGATCAGAACAGACTTTAGAGTTGATAAATTTGTGCCTGTGATTTTTGGGTCAGGTTGATAATAAACCTCTGTGTTCCCCACTGAAGATCCTGGAGCTGGCAACAGTGCCCAGGCCTGACCCGGTGGAAATGTGGGCAATGGTAAGCAAGGCAGAAAAGCGGGCGTGCCCGACACCAGGAACCGAAGCCCAAGTAGTCAGCCGGACCTTCTGGTCCCTGATTCTGCATGTTTTTATTTTCATTTTATGCAAAACTTGAATTAATTGTCTAGTACACTTCCTCATTTCCTCAACAAACTTGGAGGAGGTAACAGACTGGCCCACAGTAAAGAAGTGAGAGTTGAGAGCCTGACAACAAAAGCAGCATAAAACCCACAAGCGACAGACTTTAGAACCACATCATATTCATCATTCTGGGGCCATTTGTCTAGGGGCAAATCCTACCACCCACCTCAATAGGCTTTGAAGTCAACTCTCTTCTATTAACCTGTACAATATTTGAACTTCCAAAAAAAGAGTCACATTATATTCAGCACAGACTACCTGAGAACACAGGAAATGTATAGTATTTAAAAACTATTTTTATCCAAATGATAATAAGTCTGTCATGCTCCATTTTCTTATTGTGTTGAAAAATACATAACATACAACTTACCATCTTAACCATTTTTAAGTGTACAGTTCAGTAGTGTTAAGTATATTCACACTGTTGTGAAACAGATCTCCATAACTTGTTCATTTTGCAAAAACTGAAACTCTATACCTGTTAAACAACAATTCCCCTTTTCCTCCTCTCCTCAGCTTCCCATTACCACCATTCTGCTTTTTGTTCTATGAATTTGACTAATCTAGACACCTCACATAAGTGGAATCATATAGTACTTGCCTTTTTGTGACTATATCACTTAGCAGAATGTCCACAAAGTTCATACAGGCTGTACCATGGAACAGAATTTCTTCCCTTTTAAGGCTGAATAATATTCCACCGTGAGTATGCACCACGTTTTGTTTATCTATACATCCATCAGTGGACATTTGGGTGGCTTCCACTGCTTGGCTTTTTTGACCACCACTGCTATACACATGGGTGTGCAAACATCAATCTGAGACCCTGCTTTTATTGTTTTTTAAAGAGATAATTCCTCTGCTATTCAGAAGACATGACTGTCAAAAAGTAACTTGAAAACAAGCCCTTTTAAAATTTAAATTATTTACAGAGAGCTGGGTTTTCTTCCTGATAAATGATTTTGTGTCGTATCCTGATGGTTGGCTGTGTGATGTCCCAGGATGGGGACTTCTGTCTCCATCCCTGAACAGGCATCATTCCTCAGCCATAGCTGACTTATTTTCTCCCCATCCATTCAATATTTCAGGTGTGAGCACTTCATTCTTTCTTTACCACGTGCTTCTGCTTCCACCCTATGACCTTCTCTTCCCTAAACAGAGGAGAGTCCTGACCCCTGTCCAGGGGCCCACCCCCATCCTTACCTGGAGGGGACCACCACCCGCCTCACTTCATTGGTTATCATTATTATGTCATCCAGATCAATCACTGGGCACTCGCACTGTTGTAACTGTCGCTTTGATCATTCGTTCCACTTGGTTAGTCCTCATCAGACCCAGGCCCCACTAATCGGAAACAGCGGCCTTCCAAAGCAAGGCGACCTAGTGACCAGGGGCAATTACCACATTGTTTGGTTTTTAAATTAGTCCCTTCTTGATGCTCTGATCACCATCAGGAGGCTGGTGATTCAGAAACCAAGGGGCTGCCTGCGCTCTGCCTCTTGCAACCGGCCTCATTCACACACGCCCTGTGGTGGTTCCAATTGACTATGACCTGAGTGGGCCTGAAAAATACTGTCCTCAACCCAGAAGCTTAGTCTCCTCCTAAGGAGGAGTCCCCGCTGGGCATTCTCACCTACAGGGATTTGCACATAAGATGATTCCCATGCTACCTTATTTCCTCTGTGAGGACCTATGGGGTCTTCTCATTAGGACTGAGCCACATACCACCAGAGCCCTATAGCTCAATAGAAGCCTGTTCTCTTCTGGCCTACACCCCAGAGGGTGTGAGAACCGGGTGTGAGGTTGGCAGAGGCAGACATCTCCTCAGTTTCCATATAACTGAGTACAAGGAGGCTCCAGCTTCCAGCTTAAATGTCTGAGGCTGGACTTAGAGAAAGGTTTGTGAGGGTCATTTGGCATGAAATGAAAGGTAAATCTATGCCATCTTCCAGTACATCATTTTTCTTAATGTCAGTGTTTCCCAAACTTCAGGCATTTAGGTATGGCTTTCATGATTTTTGCCATGCATAATCTTCTTTATTTTAAAAGAATTATTTAAAAGAAAACTGCCTCATACTTTGATTGGAAAGCATGTTATTCCTTGTCTGCCTTTCAGCAATGACATCTAAAAATGTCATTTATTCCCACCCCAATGGACACCCAGCTCCAGTGTTTAGCCCACAGACAAATGCCCCTCATCTCCTGCTAGTCCAGTTACAGTATCTACCATTACTTGGGGTGAGACAGCTTGGTGGCCCCTGAATAGTATCAACTAAATTTGAGGGTTACGATTGCTAATGAGCAACTGTAGCTTGTTCATGTTAAGGATTTCTATTGTGTAGGTGTAGTCATGGAGGAATGACTGATTTTTCAAAAACAGGCTGTGTGGAATAGGATGGGAACGTTCTAGGCAGGACACTTCTTACCTTCCCTTGGCTCAATGGGGCAGAGTCTTACCTTCTCAAGCTTGATGGGTGACCACTAAAGCTGATGTCCATTCTTCTCATGCTCTCTCTACAAACTCTGCCCTCTCTCTCTTAGAACATGCATCAACCCTCACACTTTTACTGGCCAGAAGAATGTCATTCTTCTGTAACAAAGCTTTTACTCCTAAGATGCCCACTTGGAGACTTTCAAAATATGTCCCAGCACATCCCAAGTTTGCTGTGGCCAAAACAGGAGCGTTCTTAAGCTATGGTTGGTGATCTCCTGGATGGAGCGACTTAAGTTCCTAAGAGCAAATTTCACAAGAAGTACATAAGAAATGCACGTAGCTCCTGCTTTCTCTTTTCTATCTCAGAAGCTACAGGTATCAGGAGGGACATAGTTCAAGCATGCCTTTTGATTTAAGGTAAAAGGGAGATATTTTGTTCTTCAGTAAGGCAGAATATATCTTAATTTAGTAATTGAATTTAGTTCTATTTAGTCTAGTGTGATGGGGGTAGATCTAGTGCTGGGAAGGAAGAATTGACATCGTTTAATACTTAACAGATGGATAGAAAACAAAAAATTTAGAGATAAGAATGTCAGAAGGTTGCCAGCTGCTGTGGGTATGTAGTAAATGGAATTTATTTGAAAGGTTAGGCTTATGTTTATTAATACATGTCTCTCTTCCTATTATATTTTAGATTTACAAATTATTCAGAGGGCAAGCTACTTTTTTGGCTAAATCTTGAGAGAGAAGACTGCAGTGTTCCAAAAAGGTATTTTTGTGTTTCATATAAGCTGTACCTTATAACACAAGAGACGTTTCTATTCTTGAATGGTAGAGAATTTTGCATAGTAATTTGTTAGCCTGTTAGCTCTCTGAAACAGCAGTTATTGCTTTCTATTCTCAAATCTGGATGTCTAAATACCATTAAACAATCATAGGAAGGTGAGCAAACTCCTTGACATGTGCATTAATTTTCATGTCATGAGATATGAAATTCTATTTCTACAAGAGCTCATTAGGCAAGGGTCATTTTTATGCTCTAGAAAGGGTGAATTCACCATTAAAAATGGAAGGAATAGCTCCTCTGAAAGTTTCCCAATAGAAACCTCTCAGCAAAAATTCCTGTGTTGTGTTTTGTATCTATGTGGAGTCAGTCAAAATGATGACAGGCAATGAAGAATGAAGTGAGCCTGACAGGAAGAAGGAGCTTAGCATTTGGAACATTCACAGAGTCTGAGGCAGTAACATCCTGAGGGATGCTGGTCAGTGCTTAACCCATGGATTCAGTCTCTCCAACTTCCCAGTGATGACTCAGTCACTTCACTGTTTAGCAGGGGTTCTTTAAAAAGCAGTAGTTATTACCTGAAAACTGGTTTGACGATATACTAAGTACTACTATGGTTAAATTGAGAAAGGCTACATTTATACACACCTTCTGTAAAAACCATTAGATAAATCTTTGGGTCAAAAGAACAATGTAATAGGATAAATAAGTAGGAAATAAGAGGAGACATCGAACAGAAAGTGGAACACTTGACAGAAACTTCACGTGTGGTAGGATGGATTGGTTCTAGGATTACATGGGACTGCCAAAGGAAAATAGTTTTGTGGTGGCAAGTAAGAAGGGGAAGGATGGGCAGGCTATTGATGAGAACCTGGCTAAACAATTGATGCTCCAGAAACTTAAATATAAAACCAAACATGATGTTTCCTTAAAGCACCAGTTCTTTTTGTTTTGGAAGTAAGAAGTATTCAGTCAACAATTATTTGTTGGGTGTCTGCTACACAGTTATTACCATGTTTGCATTTGTGAGAAAAACTAAAGGATGAGAAATAAGGAGTCTAAATTTAAGTAATTTATAAACTCACTGGGGAACTAAGGGTTAGATACAATGAGAGACTTTAAGTGAGTACGATCGAGCATTGTAATTGAGAGCAAATTCTAAGTGTTATGGGGAAGGGCGCATTGATGAAGGCTAGAAATCTTATTAATAAAAACTTTGAGTTAGTTGCCAAAGGCTTTACAGGAAAATGGCATTTTGACCTAGGCCTTGAAGGATTTTATTGCTCACCAATTTTAGGTGGAAAAAATTTTCACTTTAAGTCATTTCCATTTCAGATCAAGACTATTGTTTCTCACTCTTTCTTTGCAGATTCTTTACTACTTCCCCATGAAATGTTGGTATTCTTCAAATTTTGTACTTGACCATTCTCCCTTTTATAAAACCAAATGATGGATTAATTCAGGAGCAGAGAGACCCTTTTGAAATGCAAACTGCACCATGCTATTCCCACCCTTAAAACCAACCATGGTTTCTGTTGCACTTAAAATAAAACTCAAAATATTTAAGTTAGTTTCAAGTATACACTACATTGGTTAGATAAATTTTAAAAAATACATTAAAAAAGTAAAAAAAGAAGAAGAATATGACCATTTTAGCCAATCAACAGACTAATAAAATTCTAAAAATTTAAAAAAAAAAACTCAAAATCTTGGAGGTTGCTGACATCAAGCTTGACTTGGCAGTTCCATCTGTCAGCATCCACTTCCTGACTCACCACACTGTAGGCACACTGACCTTTTCCCAGTTTCTCAAAAGTACCACTATTTTCTGCTTTGGGGTCTTTGTGCCACTTAGCATCTTCCAGAAAGATTCACTACTCTTCCTCTGGCCAAATCCTATTCATCCTGCCTATCATAGTCCAAAGATCACATCCTCTGAGGGGCTTCTCTGACCTAGAATTCTCTGCTCATAGTGCCTGGTCTTTTCCATTAAGCACCCACCATTATGCTAGTTGGTTGGTGTGTTTAACACACTTCCATGCACGTGGAAAGCTCATAGGGGAGTAGTCATATAGGTTTTGTTCACTGTTGGCATTGCCCGCACATGTTAAGTGCTCCGTAGGGTTTTCTAAATAACTAATAAATCAAAAACAGAACATTCTGGGTAGTTTTGAATAAAGAAGTGGTTAGATCTGTCAGCAATGTGTAGGACAGATTTGAGTGAGGAGTAACAAACAAGAGTAAAGAGACGCATCAGAAAGCCCATGCCTCCATTTGAGGCTGCAATATTTCAGAAAAACTGTGATGAAGTGGGAATGGAAAAAAAGAGGCAAGATTATTACTTTTTTCATATTCTATTATTTTATACTAGGAAAACTCAAGGAATAAAAGCCTCTAAAGATAAATATAAAGTTAAACAAGTTGGACATTTTTAAAAATATGTGCATTAAAATCATAGCTTTTCTACATACTAACAACTAGTTTAAAAAGATATACTGGAAAAAGTATTCCACTCAAAATAGCAAACAAAAATATATGAATAAACTAAATAAGAAATATATGAAACATCTTAAAAATCATAGCAAGGTTAATAAGAAGACTTCAAAAAATCTTTGAAATACCATATTCTTTAATAAGACAATTCCACCTTATTAAAGGTGAATTATACCTATATTTTAACCTATAAATGTAAGACAATAATTTTCAAAGTGCTCAGTGGATTTTTACAGAATTTGATAAAGATGATTTTAAAGTTCACCTAGCTGAATAAAGGTTTGAAAATACCAGAAACACTATTTTAAAAAAGCAGAGGAGGAAGATGTCTTTCTATGTATTAACAGTTTTATGCTATAATGACCGAATGACATGATAAGCAGTACATGAATAGCTAAACTCTTGAACCAAATGGAAAATCCAGAAATGGATCCAACTATTTATTAAAGTTGATATAATAAATAAAATATTTCAAATCTCTGAGGTAAAGGTAAATTATTCAATAAATAATTTTGATACACTGTTGAAATAGTTGAAAAATTGAAAAAATATTAATGTGGATAAAATATCACATATAAAATATATTATAATTATGGCATATATAAATTAAACCATTAAGGTATGAGAAGATGTTCATTTGATATTTGAGTGAGAAAGTACTTTCTTTAATGACACCAAAGACAGAAATCCTATAGGAAAAAACTAATACACTTAGCTATATAAATACTTAAAATTTCTTTGTTAGAAAATAATAAGGTAAAAAGTTAAATAAAAAGGTCAAAAGAAAATAATTGCAACATTTATAACAAAGTTTAATACCCCTAATTAGATAAAGAGCTTTTAAAATTTAATTTTTTAAAATGGCTAATGCTTTTAAAAATGGATATTAAGAATAAGCAATTAACATATACACATATATAAGAAATACATATATCTCATAGAATAAAAAAAGTTGAATTTCACTAGTCATCAAAGAAATGCACATATCAATAGCAAGATAGAATTTTCACCTACATACCTGACAAAATCAACATTAAATGATAAATTAACATCCATTATTATCTATATTCCTGAGAGTGATAAATTGCCAAAACTGCTCAAGAGGGTAGTACACCTCAAAAGCCTCAAAATAAATAAATAAATAAAAATTCCATTTCTAGAAAACTTCCCTCTCCAAGTTAAAACTATATTCGAAGACTCTATAAATAATATCATTTACAACTTTACATATTAAATATTTATTGAGCATCAATCAGGTTTCAAGTACTGCAACTAAGAATTGAGACACAGGAATAAACAAGACAGGTATATAATCTCTGCCATCATAGAGCTTGTACTCTCATAGGAAAGAGCAGTAGTAGCTATGGAACCAAGTTAAAAAAAAATAAAATACTTAGGAATTGCTGAACAATGAAGAAAATAAGCAGAGAAATTGTGATAGTCAGGAAAGGCTTAAGTGATTGTATTTAAGCTAAGTAAGCTAAAGGCTATAAAAGGAATATTTATGCAAGAGCCAGGCACAATAAACAGCAACATAAAAAGTCTCTGGCAGGAAGAGCTTGGTACTTTTCAGAACTGACAGAAGTTCCAGAAGCTGAAGAAGAGTAATGTGGTGAGCAGAGAGGGAGCAAGGGGAGGGTGGCAGCTCTTGGGGAGGAGGTGGTAAAAGTGTGTTGATGGAGTGACGAGTGAGACAGTCATTAGCCACCAAAACAGGACTTTGTGGGGTTATAATAAGCAGCTTGGACTTTGTTCTGTCTACAATGGGTAGCTATGGAAGATTTTTATGGAGGGAAGAGATGCCTTCTAATTTGTACTTTAAAAAATTAGTCTCATTGCTATATGGAGAATGGCATTAAGGGGGATGAGTGAGAATGTAGGAAGAATGGTTAGGAGACGATTAAGAAGTCAGAGAGAGAGGCAATGGTGGGTTGGATATGTATGATGGTAAAGAAAGAAGGATATAACAGAGATGATATAACAGAGATGCTGGTAAATATTCTTGAAACAATCTCTACATTTTGAAAAAAATAAAGTACTGAATAAATTTAGAACCTCCTAAGCTTATTAAAGTTGAAGTGCCAGAAACATCATGAATATAGCTGGCAACTTTTGAATCTTAGGTGCATAAACTGATGAAGGAACAAACTGAAAAAAGTAAAAGAATATAATTGGCAGAGCCAATTCTTAGAGAGGACCTAATGAGTATAATCAAAAGCAGAAGTGAGCAGTACCTCTTGGCAAAAAGAAGTTGCTTCTTCTCAGGGTGACCACAGGTTCTGGCTTGCCCAGGAAAAGTCCTAGGATACTGTACATATATTGTTCTAATGTATTGTGTCCTTGTATAAGTATTACTGTGTTCCCTTTCACTCTCAGAGTGCCCTGGGTATGAATGAGAAATTATATGGTCACTCTGTAGTGCTTCACCAATAATAGGAATGAAGGAAGGAAAGGAGCTCTATTAACAAGTGGAGAGATGCTCAGTAGAATAGATAGAGAACTCAGAGAGATGACCTCAGTCACAGTGAAGTAGGAAGTTAGGTCACCAGAGCACCTGGGGTAGGAGTGGGATGGAGTCTTGAGCAGAGTAGAAGTGACTCTGTAACCAGTGAGGTAGAATAGAGATGAGCAGAAAGATGCTCAGAAGTCCCCAAGCTGGAGAGAAGTCATCAATGTCCCCTACATTCATGGCCCTATTCTTCAAGTGTTAATGTTCGTAATTTAGACTCAACAAAGAAAGATTTTATTATCTTTGATATATTGTGGGAAACTTATTTTATTGTATTCTTTGAAACTTATTTTTTTGTATTCTTTGAAAGCCTTTTAGTCAGAATACTCACAAAATCAGAACCCACCATTTGAACTCTTCAAAGAAAACCAATTTCTTGTATCAAATGGTCACAGATTTCATTTTTTATCTTTTTGCTTATTCAACAAATATTTGTGTATCACAGCACTTCCCTATGTGTAAGGCATAGCACTGTGAGATGGGGATACAACTAGGATTGTATCCCCAAGGGACAGCATGACAACTGGCCCCACTAATTGCTGCCTGTCTGTCCACATTCCCACCTTCCTCCTAGCAATACAGGCTACAAATACAGACACACTTTACAACAGTCATTTTTTTCCACATCCTCATGCACATATTCTCTTTCCTTCTTCTTCTTCTCCCAGACTCAGCCACTCTCCAACAAGCATATACTAATTTTTTCTCTTTCAGTATTTCTTTGCTTTCCTACATCCTCATAGGCTAACAGAGTATATGTGTTTTTGAAAACTATGCTCATGAAGATTTGAATGCAAATATTTAAAGAAGCTTTATTAATAAATTCTCCAAACTAGAAGCAACCCAAATGTCAATCAGTGGATAAGTGAATGATGGTATATCCACATGATGGAACTATACTCAACAGTATAAAGGAACTGATATGTGAAACAACATGGATGAGTCTTAAAAGCATTATGTCAAGTGAAAGTAGTCAGATTCAAAGGGTTGAATACTGTATGATTTCATCTTATATGACATTGTGGAAAAGGTAAAACTATGACACTACCAAAGGTATCCATGGGGAGGACTGACTACAAAGGCGCATGAGGAAAATTTTGGAGTGATTTAAATACTCTGTATCTCTATTGTTACATAGCTGTATATGTTTCCAAAATGCAAAGATCTGTATATCATCAAAAGATTAATTTTACTGTATGTAACTTACCCCAATAAATCTGACAGCTGAAACTTCTGGCAGGTTGGTTTTTGTTTTTATATACACACACATAGAGAACAAGAGAAAAGAAAAAACACAAGAAGAGAGAAGAAAAAGAAAAGAGACTGGTATGATGGAAAAGGGAAAAAGATTTTTGTTAAGATTTTTTGGTAAAGCAATGTAATTCCTAGTTGATGTAATTGAAATAAGGTGTTTAACTGCTTAAAATTGCCAGCTACATGTCAAAGACATATGGGTGAAATAAAAGATCTACCTTAAAATTTGAGAGAGTCTCGAAAATTACAGTAAATAAAACATTTAAAATAAAAGTTATATCGTTACAGAATAAAGCAAAAAATTGGTGCCTCTCTCTTCACTTATGATACAGCTCTATCATAAACTCTCCCCAGGCCAGAAGACTTGTGTTCATCTGCACAGCTGTCTTAGAATAAAATGGATATATTCACGCCACCCCTCTCCCCACCACCCTCCATATGATAACCTGAAATCATGGTGATAGCAATGCCTAACTCTTTCTTAGTACCATCCTCTTCAGAGGCACAGGCATTATCCAGTTCAGGTCATAGCAAAAAAGAGGGAGTGACTTGTGATTTTGCCATTTAGAGAATGTGAGTAAAATTAAAATACAGGATTACATTTGAAATCCACATATGGCAACAGATTCACTTTTTAATCAGAATGAGGAGCCATACTTGCAAAATATTTGGGCCAATTAATACACATGAGTCCAAAGACAGCACAGAAAATACTGGTAATGAAGCAAGAAACAGTAACTTAGCTCACAGAACAAGGTGGGCTAGATTATGAGAAGAGCTGACTCCTGGAAGGCCAAGCCTGCACTGAGTAAAATCCATTCTCCCTCCATCCCATCTTCCACCCCGAACCCCAATCTCTCTTTTGAGCCGTCACATTAGTGTTCCGGCTTCCTGTCCAAGAACTTAAACATGAGAGGATAAAAGGTGAGCTTAATGTTCTTTGCTAGGCGTCAGTCCCCTTTCTTTCTTCTTAAAGACAGGCCTATGAACTCCACTGGGGATTAAAAAGTAAGAATTCAGTATTTTTGATAGAATGAGTTGAGGGCCCCATCATAAGGATTTAGTGGGAGCCATATGAATAGGTACCCCATGGGGTTTCTGGGGCCTGTTCCCCAGACTTTGGCCATGCTGTTTTCACATATGGAAAAATGTAGGTATAGAGTTTTCTTTTTCAATCTTAACATCCTCTGGTTAAATCATATGCTTGCATTTCTCAGCCATTTCTGTCCAAATATATTTTCCTAATGAGGCATTATATTCCTATGAAATCAAGCTGCTTTTCCTCAACAGTAATATATATATATATATATATATATATATATATATATATATATATATATATATTAAAAACACAAACCCTATTAGTTTGTGAATAATAACATTATATTATTTTTAAAATAGTATATGATGATAGTCTCAAATGCTGGGAATCACCAATTACAATTTATTTGTGATTCAAAAACACATTTTTGGAACATGGTTCCAGATAAAATTTACAACATGGGATAGGTTTCTAGTCTAGCCCATACTATTATTCCTAATTAAATGAAAACACACACACACACACACACACACACACACACACACACACACACACAAAACTATAATAATACTGTTTTAATGGTCAAAGAAAAACAACTGAATGCTTTAGAAATTATTGAAATAAAATGATAGTTGAAGAGAAGCAACAAACCCAGAAAGATTATAGAAAAAAAGTAATAAAACAAGCAAAAATCCACAGAATCATTTATCTTAAATGTGGGTAGTTAATAAAAAAGTGAGTAAATTAAAGAAAAAGTTTTTAGATTGAGTTATATGGATTTTGTGGGGAGTTTCCAGGCATTTTTAGGGGTTGAGAAATTAACAGCATGTTTTTTTATTAAACTACATTCCTATCGAAAGGAACAGATTTCCTTGGTGCTGCATATTGCTAATGTTAGGCTTCACTTGGGGGCTCACAAAGGGGAAATCAATAGAAAGAGAAACTGAATAGCAGTGGCTTTCCTGAAGCAAGAAGAGATAGTGGGTTCACTGCAGTCTTTCTCATTATATGGAAAACAAAGTTCCTTCCTGCCTTTCCTACACATTTCTCCCAGGTGGCCTCTTTCTCACCCATGGATTCTCTCACTGATTTTAAAGAGCTGACTCTCAAATTTGTTCCTGAAGCTCACATCATGTTTCTGAACTTCAGACCTTCCACTGAGTTGTCCCACAGATGAATCAAGTGACATTTTCCAACAAGTACACTCATTCCCAGTCCCACCCAAGTGTTCCTTACCAATCCCACCCAGACCTAGAAAACAAAAGAAACCATTCTCTTAATTGGTAGCACCCTTCCCATCACCTTCCCGTCACTTGGGCCAGAAGTACTAGGGTCACTTGTTCTTGGACTCCAACTATAGTCAGCCCTCATAGCCTTTCAAATTGTCCTATCCGACGTCTCTCAGCTCTGTTCCCACTGTCCCACCCAAACCTTACTGCAGTAATTCAGTTATTACAGTAACAGCTCTTCCTGCCTGCTGTTTGGCCCCTTGTGGTCTATTTCCAGATTGCCAACCAAGTGACCATTGTGCTGTTCAAAATCTTCCAGGGGCTCTGCATTACAACAGGACTGCTGGAAGGGAGACCTCAGCTTCAAAGTCAGTGCAGGAGTAGGAGGAGGTGGTACAAGGTCATGCTGTTTAAAATGCAGATTGCTGGGTCCCGCCCTGGGATAATGGAATCTGAACCTTCGGGGGAAGGGGAGCTGGTAAGACCTAGAAATCTACATTTTTGAGCAAGTTGGGGTGGTTTTTGTTTTTTTGAAAAAAATGTACTTATGTTTGAAAACCACTGATTTAGGAGATGACCTTCACTCCCTTGGACAGGGTGAAAGGTCATTCACACTCCTTAGTCTGTCCATTCACTCTGAGGTCTCATCTCCTCCTACTCCCCACTTCCCTCTCTTCTACAAATACAGGGCCATTTCCCAGATTTCATTTGTCTTTGCCCTGCCTGAGATGCTCCTCTGGCCCCCATTTTTTTGGTGAATATGATTCACTATTCAAATCCTAGCAGAAGCTGGCAAACTGAAGTGGAAGAAAAGTAATTATTTGTCCCAGGGTTTCTAAGGGTGCTCATGGCAATTCTTAGGGTACATTTTAATAGCCATTTTCTACGTCTCTTTTGGTTACCGTTAAAGGAATCACCAGAAATACTCTCTGCTCCAGTCTTTATTTAAGAGTAGAACCAACTATCCCATTAAAAAATAGGACATAAAAATAAGCTTACACCTGCTCCCACTGACATTTACACTAGGCCCATGTCTGAGCCACATAGAAACAGGCTTTTTAAAAAAATGGCTTTATAAAAGAAAAGGTGCTGAAAAAGCAAAAATAATCATTATTATTTGTTCTAAAATTCTAGTGTATATTTTCCATCATTTTTATTTATAATATAAAGTACTTTTCTCGGTAAATCAACAAATATGAGTATTCATGTCACCAAGTGCTGATGATTAAAAATAATTACTTTAATGGTAGCTGGCCGGATGCCAAACACGATCGGATTTTGCATTTTGAGCATGATCATGGATAATTTACATCTCCTTTTGCACCAATACCCCACAATCCTTAATGGGTTCTATTTTAGTTTTTATGAATTAATAGAAATGTAGTAACTAATTCTTTATATGATAGTCTACTGTTTGCTTTTAAAAATCCACAGAATTATCTTTTTTGTCCTCCCTTTAAATCAGGATGGCTCAACTTCACATAATTCTTCAAGTTACTTATTTAAAATGTTTAGCTATCTGCTTTCCATGAGTCCTGACACAGAAATGGGACAAAAGAGAAAGAAAAAACAGGACCAGATCTCATGTCTCCCAGGGGGCCTCTTATTTACTCAGAAGAACTTTGTGGCCAAGCCTGTACACTGTCTCCTTCACAAACAAAGCACAGGATCCCTCAAAAGTCCCAGCCACAGCCTGAGTGGCCCCAAGTCTTAACTCTGGGGCCTCTCGGTGTGAAAGAAGAGAGGGCTATCTCTTCTCCTTTCTTGTTCCTTGCAGGTGTCAAATAAAAGATATTTCAAAACAGGGTTACAACAAATTATAGCAAGTTTTTTGTTTACATTTAACAAATTAACACTTTTACCAAAAATGCAATAACTGTATTATTCAGAAGATAATAGTAGAATTTATTTAAAAGATATGTATTAATACATGGTGCCCTAAAGGCAGTGTGACCCAATAATAGGAATCCAGTTTAAATTTGTATAATTTTTTCAATCCTATCTATGTATCTCTGTGACACTTTATGGGAAAAGGACAGTTTATAGTCATTTGAAGATAATGCCAAAAGTAAAAATTTGATGTCCCTAAAAACTGAGAGGCCTGGATTGGATAACCCTTTGGCCTCTAGGCTAGATAGATTTGTAAATATATGTCATGTACATGCATTTTAAAATGTACTGATTGTTAATAAGATCGGGAGAAAGGGATGCTTTCCCAAGAATTTGGCTGAAAAAGTGTGGCTATAGTAAATAAAGAAGACAGAGAAAATATATTTTCTCTGTGAGAAAATGTAACTGTAACTTGAATAGTGCCTTCATTTGTAATATCTCCTTTAACCATCCTACAAAAGCTCAAGATAACTTTGGAGAAAAGAACAGAGGCAGCATTTTTCAGGAAGACTTGATTGCAATTCGAGATGTGGGACTAGGCACACATTTTATATAATAGAAAGAAAGTACTGAAGTTGTTCCATTTGCTTGGTAAAGAAAACCAAGACATAGCAAGTTATCAGGTTGGCACAAGGGAGCAAAGCCCTTTTATATAATTACAAAAAAATAGTTATTCTATTCCGGAGGATAATGAGGCTCTCCAACATTTCCTGGCCTAGAATGTATCTATCTCTGGGTATGAAAATAACCTTGGACTATGACAACTCTTTTTCCCCAGCCTAGCCAAACTTCAGGTTCTGGCGATCTGCATCTGTTTGGACAGTAAGTATATAGCAAAGAGCCCTTAGGTATTTGTGCTATGACACAGATATGGAGCATCAAGCCAAAGCCAGCCACACCTGTACCTTCTACCTAATCATCTGTACCTTCTACAAAAACCTCTCAACGATCTGGAAAAGTGACAGTGCACACAGACAGAAAAGAAGAAAAAGAAAGAGAAAATATTGGAAGATGTGGAGTCGGGGGGATGAAAGGAGGGAGGGAGAGAGAGAGGAAGAAAAAGAGAGAGATACATACAAAGGCTACAAGTATGGTACTTTCTGGTTAACTTTCCTGTGAGATTCTCAGACTAATCCTGACCAAGGCATCAGGATGCACATAAGCCACCTATAAGAATATCCTAAGAAATACGTTTTATGCAATAATAGCATTTTTTATTTAATTACATTTTCACTCAACAAACATATTTACTATCTACAATGCTATGAGCGTCATGCTAGGCACTGAAGATACAAGTGGTCTACAAGACAGCCTTTATTCTTAAAGAGATGGTAGTTCAGTGGGGACATAGACATGAAACAAGACCATTGCAGTATATTATAGAAAGTGTTATATGCCCACTTATATGCAGGACAGAGAGGGAAGAGATATGGGAGTGGCCAAGGGGCTGTGCAGGGATGAAATGGTCCAGCAGAGGCAAAACTCATGACCTTTCTCTAGGAAGACATTGCAATCCTATCGCAAAAAGGGCCTAATTAATTAATGAGCAAAGCGGCATTAGATAGGTGTGTCCTGTACTCATAAAGTGAAGTAGTAATGTAATGGTTCAAGTAGGCTTTGTATGATTCAAGGGACTAGGGGATGTGCAGTGAGGGCATACAAAGTTAGGAAATACTGCAGCTCTCTTAGCAGACAGAGGGCACAGTACTTTTTCTTTACAATAATGACAGTGGTTGAAATGAACTGAGTTGTAACTGACCTAGCACTTAGTTGGAAGTGATGGAGTCTGGATTAGAACACAGGCAGTCACACACCAGTACCCATGAGCCCTTTTTCTCAAATCCCATTCTGTCCCTTCTGATGACAGCTCACATCCTGGTAGCTTTTGAGCTATTCCATGAAGCTGTGAAATAGTACCAAATTCGGTGGCTAAGGTATGAGGACTGAGACAGTGACCATTCTTCCTGCATATGTGTGCAGTTGTTTCAACTGAGGTTCCTGAGCTCATTGCTGCTGCAGCCCACTCTGGTGAAGAAGTGACTCTGGGTGACCCAATGGTGTATGTACAATAATTCTATTCTCCAGCCCCTCCCCCATCACTCTGAACAAGGGTGGTTTTAGAGTTTAAGCGGTGATGTGTGTGTGTGTGTGTGTGTGTGTGTGTGTGTGTGTGTGTGTTTGAAGGGGAAGCAGGAGGTGAGCACACAATGGGACTTGATCTCAGAGAACAATTCTGCTGTTGGCTACACTCTCCTTCCTGGGTTGGGAGAACCACACCTACTGTGGTCTTTACCTCTGCCTAATAAAAAGCACCTTCCTCTGACTCATGATTAAACTAAAAATTTCCCAAAGACCTTTGCCTTCTTCTTTTTCTTGCCTTATGGCCTGGTTACTTCAAAGCTGGTCATACATTGCTGCTCTAAAAGGTAGTTTTTACGTTATGTGTGGAATGAAAGAAAAAAAAAGAAAGAAAACCATAAACTCACTTTGTAGGCAAGGCCATTCCTAACACACAGTGGCAATTAGAGCTGGGCTGTGAGAGCCCTGGAACCTATTATCTAGGTCCATGACTTATGTAGATCAGTGTAAATAACCTCAGGCATAACATGGTTAACTTTTATGATGGGTGAGGCATCTAATTTATGTGGATGGTTCAATATACTTTATTGTGGTTCAAGCCAATTTTTCATTGAGAAGATGGCATAAAAATGGAGGTAGCAACTGAACGTCATCCTCCTTGGCATAAAGGAAGTCAATGGGATGACTCAGACTTCCTAGGTGTGCCAATTTTGCCAATTTCAACATTATTTCAATGTCGCTTTACAATTGGAGGAAGCTGATTTGGTGCCTTGCATATGAATTTGTGGTGCGAACAAATATATCAACTATATGGTTAATTGGAAGAGAACTGATCATTTTTAATAGTCGTATTTGTCTATTAGTACCTACTATCATTAATCTCTTTTAGAATGTATTCAAGTAGAACAAAATTTAAAGATATAGTAAGTTCTGATAAGTTGTTTGCTAATTCTTTATTCATTTGCTCTTATTGTTTCTTAACATAAATGGTTTTAATCAGTGTAGAACACTTCTTTCAGTCTATCATTCATAATTAAACAGAATAAAAACTTTTTTAGCGGTATCTCTCTTAAACTCCAATTGATGACAATAACTTCCTATAGGTTCTAAGGCTGGTTCCTGATCCTGGTAGTATAAAAGGAATCCAAAGTGCATATATTGTCTTGTTCAAAATCACACTGCATTTAGTGTTGGCTATTGCCTTGCCTCTGGGACTTTCCCTGGACAGTACATAATTGGTTACATAGTCCCAACTCCCACTCCCAGGTATCTCTTGTTTTTTCTGACAGTCCCTGACCAGGGTTATCTTTGGCTCTAGTTGATCTGGTGTCTGGACCCCTAGCTGAACCCATCCTACTGAGAAGGTGACTGATTATTTGAGGGCCTCTTGCCATGATCATCTGGATGATTACATCCTTGACTGATTGTACTCTTTTTACAATTTCCCCTATGCCATTCTGAGAATTCCAGTTTTCTTAATATCCACATTTGGGTGTGACAGAGATAGAAAATATATCAAGTGATGAGATGTCACTGATCTGCTTGAACTTGTGATGTCTGTGGATTAGAATGAAGTGATTATCCACCTGCTCACCTCTCATCTTTAGCTTTTTGCCCTTGGAAAATTTAATTATACTTACTGATGAATTTATGTTCCTGTAGTAATCATCATTTTTACAGCCTCCTTTGGAAAGTCTCTTTACCCTGCTTTAATTTTCTTGATAACATTTACAATTACCTGATACTAAATTTTATATTTATTTATTTATTGCCTGTTTGTACCATTAGATATAATTGTACTCAGAACAACGCCTGGCACAGTAGTGGGCAGTCAATATACACTTGTTGAATAAGTATTGAGTGGATGAATTAGTCACAGGCAAGAAGGGTTTATAATATCTAGGAGAGGATACTGCTGATTATCAATATTATATGCTGATATCCCTTCTACAGAAATCTTTAAAACTAATATCCCTAGGATGTTTTGCTATAGCCTTGCCTGATATTGGGAGATGAATGAGGTATTGTGGATAGTGGTTAAGGGCATGGATTCTGGACTCAGATTGCCTAGGTTTAAATCTGGTTTTAACTCTTACCATCTGTTCAAAATTTCTTACAAGTTACTTAATTTATTTGCAACTCAATTTCATCTCTTCAGAATGGGGATGATAGCAGTGCCCCTTAAGGGTACTCAAAGGGTTGTCATGAAGATGAAATAAAAAAATATGTCTAAAGCTCCTGCAATAGTATTTTGCTCATGGTAAGCATACAATCAGTGCTAGCCAGGATGTGGTTATGAATAACAGAAAGCTTAACTCAAGTTTATTTAGTTGACTTAAATGATAAAGGGAATTTTTTGGTTCATGTAACTGAAAAGTTGATGTGATTTAAGCAGAATTGATAAGAACTCTGTTTTTGTTTTTGGTCTTTTTTTTTTTAATTCACTCCATTTTACCCTCTTCCCTTTGGAGACTTCATTCTTTACAGCAGTAAGATATAATAATTTTTGACTTTATGACACATTGTACACTACCAAAAGGAAGAGAGATTCTCTTTAGATAGTTTCCATGGAAAACTGGAGGAGTACCTGCCTAGGAGCAATAACTCTGACAGTCTCCTGACATCTCTCTGGGAAGATTGCATTGTCTGGCCATCTTGACGCAATCACTATGGGCTCTGGGACTGCATGTATTGATTGGCTTAAGCTAATCATGTAAAACTTCCTGGACTAGAGGAAGGATCAGCTTGCACTGACACATTTCAAGTTCATGCTAGAGTAACAGAAACACAGGGAAAAACTGGGGCACTAATAATAAGAGGAAGAAGAATTGGATGCCCAAAATAGCAAAAGTATTTAATTGGTAAGAAAACTATAGATCACTTCTTCAATCCCACTGATGCTGTAAAACAGGCAGAAGGAGAAGAAATTTCATCAACATCACCATCACCTTCATAAAGCATTTGTTTTAGTGAAATGGTTTACCTGATGCTCTTCAATGACAGAGTATTCCTCCAACTTCATGGCTTGTTAGAAATTTATTTTCACTAAATCTCTCTTCAACAATTCCTTCATCAACAAATACATGCTGTTATTTCGTTTACTGGAATCTTTTGAATATCTTTCTGTAAATATGAATATGATTTAATCCCTTATATTCTTGCATTATATCCTTAATTTTATAAAATAAAAGCATCTTTTGCAGTCAATTCTCTCTTATACAACAAAATGTAAGTGAGTAAATTTAAAATTAAAAGGTGATAAATTTCATGTGATATTTTTTTTCTTATAAATCTTATGTGACTTTGTCAATTTGCATGGGATACTGAAACATAACCATAATTTTATCACAGTGACAAAGGTTCATGAGACAGTGTCAAACATCTTGTTTTGAAAAATGTTCAGCCTATTTTTCATTCTTGCTTGTTTCTGTTTTTAAAAGACACTGCTTTCCTTGTAACCTTGTGTATAAAACACTGTTATTGACATCTGAGAAATAAGTTTTAATTGAAGTAAGATTTCAAATGGTCTATTATCTGTGATCCCTATATAATGATCACAAAGACATCCTAGAGCAGGCAATGAAACAGATAAATATGTTGAAAAGACAGCTAACAGCTCCATTTAGCTCACCCACGCTTGCCAAACTTGACACACACAATTTATCCCAGACTGATGGAAAGAGAGCATAAAATATAGCCAGATTGTGATACTGTATGTTTCTCAGATGGTGTTTCCTTGGGCTGAAAGTCAGGTATCTCAAATGCCCAAACATCATATATTTTATGCTTTAGTTGGGAACTTCCTTGAGAGCAAGGTTAATGGCTATGTAGTGGCTTGGATAAAATGAGTGTTCATTTCTCTCCAGCATAGAGAGTAGAGAGATATCTGTGACTAAATCCAAACTAATTCCTAGGAGAGAAGTGAGAAGTAAACCCAACAAATATTTAACAAAAATAATAATTTGAGACAGATATTGCAAATGATTGGAAGTAAATGTGTTTCTCTAAAGGTGGCACCAACGATGTTTTTGGTCTCTAGATTTTTTTAGATCTTCACTGAATGGGTTTTCCAGGAGAGCATGACACAGGAAATCTGCTCTGGGCTGATCTGATCAAATCTGAGTCTGTTTTCAAAAGTGATTTAATAACCTGGACTCCAATGATCTATACAAAAAACCCAGACAAGCCATAGATTGCAAATTCAATGTAGGCTTGGGGACTACACCACAGTGGCAGTGTTATTCATTTTTATTAGAAACAACATCCCCTTTCCATGTATGTCCCCCTTCCCAATCTCTGTTCAGCCACCTACTTCCCAAATCCCAGCTCAGAACTTGCTCAATCTCAGCTAAAGTCCAAAATGTACAGAAAGGCCCTGTCAGAAAAAAGCTAGTGAGAGGAAACACTTCCTGGATCAAAGTAGAAACACTTCCCATCATTCCTGTCCTTTTTTATTTAGGACGCTGGAGACTCACTAAAGTTGTCAGTATCACCCTGACTGCTGTCACTTATCCCCTTGTTTCTACTTCTTCTCTGATCCAAAAGTTTTATTTTCTATTCTGATTTAGGTGAGTCAGGCTGGAGGTAAAATTTAGGATATAAAAAACCCAGCAGTTTCCAAACAGCCTCTTCAAGTCAGCAAAACCAGTGAAAGGTCTTTGCTTTTGCTTTTCTAAGGAGGAATGATGAAAAGGGTAGTAGAAAGAGAGATGGTATAAATAGGCAGTGTGCTATACTAAACAGGCAATTATGACTAGGCAATATATCATACTAAAATGGTATGAACTACAGGTGATAAATAAAAATTATCATTTGGCATCATTTTCAGAAAGATCAGAATATTCAGTAGGCAGACTGGCAACAGAACCAGGATAAGACACTTTGCTCACAGGTGGCAGAGTTGGGGATGCAGATGTAAGAGAAAAAAAAATGTGTTTTTTTTTCATTTGGTTTATTGGAGGAATATACCCATCCTTTAATAATCGGTCTCACCACTTTCTTGGGAAAACACTGCCATCTCTCCTCCTTGGCCTCACCACCCTTGCTGGGAATGCAGCTTTGCTCTCTGAGCTCCCAGTGTCCCAGGATGCCCCTGGGTGAGCTATCAAGACCTGTTGAGTCCATAGCATGTAGCCAGGAGCAGAGCAGAAAGAACAGGCTTCAACTGAATAGAAGGGAGTGAGGCCAACTTAAGGAAGGCAGTATAAGGACTGCTAACCAGAGAGAGCTCATCCTTCAGCCTGGAACCATCTTATCTCTTCTCTCCCTAGAAAACACCACTTCAGTTGCCAAAACCCAGCTCAAAATCCTCCTTCCGTGGCAGCTCTCTCCAGATTTTCCCAGTCAGAGTTGGTGGCACCTTCCCCCACCACATTATAGCAATTCCCTTCTTACACTGTTTACCTCCATGCTTTCTCTAGCCAGACTGTGTAACTTTAAAGGAAAGAGGTCCTGTCCTGTTTATTTTTATGTTCCCCAAACCTAAAACAATGATAGTATTGATGATGATGAAAGCTAGTACATACATAGCACTTCCTATGTGTCAGTCATTGTTCTAAGCTGTACACATATTTTCACTCAGTAATCCTCACAATCTTATGAGGCAGCTTCTACTATTTCACTCTCTTTACAAAGGACAAAACCGAGACCTAGAATGATTAACCAACATTGTAAAGATTACGTAATAGGGACATACAGCTCCTGAGTGTTGGGACTCCCGGCAGATAAACTCAGCATTTGACTCGGTCCTTTCTACTGCAAAAGTTCATGGCAGGGAGTTGGCAAATGACTTTTCCATGTATGAATAAATGAATAGACTGAGAAAGCACACTGAAACAAATGCCACGTAAGAATAGTTTAGATAATTTTTTTTGTCCATAAGAAATATAAAGACCATATCTTGCTCTTAAATTCTCAGTCTGATAAAAGGTTCATTTCTGGATTAATAGATTTCTTAATAAACAATATTAGAGAAATTTAAAAATAAATATTACTTAGTTATATATAACCCATTATATTACATGCACATGTTTATAAATGTATATATATTTTAAAGTTGGAACATAAAGCTGCAATGAGTATTCAATCAATCTCAAATACAGAAGTTATCTACATCAACCACCAATCTTGTGTTTGTGCCCCCTCTACAAAGTATTCATCAATAATGATTATCCAACTTTGGTTTGAACTCCTCCTACCTTTCAGAGCAACCTATTCCCTCTTAAAATGTCTTCATTAATGGTGCTGCAGTGTAACTGTTACTTTAAAGCTACTCAACTAACTTCCTGGAGCATATGCCCACTGATTCTAGTAGGAAGCAAAGTCCTAACTTACAAGACATCTTTGGCTCTCTTTTCTCTATGTATTGGTAAGGTATTACACATGAATCTCTTTGTCATAAAGGAACCTATCATTTGGCTTTTACTCATTGTATCCATATTTTGTTCCATTTTCTTGAGTTTTGGGGACCTAGGAAAGAGGAGGATGAGACTTCTAAAGAAAAAAGCTAAAGTGCCAATAGAATCTGTAAGTCACTTAGAACGTTGCTTCCTCAAATCTAAATCTACAGTACACATGAATCTCCTGGAGATCTTGTTGCATGTAGATTCTGATACAGTAGTTCGGAAATAAGGCCTGAGATTCCATATTTCTAACAGTTTCCCTATTGATGTCAATACAGCTTACCCATGGACCATACTTTGAGAAGCAGAGTTAGAACTTATAAAGGTGTAAGGCTGCATTTGCAATAATTCTCCTGTTGTTGGAGAATTATTTCCTTTAAACTAGGACCACTGCTTCTTTAAGAATTCTAGTTTGCCCATTCACCTTACAGCAAGATTTCTCAAACTTTAATGAGTATAAAGGATCATGTGGAGAATTCTTTAAAAATTTAGATTCTTGGTCCTTTCCAGATATTCTAATTTGGTAGAACTAAAATGGGACCAAGAAATCTGAATTTTTTTAACAAATGTGTGCCCCACATATGATTTTGATGCAGATGGCCTTTGGCTCAGGCTTTGGGAAACACTGCCTGGAATAAATAAGTTAAGTGGAAACACCAGTTTTCTACATAGCTCATCATTCTTAATCATCAGAATGAAGGATGTCAATGAAATGGTGACCATATTTTGTAGGAGTTGGTAATGAAGGCCTAGAGTCACACTGGTTGGTCAAACTACTCTCACACAGCCCCAAGAATGCCTCCGTGACTTATGAATCTAGTCCATATGCTTTTGTTACAGGAAAACTTCAATAAATAATAATATTCAGAGAGCAAATGATATGCTGGACATATGGATACCATTTATTATTGAATTAGCAAACCAAGGTGCCATTTATCTGAGTTCTTCCTCTTAACAAATGGCATCTTCATAAAATGAAATGGGGCTACAAGGCCCCTACCAAATTAGTAGCACTCTTGTTTTGATCTGGATGGTTAGAAAATCATCCAGTACATATAGGGCTTGAAAGAAAATTAGCCAATATAAAAAATACCCAAGACTAGAAACCCACAGCTCTGTTTTCCCTATCTGTTTTCTCTCCAAAAAATGTACAGGGAACAAGTAAGTGAGGTCAGTGGTCTTCACAAAGCCCTGGAAATAAACTGTCCAGGGGTTACCAGAAAGAAGCAGGGAGAACTGGGGAGGAAGAATTGGTGAGATATATGATCTCTTCATAATGAAGCTGAGACCAAGGAAACTACCAGGTTGATTTCTTAAGATGCTGGGAGGTGAGCAGGATTTCTGCTGTAAATATTTCTTAGAAAACCAAGAATCTATTTTGTCTCTTGCCCAAAAAGGCAAAATACCACTGAGCTCAAGGATAGACAAGGTAAAGCAAATGGGTAGAATGTGCTTTTTCATATTTCTTATACCATGTGTGTATTACAAGAGCAATTGGCTCATTCACACATGCTCATGTAATTATTCCTAAATGACCCCATTGTGTTGAAAGCTTGCTAAGGTTGTGGTAAGATGATGAAATGAAATCTGTGCTGCCTGAGGGAAAGCTACTAAGGAAACACAAATTTTAAATATGGATTTTGTGTGTGTGCATTTTTGTGCTGACTATGTGTTGGAACAATGTGACTTTTGCTATCAGGATAACTGGCAATATGCCAGTAGTATTTGAAAATAAAATTGTTAAGAAAATTATTGCAAAATACAGACCTGCATCAGCAGAGTTTGTACTTGTTCCACTCCCAAGTCTTCACCAATGAGACAGGCTGATTGGATATGGTGATAGAGGATCAAAGGGTTTTGCGGGACAGCCATCCTCTGACCTTTCCAAAGCAGACAAACATGCAGGGTTGCACAGAGACATAACAATATATGGTGACGTGGAGGTGGAGACTTTTGTAACAAGACACAGATGTAAACAACTAAAATGTGCCCAACTTTGCCCCTCCCTGATTAGTGGTGGTTTCATCCTTCCTCCCACCCAAACTAATTGATGTTCCCTGGTCTTATGTCTTACGAGAATCAGTAGGCTTCTTAAGAAAAGCTTTCCATGTCACTGACATTTTGGAACCATATAGTCCAACACCTACAGTTAAGACTGCTAAAAACTGAGGTTAAATGGCTTGTTCAATAATCACATCAGTTAGGTGATTGTAGAAACAGAAAGTTGAGAATAGGCTCTATAATGATGCCTTCTATGTTGACTCTGGCCCTGCCATCATCTAGGTACACCAATATGCAGAATTTGTGTTACCCTGGTTATTTAACCTTAACACATTCATTTGGATTTATATTTCCTACATCCTTGGACCTTGGTCTGGAAGAAAATAAACAATCAGAAAACACTTCTTAAAATATTTGCTGAATGAGCGAATGAGTCTTATATATCAATTTTCTTTTCAGGTTTTCAGTATATTTTTACATCACTGTATTCTTTTTCATTATAAACTGTGATTTTTAGAAAATATAAACTGTCACTTACTTTTAGTTTTTTATACTCACTGCAATCAGTAATAGCTCCACCGATGGCACCATCATGATAATTAATGCCAATAGAGTCTACATTCAAAACCATTCACATCCAGCTTTACATTACAAGAGTCAGCTTCTGAGGAGGACAAATTACAAATGGCAAATAATGCCTCATGGGCTATATTTATACAAAGACCTTAAGAATCCATTTTCTCCAAAGGTAGCCTCTCTGATTGGATTAACACTTGCGGCTATGGTTAAAATAAACCACCATAAATTATGTGAAATCTTCTCTTTCTGTACACATACACACACACAGCAAAAAACATGCCTGTTTATTTTCTAACCCTTCTGTATTCAGTTTCTCTTCTTCTCCTTAAAACTGATTCATTATTTTAAAAAAATACAAGATTGTTTCCTGCTTTTTTGGTTGTCTTTCTAGTGCTCCTGATCATTATCCGCCAGTGCTGGCTATCCCATAATAAGGGCCCTGCCTTGTTTTCTTTACTAGTGGATGTGCAAAGGCACAGTTTTGAAATAGAAAACTAATTATGCAGTGTTTATTCCTTTGAGGATTTATTCCATCGGGATTGTGGAGCCGATGTCTTCATCTCCAGTAAAAAGAGATGTCTCCAGTCTTTCTCTTCCAGGTTAACTTACCTTGTTCTGAACTGAACTAGAAAGTCTTTAGCTGCCGCTAGTGACTGTCTTTTGGTTTCCCAGGGCGTGCTTCCAACCGAGCAAAATAAAACTGTGCAGAAAACTGCATGGAGAGTGGGCCCCATGAAAAGGAATGTTTCTGGTTCTCCCTCCTACGGCAGCTTATGTGCTCTGCTGTGTTTGCAGAATGGGTATGTGTGTTTGAGGGTGAACACTGAAGTAAAAGGGAGGTAGATTGAACTCATTCTTTATTCGTTGACATTTGATAACACTGTTTTGGCCAGATCTGGAAAATAATTTTGTAGCCTGAAATCCTCCCTTTACCAAGATGATGCCTGAATCATAGATGCGCTATTTGAAGACACCCTTGTGATCCTCTACAATGCTGATTAGAAAATCCAACAGGAAAAAAAGAAAACCCACAAAAAAAACCCTCAAATCCCTGTGGATACCAAGAAAAACAACCCAAGTTATATTTGAAATGCTAAATATATTTTAAATTAAACTACTCAGTATATGTAATATACTGTATAAATATAAGTGTGTCTGCAACTCTGAAAATATCTGCTCATCTCTATGGTGACATCACATCAGTTTTTACTTATCTGTCGACAACCGAGTGTTCTCAATATCCCAGTGCAAGTTCTGATATAGAAAGCAGAGTGCAGAAAGGGGGAAATATGTGGTGAGGGGCCCAGCAGGTCTGATGTGGTGCAGCTTGGTATGCAGGGGAGCTGAGGTCTAATGAAATCTGAGAGCTGTTTCTACTCAGCTTCCTTGAAGTGCTTCCTCCAAATCATCTCACGGGATCCTTGGACCAAAAAGAGATGGCCTTGACTCCCACCTACCTCTGCTTTGAAAATGTAAACCTAAAGGGTCCCGGATGGCCTGGGTTTGGGAGCCTGCCTTTAAAAAAAAAAAAAAAAAAAACAACTTTCTTTTGATGCTGAACACAATAAAGGAAATGGTTAAAAGAACCCCGGGTTCTTTGTTAGGCCAGCATATTCAGGTTGGGACAGGCAATTTGTGAAACACTCCACCCGCCCCTATGAAGTGCCATCTCCACCCTTAGCAGAGGCCTCGAAACTACTTCAGATGCACAACTTGAGCTTATTTCATTTCTGCTCTTGACTCCTTTTCTCGGAGAGTATATATGAGGCAATCACTGCTACCTGTCATGATGAGCCAGTGCCCTAGAGAACATTTCCTAACCCAGCTCCACCCTCCCTGAGAATGTTTAACCCTAGAAAGTTCCTTGAAGAGGCCAAAGGAGTCCTGAAAACTGCCGCAGAGAGAAGAGATTTTAACCTCTGATGAAGGCCACACAGAAGGAATGCGCCGGAGTAGAGCCACTCCCTCCTCTATCTTGACAGATGACTTAAATACACTTGATGTCTTTTAAAAATAAATACATATTCTCGTTGCCTACCCCTTGCCCCATGTACACACATTTTTCCCTATTTTATACACACACACACACACACACACACACACACACACACACAAGCAACCATCATCACCACCACTACCTCTATAGCATAATCAAACAGATCTGAACTTAAATCTTCTTGCGTGTCATTTGAGAGTTGCATTGCCTTAGTCATGTTGCCTTCGCATGCCTCAGTTTCCTTAGATGATAAGAAGAAATATCAACAGCTCCCTCACATGGGAAGCTGTGCAGGCAAGTGTGGAGAGAAAGGGTCTCACCTGGACTCCTGCCCAAAGCTGGGCACTCCACAAAGGTGAACATCAGCCTCCTTCTCCAAGCCGTCCTTCGATTCTCTTGGAAGGAGTCCTGTCCTTATAATTGCTCATTTTCATCTTTATGTTTATAAACTGTCATTCTTTCTTTACTTTGGAAGGGATTTTGCCTTCCTGAACCCTAACAGTGACTCTACACCTATTTCAGACTGACCAACTGTTTCTATTCCTGCCAGGCAGACTCTTAGGAGGTATTCCTCCTTTCTCCCCTCAATCTCTCTTGCTTCACTTTAAAACAGCATGAAAGTGGCACATGGAAATGCTTTCCTCAGCAAAGCAGCTTTCCCTCTGGATCGTGTGCATCATTTACATGTCATCTTCACAGATTAAAACTGAGGGCCACAGAAAGGCTCTCCCAGCAATCACTCAGCTGCTTTCCTCTTTGGGGTTCAGGGTTGTGCTTCCTAAATGAAGATTCCTTTACTTCAACAAATTGAAATAACACCTATTTCAAATATATTATTTGATGAAAGCAGATGTCAGCAGATCCTGCCTATGTAATTGATATTTGATTTATTCAAGATTTATGCATGCTGTGCCTTAGATTTATTAATGATAATCCCCGGCTCTTGTGTTTAATATAGTGGAACCAAAACATAATTTGCTGGGATCAGTCAGAAATGCATCAAAGTGATTAACTCTACATGCAAACCATTATCCAGTGACATCCCTACTGTGCACAGTGCAAAGGAAGGCAATATTACAGTAATTGGCTTCACTTATGCAAGTTAGATATTTGCCACAATTGCTAGTAAAATTTGTCCCTTTTATCTCTGATTCTACATCTCCATATTCCTTGTCATCCTGTGATGCTCCTTTTGCAGGCAGGTGCATGCACACATGTATACATGCTGTCCCACCCCAGCAATTCTGTGTTAAGGAAGGTGCAGAGTCTTACTAAAATAGACAGGAGGGTAACTGTCTTCAGGAGGCCCCGTGGCGAGATATCACCTACAGTGGAGATGAGGGGCCACCTCTCTCTCCTAAGGGAACACCAGCAAATGGAAATCACATCGCAGCATTGCTCTTATCCACACCCATCACCTATATCAATGCCCAGACTGGCTGACAAACCATTCTCATCTCATAGTTGATATTTAGAGCTATGCAAACAATCAGTAAGGTAGCTTTTTCTGTGTGAGGGGGAAATGCCTATTCATTTGTGATTATTTGTTTTCTGTTTTGTTTTGTTTTAACTAATTAAAATTTAATTGGATGAACAACCCTTGAATATAAGACTATGTCCTTCCCACGTCTTTGTTTTAAAATATCTTTTCTATTATGAGTTGACAACAGAAAATGAGAGCAGTTTTTATTTTAAAATTTAAAACTAAAAATAATATACACATGTGACAGAATATCCAAAGTCTATGAAAATGTGTGAAAATGAAAAATAGAAGTCCCCCTTCTCTGTTCTATCCTCTATCTCTAGCCCCTCTCCCCAGAGGAATTAACTGCAATAGCTTCTACTGTTGCCTTCCAGAAAATGTAAACAGTATACGACAAATATATGCACCATGTGCTTTTCATTTTATACTGTATTTCAGAGACGTTTCCCTGTTTGCAATGGGAGAGCTACCTGAGAGTTTCCATTGCTATCACCATTTTTAATTGTTTAAGGTGCTTCCTGGACTGGTGATGCTGTACAGTCAGCTTTTTACTTGGAAATCACTTAAAAATTCTGGCCCGGGAATTGGGGCCACAATTTAGAATAAAGTAGCATCTTGTGACGATTTATTGCAAGATGGCAACATGTACTGCATCCCACATTTTACAGCAAAACTTGTAAATGGTCCTTGATTTCTCTGTTGCTTGAAATGTGCCATTTGTCTTCAGGGCATCTGGTGGAACGTGTCGGCATGTCAGCATGGCATCTCGATGCGGGAGGGCATTTCCGGCTCCTGTGCCGAATACCGGTTCATACTGGGGTTGTAGCGTGTTCAGTAACACATTGGTAAACACCACTTACACCATCTACCTCATGGATTTAACATAATTCACAACTAATTTAAAATGAAGTCTCAGGATGTTTTTTTGGTTCCTTCATGGAACAACACCAATTGTTCTTTATCATTTAGTTTATCTTTTGCTCCCCAAGCAGTGTTAGAAGTATCTTAAGAATATATAGGGACAGCCCACCAGGGGCATTGTTTTCCATTTTTAATGACATTAGAGGATTGCACTGAGAATCAAATGGGTATCCCTTGATGTTTTCTAGTTCCTTTTTGTTCCAGTCACTATGAACAATACCCTGAATGGTGTTCTGCATGGGCTAGAACTGTCAATAAATATCCCAGGCCTTGGTCGTTAAGAGCTCTCTCTCCTCAGTGAATTCACCATGCTCCTGAGCTGTGCACACAGCAGCTTGTTCTCTGGAAGACTTTCTCTTAGCTGCTACAGAAGTTACTCCTGCTTCAGCAATCCAATGATCTATTTTTTCTGCCCTAAAAGTTAATTGATTCCTGCTTCTGAGTGCCACAGACTGTAAAGAGCTACGTCTTTGCTGGGCAGTGGTCTATCAGAGAAGGTCCAGCTGGAATCATTTTGAAAGGCTGCTACATCTCAGCTCAATCCGAGGACCATGGGTCTCAAATATGAAAGAAATTAGGACAGGGCTAAAGAAGCCTGAGGGAGTGTTTTCAAAATGTAAGGTATGAATGTCAGTCTGCACTGTGTAAATCTTTAGACTCCCAGGAGATAAGGGGACCAAAACTGGTACAGAAGGAAGGGGCCAGTGGGCAGTTTGCAAGCTGATAACCGTTATGGTGAGCTGGTCCTTGAGCAAGACTCTCCTGAGTGCAAATCCAATTATATATGCTTCTTCTAGCTGAGATGCCTCGCGAATGACACTTAACCACTCTGGGCCTTAGTTTCTTCTTTGTCTGGAGGAAAAATGTCTACCTTGGGTGCTATGATGAGAACTAGGAAAATGTGTATGAGGAAATGTATATTAGGAAAATGACACACGATGCTAGCATAGTGCTTGGCACTTGATGAATAATGATATCAGTAATAATCACCTTACTATTCAATAAGTTGCCAACATTCAGGCCATTTGCAATTTCCTTAGGGAAAGGCTGTGAGGACTTCAGATACTTAAACTATGCTCTGGACACCTAGCAGGCCACCACCATGGTCTTTAGGTTCATCACTCCCAAAACTCTCTTATGCCTCCTGTGAGCCAGTGATATTGACAATCCCAAAGGGCTTGTTTTGCTGGCATTTATTGAATGCGGGCCTAACACCTAGACCCCAGGAGTAGAATAAGGAGGAAATGCATGGAGACCCTCAAGCAGCAAATTCTTAACTTCAAAGTACCAGGGAAAAGCTGGCTGAAGCTACTTTAACTTTGAAAAATATCCTTGAAGTGTGTTCTCCCTTCTAGAGAGCATTGTCCATGTTCACATTATTGAAATGACCCATCTGGCTGAGTTTGGGCACGTTAGGCTTATGAAAACTTTTTTCTGAGCCACCCTTAAACTCGAGGCAAGTTGGTAATTTTTGTATTATCCATGATACTCAGTGGGTCTGCACAATAACAGGATATCAGGATGAAAAGATTTTCAAGTTTTGTCTGGGTCACCATGTCACAGATGTTTGTAGATGTTTGTTAAAGGGATCTTAGAAATTCTTTAACTTAGTGTCTTGGCTTCAGACAAACTCCTGTGCAGGACACCAATAAATGAAATTGATAGAAGTGCAGTTATTCTCATTGGCGATGAACAAGACAACTCCCCTCTGAGCAACTTTGGCATCTGGAACATTTTGTCTGTCTAATTTAACTTTCACCCAACAGAAGAGGACTATAAGGCAGTGCTGTCTAAAAGCATGGTCTCCTGAGCACAGCATTGGCCTCACCTGGGAGCTTATCAGAAATTCCAGTTCTCAGGTCTACCCCAGACCTACTGGAGGTGGAATCTATACATTTATGCTTTAACAATCTCTCTAGATGATTCTGATGTATGCTCAATCAAGTTTGAGAACCAGTTCTCTACCAGCCTTTCAGTGAATACTGCAGGCTCATTAGTAAAATTCAGCTTCCATGGATGGCAAGGCTAGCTAGCTAGCCTTTAACAACTCTCACTGAGATTCTAAGGTATGAGCTCTCTCTTGGGAGTGGTTCTCTTCTATTCCACACACTGTAGTAGCACTGCAGAGATCCCTAAGTCTATTGTGCTTTGGAAACAATTCAAATGGTGATTCTTTTAGACAAATGACTTATAATCAAGAGAATTCTGATCCCCCATAGGTTATTTTTAAATGGATTTGGCCAGGAGTCAAAACTGTTGCAAATGGTATTGCACTCAAACATATGCTATTTCACAGAAATTATAATTTGTCAGTTGTAAAAATAGAGCACACCTTTAAAGAGTGACTTTTCAGTTTTTAAAACATGTTTCCCATGCACTATTGCATCTGATAACTTATCTCATTTGATAATGCCCTCTGGCATCCTATAACTTCCCCATGTCCATTTTTAGGGGTGAAAAAAACAAAGAACAGGGAGGTCAAGTAAGTTTTTTCTATCCACACACTTAGATAGTGGCAGAATGAATATTCAAATCCCTTTCTGATACTTAGTCTGACGTTCTAGGAAATATACTAGACAATTTCCTAAATTGAGAATTTACAGCTAGATTAGTTTCCTCTATCGAGCTTCATTCTTTTATCTCTCTTCTGTTTGTTGTTCATTATTGATATCAATAACCATCATAAAGGGCTTAAAATTTTTGAATCCCCACTGGAGTGATTAGTTAGGGAGCTCCCTGCCCCATCCCAGTGACAGGTGAGATGTGAGGTGTCATAAATAAGGCAGCTATTCCCTTCTGATCCTACTGGTGGGCATCTGTTTCTAGTTGTAACTGGCCAAACACTCCCTTTGCAGGAAAACTAATAACATCTTAACATATGGTCTTGAATCTGGGCCGCCTGATGACCTTGCATGGATATTAATTAAAGGTGTTAATGGCATAGTTCCCAGCCAGGAATGTCAAAATACTGGCATGGCCTCTTATGTACATGTTTTAAGAGGATTTACTATTGATACTAAACTGGATTAACTTTAAATATAAAGAAAAATACTATAACTTCAGCAACCACCTGTGAAGCAGGTTTCTGTAGCTAAGAAGTCTGGATTAGAACTCCACGCTGGGTGCAGGATAATGAATTTGACATCCCATTCTGACTTCCTGGAAAAAATTCCCAGGATACAGTCTTCTTAAGTGAAAGTATTATAGGGAGCAAAATTCTGCGGAGGGTGAAAAATTCATTTCATGACCTCTATAAGACATGAAAAATGCCATTAGAGATTAAAGTTGATTTATGGGTTCTGTACTATTACTGTACACTACCCTCCATCTCACCCAAGCAGGAAAAATGGGTAAAAGACCAGTGAAAAGAATTACACTTTTAACTATACTTCCTAAAATATTTACATAGAAATGTATTCAACTGTCAAGAAGTTTTGAGCTTAGTTATCATAATTATCACATGCCTTGATTCAGGTACAAATTCCCCTTCTCTATGTTGGTTCTATTTTCTTTCTTCTTTTTTTCTTTCATTTTAACTACCCAGTGCTTATATGCTTGAGTATGTGTATATTTATTATAATTCATCTTAAAGTCTTCTTGTGGAATATAAATTATAAAGACATAAAAGTAAACAGAGAATAATCTCCTTTCATGCATATATTTACAAACCCAAAAACTCTAAGGAAGAGTGAACTGGATTTTTAAAACATTGAGAATTATATTTAGTGAGCTTTTCTGTGCCCAGTTTACTCAGTTATAAAATATGTCAAAACCAGATTAACTGCTGGCTACACAACTGACTAAAAAGTAAAAATTATTGACTCAAACAAAGCACCACCAATTCATTTATGCCTTAGGGAGCAGATCCTTGAAATTACGATTTCACAAGTCTTTTTTGAGGAATTACTCAGTGCCTAATTCTTGGGGTACTTCTTTCTCTGTGTTCTTGCAACACTTTCTACATACAAGTCTCCATACAGCATTGTATAGTATTTGTGTATATTTTCTCTGTTCCCAAATGTCCTGACAAACTGTGAGCTTCCTAAATGTAGACCTGTATCTTATCTATCTTTTTAATACCCAATGTTTCCAGCAATGAGTGACATACAATAGGCCTCAGTATTTATTTTAGTGGATGAGGTATATAAACAAGGTCTGAGATAATACCATCCTGATTGCAAGGAGGTTATATTTGTGGAATTAGTACTTCTTTATCTGAAACAAACAGCATGGAATTAATCCATAGTATTACTGCCCACATTACACATTTGGTTTCACAAATTCACTAAAGCAAGCTAGGTAATTTTAATTAGACAACCTAATAACACACATTTGTGCTTATTGAGAAACATTTTGTAGCATATGAAAAAACTCTAGATGCTTAATCTTTTTTACAAATTTAGCACATTTTGTGCTCATGTATTTGTGCCAACAAGATTCCACATGTGCATTTTAATTTTTTCCTAAAAAAATTTTCCAAACTCTTAAAAAAAAAAAGCTTAACCCACTATGTTCAGATGAAAGAAGTAGGAAACAGAGTAGACCAGCTTTATTTAATTTTCCAAATTGAACAAAATGAGAAACAAATAAATGGATGATGAAAAGCCATATATGCTGATTCACTTGGCTTTCTTGCTGGTCAAGCCGCGCAGGTAATTCAGCTGAGCAGGCTTAAATTTCTTGTACATTTGGCCTTCAAGTCAGGCAGAAGGGCCTGCCATCCACCAGGCAACCCATGGCGAAGAAACCCACACAAACTAAAACGAAGGAAAGCTCAGTCAAAGTCTCACCAGCACGCCAGGTTTAGGTATCCGTGAGCCGTAAAACACAGGGAGCGTTATAAAGAGATTATGTGGCCCTGGATGTCACAAATACACTATGCAGTTTTCCCTCACTAAAATGAGGCGATGGAGGCATATCTCAGTGGAAAAAGCAATTAGTGGTAGGGAATGAAGTTTCTTACTTTTCTTTTCCAATTCTCTCCCTCCCTAGCTTTAAAGTCTCCCTTGGGTCCAATTTTGGAATTCTTACAAAGGCTAAAGTCCCACAGTTTAACAGCCATTAAACACGGTTGTAAAGTGAAGACTCCGCCCGGGAACTGGGCTCTTGGCAGTGTCAGAGGAATACGGTAAATGGCACAACTCTTTTGCTGAAAGAAAATAAAGGAAAGATGAAGGGAGAGAGTGTGGATAAACCAGACTGAGACTCTGAGATGACAACCCATGGAGCATACTAACCCACTCTGGTATTGCTATTTATACCTGTGAAGTCTACCATTATGCATTATTAAATTCATGTATTATTGAATCATGAATCCTTGTTCCCTGATAAGAAATGGAGATGATTTCTTAGTTTAAATGAAAGCCCTGCCTCCTTATTTAAATAAAAATACATTACTGGCTGCCTAGCATGCTAATCAGAAAACTGCATTAAGCAGGTAGGACTATATGAATTAAAAAATAATGAAACAAGACTTTTTCAGCCAGACATTGTTCCCTCGCCTGCTTTTCATGACAGCGGATTTCCTACTTGGAATTGATAAGACAACGGCAAATGAAGATAACAACATGAGAGGGAAATCATTCACTCTAATGGGCTCCACCTGTGCAGACTTCAGCTCATTTACATGGCTGCAGAAAAATTAGAAATCATGCGGCAATTAGTCTGTTCTAGATTATGCGGTGTGTCAACTGATACCACTCAGGAGAGCACTAGTGCTAAAATGGGTTCAGAAGATAAATCTACTCTCCTATACAAACAGTTTTAATTACCTGGAAAACGGCATTGCCTATTGAGAAATCTCCATTGTGAACCTGGGCTGCTCTCCTGCTATTGGAATCAGATGTTGGGAAATTCCAATGTTTATGTAATTGACTCATATAATATTTGATGACTTGTTGAAACTGAAATTGGGCCTTTCAGTCAGGTCCCCAATTGTTCATCAAAAACCCCTTTAATGGCTCCTTCAGAGCTGGTCAGGGAAAGTGGGCATTAGATTTTTTTAATGCTTCTGTTTACTGGTGCCCTTTGCTTCTTGAACCTTAGCTCTCATAGGTCTATACAAATCGGATAATTAAAATAATTAAATAATTATCGGATATAAAATAATTTCATATATGAAGCTGGAGTCAACAGATCAGGCAACTGTGAACAACTCTTTATGAATAAAATATTAAGACCATTAAGGTTTTCGGATTCTTACTCATGTCAGTGGGATAAAATTTTTCCATTCATTTTGGCCTTGAAGTATATCTATATCTTTCCTAAAAACCATGAAAATATCTAGAGAAATAATATTTATGAAAGTCCAGCTTCTGCATTTATATGTGATCATTTAAAGGGTTTGCTTTGATTTGCTTATAGAAATGCTTATTTATGTATTCACATCCACTTTATTTAGTCATTATTAATTTTCTTTTCATAGTTGTTTTATTGGTTTTGGGGTAATGCAAGAAGTCAGGATTAATGAAGGCATCTTATAAGAGAAAGTTTTGTTTCTTGGGTAGGGGTAAGCTCTTGGGATATTTTGGAATGTTTGTCTTCCACCTATACTTTTAGGGAAGAGAGGGTCAACAGCTCTTTTGGAAAATAGGTAAGCACTTAGCATTGTCTATTAGAGTTTGCTCCCAAAGCAGACATATAAAATGGCTTTTTGTTGGTAGATGAAGAGTGGGACATGCCTTAAAAGGCAAGCAATGTGCATCTTCAGTAACAAATGCAGAGTCAATCTTATCTACAGGTGGAGAAGGCAATCCACTCATCTTGTGGGATGTCAGCCAGGGTAACCACACGGGCCTAGAGAATTTTCCAAACTCATTCTCTGAGACTGAGTTCAAGATTCTAATTCTGACTAAAACAGTCTCCAGGGACACTTTACATGGAACCTTTGTGTACTGCTTTTTACTTTTATCCCAGAAACATTAGTCTGGTGAGGTTGTCTTTAATAAAAGACTTTCAAGAACATACAAATTTAGCAAATGTTGCTATAGCCCCTTCCTGAATAACAAAATGAAATTAGTATTCTAAAGGACCTAAGATATCTTGCAGTAAAGAAACAGATTGAACTCTGCATTTTCCAGATTTAGCTGAGCACTAAAAACTCTTCTCCAAGCTTTTTTTAATGGAGCACTCATTCACATCGAGTACCCAAGAAAATAACTTTGGGTTATACTGCTGGAGAGTGAATTGTCAGAGCAGGTTTTGCTTATGAACAGGACACTAAAACATTAGGGTCACAGTTTATGGTGATGGAGAGCACAGAGGCTGACTTCACTGGCTGACTAAATTTTCTGAATCCTTTGGCTTATTTGAAAGGCAATTTCCTCCCAATTCAACACTGACATGCACTCACATATACACACTGGCACACACACAAACACAGACACAGACAGACACACACATACATACAACCCCAGTGACAGTGACACCAAGTCCATAAACATCTAACACAATTTTGCAGCTAAGGTTCCTTATGTGAGCCACTGAGTGGCAATCTTCTCATTATCTCAAGGTTGGTACTTAATTAGTATCATTCTAGATGCCTAGAAGAGAAGTTAATTCACTACCCACAGTGAAACCTTAAGGCAGGGGTCCCCAACCCCCAGGCCAAGACGGTACTAGTCAGTGGCCTGTTGGGAACCAAGCTACACAGCAGGAGGTAAGCAGTGGGAGAGTGAGTGAAGCTTCGTCTGTATTTGCAGCCACTCCCCAGTGCTAGCTAGCATCACCACCTCAGCTCCACCTCAGATCATCAGGCATTAGATTCTCACAGGAGCACTCTCGTGCCAAAAAAGTTGGGGACTGCTGCCTTAAACTACTAGGACATAGTTCTCTCCCAGAACCAGAGAACAGTGATATTCTAGCAATATTTTTAAGACAATCCATTTTCTCTAGCAATATCTTTCTTAATTTACTTCACTTTCCCTGAAAGAGAATGTAAAATGTCATATGATATTGAATGATGGACCTTTTGATCTGGGAGGGATTTTAGAGACAGTGCAGTTCTGTGTCCTTGTTTTACAGGTGAGGACAGTAAGATGCAGAAGGATGATACAAGTTGCTACTTGTGACACAGTGAATCAAGGATGGAATAAGATATAGCTCAGGTCCTTGAACCAAAGAATGGACTTTGTTCTGCAATATCCCTGTGGAGCCAAGGTTCTCTGCTCTGCTGTCACCCAGGGTCCTTCAGGAGAGAGGGCAGGCCCAATTCAAGTGTCCCAGCCACAGACATGTAAGGTCATCACCACAGAAAAGTAGGTCACTCAGGACCCTGAAACTCAGAGAGACTCAGCACTGAGAAGAACAAGGGAGCTAGAAAATCTTCTAGGGAACTGTGAGTGTCCTAGCTGAGAATAAGAGACTGGGAGAAAGGTAAGTGAAACAGAGTTCTAGATGTGAGAGTGGATGAGATAGCAGAGTCTGAATTCAGGTTGGGACTCCAACTGGTTTCACACACACAAGGATTTACCTCACAGCCAAAGGGAGAAGTTAACATTAAAAAGCAAGAGAAACAAGATAACAACTAATCCTTATGCTTTTTGGTGCACCTATTGGGTAGAATATGAAATATTATACAATCAGTAAGAATGATGATGGTTCTTTAAAAACTAGAACTGGATTGAGAAATATTTTTAAACATAAGAACAATAGAAGAAATTAAAAAATACCTATGGATTTTATTATGTAAAGTGTAAAATATTTGTGTGTTAGACAATGTAACAAAATCAAAGGCAAGCTGATAAAGTGATTTGTCATCAATGTAATAGGACATGTTTTAACACCTTTTTTGGGGTGGGAAAAAAGGTACTCCATTATTTTGGTATAGGTAGCACTAGCTGCATCAGCTATACATAATCCCTATGGTAATTTGTTCTTAGCTATTATTGTTCTTTGCTCTTTAAATCTCTGAGGTGACAAATATGTTCTCCCCCAGTTTCTTTGAGCTACTGTTGATTACAGTTACTGGATGATCTCCACAGGCGGCAGTGATATTTATAGTACATTTCATAATATCAAAGGGTTTCTACTTTCACCTGCTAACTTTTATCTTCATTTCCTCAGTCACTTCAGTTTATGCACTTGTGATGACCTCAAAATTCTCATTTAACACCCAGAATGATACCCTGCTGTAGGCTCAGTGCCAATACTTGTACCCCTTTTTTTTTCAGTCATTATAAATCAAAGGATCTACAGAAAACAGTAAGTGGCAGAGCTGATACAACAGATAAAGCCACACCATTGCAAATACCTTCGATTTAGTGAGGAGCTGGCTGAGAGAGTTCCCAGTATGGTACCAAGAGCATACAGTATATTTCACCAAAACAGTTTCCACTGACTAACAGCATTGTATGGCACTCATAATATGGGACAAAATTAACATACGGACTGTTAGATGTAAGCCCAAGGAGGCTCAGTCCTTCATCTTCTTCTCTATCTTTGCTCACTCCCTTGGTGATCTCATCCTGAATTATGTCTCCGAATGCCAGAAAGTGCTGACTACTGGGAAATGTATGTCTCCAGCCCAGACTTCTCCCCTGATCTCCAGACTCATATATCCAACTGCCTGCTTGACATCTCCACTTAGAAGGCTAATTGACATCACAGACTTTCAGGTCCCAAATGAAACTCCTGAGCTCATACATGGACCCCTTCCCCATCTCAGAAATGGCAATTCCATTCTCCCAGTTGCTCGGTCCTCTCTTTTTCTCATCCCTACCTCTATTTTGAGCAGGAAATCCTGTTGGCTATTATCTTCAAAATATATCCATAATCTGACCACTTCTCACCACTTATACAATAACTCCCTGGTCTAAGCAGCCAACATCAATCACCTCAGTGATTACAATGGTCTCTAAATGACCTTCCTGACTTTGCCTTTGACATCTACAGTCCAGGCTCATCTTAGCAGTCAGAATCTGTCATGTCAGACCTTTAACAAAGGCTTCCCCTGTCTCTCAGAAAAATTCAGACCCTCACAATAGCCAGAAGACCTTACTGGTCTACCTCTTTCACATAATCTTATAACCTTCTCTGTCTTACTCTGTTCAAGTTATACTGGGATCCTTGAATTTGTGTTTTGTTTTGCTTTGTTAACATACTGGACATGCTTCTGCCTTGAGTTTTTTTTTTTTTTTAATTTGTTTTTTTCCTTTGTCTGGATCATTCTTCCTCCAGATATCTGCATGACTAACTAACTCCCTTATCTTTCTTAAACCCTTGCCTAAATGATATCTTCTCAGTGAGTTCTTCACAGACCACACTATGTAACATTATAACCCTCATCCTGATATCCCCTATTTATTTTTTTTCATAGCACTTATGCTATTGGAAATTATAACTTTATTTATTTACTATAGGTTTTTCTGCACTGAAATGTAAGTACAATGAAGACAGAGATTTATGTCTCAATTTTCCATTGCTATAAACTCAGTGACTAGAATAGTGCCTGAAACACTAAAAAATATTTGTCGAATGAATGAATAAAAGAAAGAGAAAAACATTTATATATATGTTTATTCACATAAGATTATATGGTCTTATTACCTAAATATAAGAATAGTGGGAAATATAGCTTAACTCTGTGCCCAAGAGGGAGAGCAAAATAATTTATTGGTAAACATAAGTAGTCTTTACAACATATTATTAGATCTTATGATTTGATAAGATAAATATTAAGTCCTTGATAGATCCTGAATAGGTGACTTGTAGAATAGAAAATCTAAAGAGTTAATAAACATATAAAATGCATCATTTGATAGGTCATATGATTAGAGCACATTTTTGGCCAATAAAAGAGTCCACCACATCGAAGGGTCAATTTTTCTCCCATTGGATTTGAGATTTGCTACCTGAGGCAAACTGAACTTTTTAAATAAGACTTTCCATTTTAATTATATTGTAATTTTTTTTTGGAGATAATGGGAAAAGAACATTTATTTTGTAGTAAAACATTCGTCTAAGTAGAGGTATATACAAATTGCAGTACAGTTTTTTAAAATAAATTTATTTATTTAAATTAGTTTCAAGTATACAGTACATTAGTTAGACATCTATAATGACATTTGTAATTTTTCTTGTATTTTACATGATGGGAGTTAGAATAATAGTTTTATGCAGATATTTCTCAGGTTTTATCTTTTATATTTCTTTCCCCTAAGAGACTTGCATAAAACATACTCTGTGACATACTGGTCCCTATTAGGCCCACTCATGCTTTCTTTATTTTTATGTACATTTTCCTCTTTATTCTAGAACACAACCTTACTCTTCATCAGATTCTGTATGAGCTTTTTATGTGTTCTTGAATAGAAATATATAATTTACAATAATAATATTTCTTTATGTTTGCATTTTCAATTTTTATAAAAATAATATTCAATAGATCTCATTTTCCTTCTTATTTGGTGTAATCTATACTAGGATCTATCTATCATACCTGGCCACATGTATCCTTAGTTTATTGCCTCTGACAGCTGCATAGTATTTCACAGAGCGTCATTACATTTAGCTTATTCACCACCTAATGATAGACACCAAGGCTATATCTAACTCTCCACTACCACTAACAATGTTGCAATTAACATCTCTTTCCCTCCATGAATATATGCAAGAGTTTTCCTGAAGCCAGTATTCAGGAGTATGGCCAACACCCCCAATGCCACTCCCAGGCAATCACTGAGCTGGTTTCTGTTCCTAGAGTCATTTTCCAAAATGGCATAAAAATGGAAGCAGACAGAATGTAGCCTACTGAGTGTGGCTTCTTTCATTTATCATAAAAATTCTACTGGAAATTTGATAGGTATTGAATTTAATTTATAAATTAATTTGGGTTATGTTGCCACTTGTACTATATTAAGACAGTTCATCCATAGACATGCCATCCATTTATTAATATTTTATTATATATTCTCAATACACTAATAAAATATTATCATCAAAGAGATATTATATATTTTTTCTAAAATGCTTTCTAAATCTCTTATAGTTTTAGTTGCTATTGTAAATGGTATATTTTCTTTATTCTATTTCATTATTGCTAACATAGAGAAACAGTAGTTTTAAAAGGTGCAATTACATCTATCAACATTTTATTGATAATTATATTCTTCCCATATATTAACAGTTTTATTTCTACCTTCTTGCCCTTGTTTTTTTTTTCCTTCCTTCCTTATTTGAGATATTTCATTCTCCAGTCAGTACTGAGCTGAACAGCAGCAAGGATGGCAGGCACTCTTATCTCAGTCTTGTTCTTAAAAGAAGTGTGTTTGTCCTAAATTTGGAGTTTTATAGCCTTTACCAAATTAAGGAAGTTTCTTTCTTTAAAAAAAAAAAAAGATAGTCTTTTCAACAAATGGTGCTCGAACAACTGGACATCCATATGCAAAAAAAAAAAAAAAAAGAATCTAGAAACTCTTTACAAAAATCAGCCCAAAATGGATCACAGACTTAAAAGTAAAATGCAAAACTATAAAAATCCTAGAAGATAACATAGAAGAAAACCTAGATGACCTTAAGTATGGCAATAACTTTTTAGGTATAGTACAAAGGCATAATTTATAAAAGAAATAATTGGTAAACTGAGCTTCATTAAAATAAAAGTTTATGCTCTGTGAAAGACAAATGTCAAGAGAATAAGAAGACAAGTCAAAGTCTTTACAAAAGATACATCTGATAAAGGGCTGCCATCCAAAATATATAAAGAATTCATAAAATTCAACAATAAGATAACTAACAAATCAATGAAAAAATAGACCAAAGATATAAAGAGACACCTCATAAAGAAGATATACAAATGGCAAATAAGCATATCAAAAGATGTTTCATATCTTATGTCATCAGAGAAATGCAAATTAGAACTACAATGAGATACCACAACACACCTATTAGAATAACCAAAATCCAGAACACTGACAACATTACCTCCTACTAAGCACCCAACACTTCTAGCACCTTTGTAAAAAGTCCCTTTATTGAATTTTCTTCAGGTTAGCCGATTTGAGTGCGCTATTGATTTTCTGTTGGGGCCATCATTGATATACTGAGGAGCTTTGAAAAAGTACAGATGCCTGGAGGCTTTCAAAAGCTCCCTAGTTGATTAGCTTATAGCTAGGACAGGAAACTCCTGCACTAAACCATAATAATAATTTTTGTTGTTCATTTATTAGTGTCTGAGCAAACACACACATGTGTACACATAGCATGTGCACAGACAAACACAAAAACTGATAGAACTTCACCCAAAGTGGGAAAATCTCATGAGTTGAGCTGGCTAAATTCTGGTGATCTACAGTTTTTTAAAAGACCAGTCAGGCTGAAGTATAGACTGATAAATGTGCAAACACTTAGAATCCAACAACCTTGTAAACACATTCAAAATATTTACTTTCGTGCTGTTCCTTTCTTCTTCTTCTAACACCCAAATGTCAATTTTAATGGAAGCCACATCCCCACATATTGATTGGTTCATCTTGATTTTATTAAGGTTCAGTTTTGGCTGCCCAGGAAGCTTTTCTAGTGTTTGAAACATTTATAAAAATGTCTATTTGGGAGGGGAAGGGAGAGAGATGAGGTAGGTGGGGGCAAAGAAAAAAACATCACATCTTGCCTAAAGTAAAACACATTTTGTTGCCAAGATTTCATTAATTCAATAAATAAAAATACAAGTAAGCTCCAACTTCAACAAGCTCAAGTTTCCCTCCTTGCTGTGAAACCACAGCACCCCGATGGCTTCTAAATATGTCAACACATGACCTTCCCATCCCAAACTCACCAGTGGGGAGAACATGATTTATGAGGTTGTCTGACCATCCCTGAAAGAGGTTTTAAATATTTTACTCTTATAATAAGTGTACTTCCTTCATGCAGTAGTAAGTGACTATGGATTATTGGAGAAAAGGGTAAGTTTCTGGGGGAAAAAAAAAGATCTAAACTTGGAAGAGATCTGCAAACAGCTCTGTGGCACCTTATGGTGTGTGAGCTAATTACTTGCCCTAAGTTGCCTAGTAAACGGTCTTTGTTTGGGAAGGTTAAGTTTCACCCCTGTTCCAAAACCTCACAGCCAGACAGGGAAGGGAAAAAATGATGGTGTCTGTGGAGAGGCTGGCAATGCTGCCCACCGGCTGGTTACTTGGAAAGGTTTTAGAAGATGTGTTATGAGGCATGGTAATGTTTGCCATTTTTCATGAATGAAGTCAAAGGATTTAGCAGGTTGAGTCCCAGAAGTTGGACTTGGCAGTGGAAAATACCAAATAATGTGTAAGCTTTGCACCCTCTCCTGCCTGAGATCTCCTACATTCTGAGATAGTGAAAGAAGACACTCTTTCTTGCACTGCCAAATATAATAGAGTTAGAAGATGAAAAATTTGGCTCACTCACCTCTAAGTCATTTTTATGTAAAATAAAAAGTAGTTTAGACTGTTGAAGTCTTTCAATTTAGAGACTATTTGAATGGAGAATATGAATGTTCTTTGAGAACAACAAGTCAAAATGGTGGCATCTGTTATTCTGAGAAAGAGGAAGTGATGCTGCATGAAATAAAATATGCAGTACCTCTTCCTGGAAGTCATTTTGTTCTGACTTCTGGGAAATTTGTGTTCAAGGGGAACTAAGGATATACCTAAGCTTCCTCTCCAGTAATGGAAACTCAGTGTTTAAACTAGTGTAAACCAAAAATAAATAAATAAATAATAACATTTTTTATAAGGACAGAGGAATATCTCATGGAACTCAACAATCCAAAGGGAGGTCAGTCTTAGGAGAGGCCAGAACCAGGAACCAGGAACCAGAAAGCCAAGAATAACCAAATCTCCTGATCTGTCTGCCTCACTGTCTGCCTCTCTGTTCTCCTGCATTAACATCTCACTCCATCCTGCTTCTCTCATTTTGTCCTAAAACCTGGCTTTTCCTCCTTATTCAGGTCCAGAGCTGAAGATGACTATTCCACAGTGATGTCTTCCATTTCCAAATCTGTAGTTCAAGTGACCAGCTAAGATCACAAATTACCTATCCCTTAGAAGATGCTTACTATGTTCTACACTCAGTATCTAAGTAATCTGCATGTTGTATTAACATATTTAATCTTCCTGTCTAACCTATAAGTTTAATCCCCAGAGAGAGATAACAAAATTGAGGCAGAGAATTTAAGTGCCTTGTTCAAATTCACCTAGATGTGGGTAGTAGATATGGGTTTTAAATCCAAACAGCCTACCTCCAGAATCTGTGCTCTTACCCATGGTTATTCTACTATAAATTGCAGTGCCATTCCTCAGAAGAGAGAAAGTAGTTGGCATCTCCTAGATTGGGTAGGCATCCCACTGCAATCAGCCCTGGCAAGGGTGGTGATAGATGGACCTCAGGAGGACCTCATGGCACATCATGAATTATAGAGCCCATCTCAATGCTGGTATGAGAAATCAGTTTCCCAGACTTGGGATTGGTCTTCCATATTACTCTATGAAAATGTGTGTTTCTCTGAGCCAAGTCATGGGATGGTATAGAATATAGGTTTGAAGGTCACTAAAATTAGTCAAGCACAAATTTTCTTGGATATGATTATTTCAATGAGGCAACCCTACATGTGACTGGTTATCTTATTTTTTTCTAGAATCATCTAGAGATGAAGATTTTAAATTCATCACATGGCAATTCAGCCAGGTTCCTGCAGTCTGGGAGTTCTGCTTCCAGTCTAACCTAAATCTCTCTAATGGCAACTAAAACTAATTTCTTTGACTTGCTTTCAGGGTAAACTGTGCACAAAAAGAAACATGTAAGGATATTCTGAAGTAATTCTGTTTTTTGGCTGAGCGTCACACTGACTTAATTAGAAAATTTTATCAAGAGAATAATAACAAAGGCACAAAAAATTCCTGGAATTATTATGTATCTGGAAAGAGTTTCATTAATTTATGTTATATATATATACACATAAGTGAGGAAAGCATTCCAAATCTGAGAAAACTTTGGCTCCATAACAGAAATGATGGAGGAGATAAAACTGTGTGTACCTTTTTTGGTACATATTTTTGACCCTCACCACATAAATGCCTTAATGCATGAGGCATAGGCCCATGTGGAAATTTTGATTCATTCAACACTTTGCTAATACAAAATTCCATTGAATGCATATAATATTCTACCCCAGCAAATAAACAAATGAAAAAGAAAAATCAAACAAGATATGTTCATTTTATTCTAAAGATGTTTTCAGCTTACTCTTTTCTTTCCAAACTTTCTGAACTTTTCCTGCTAATAATCTTTTCACCTTTTGTAGATCTCAAATCTTTGAACAGTTCTCATTTCTCTTTTATTTCTGCCAAATAATTAGCTGATGGGTTACCTTCATCCTTATCCTTCAACACACACACACACACACACACACACACACACACACACACACATACACATACACTTTTGGGTCTACTCCTTGACATCTTCCTTGCAATTCTGGTTGAGTTTATTCCACTCCAGGCCCAACCTGTAACAATAGGAAGCCTCTTATTCACCCCAGGCCTTATTTTCACTCTTAGAAAACAACGATAGCAGTCAGATTCTATAGGTAGCATTTGCACCATATCTATAAACCAATGGAAGCTGCAACTCAGGTGGCCTGTGCCCTTTCAAAGGTCCCCACCTTGACTAGAAAGTTACATTTCATGCTATACCTCCACCTATGATGCCACTCCAATTCTGCTGGGCAATCTACTTTCCCTTTCAATTATTTCTGAGAATCCTATCTGACTTCTGAATGATACATACCAGGGATGGTTCAAATGGAGGAGTTATAAACCAAATCCTTTTTCTACCTATATAATCTCTCATTTCTGAATCAAATAGCATCTTCCTGAGATAGGCAGACACAGTATCTAAGTAATCTGCATGTTGCTATTTGACAGTTGAGGAATCTGAGATCTTCCGATTCTAGGTCCATTTTATTCCACATCTCCTGGAATTAAATCTATTTCACAGACACCAAAGCCTTAGTCAAGTACTCTAGAGACCAGGCTAGAAGGCTTTACTGGGAGAGATGACTGCACAGGTATACACTATAAATATTTGATTTGTTTATTCCACAATCACTTAATTGAGCTCCTGTGCCAGTCACTGAACAAGCACTTGGTATACTTATATTATTTCTTCCACTTTTCTCGAGGTATTTGCTAAAAACCTTGACATGAGTTGAGGGCTGAGAATTTCAAAGATAAGTGAGAGGCCACAGTCATCCCCCGATGGAGCACGACCAGTGGCCCCGATCATACAATCTTACTCATAGATGCTCTGAGAGTTGTATGATGCAAATGGCTTCTTTTGGATATTTCCTTCAATGGCTTCTTCACCACTAGCTTCTCTGTAAGCCATTCTCTCTCTGTTCCCCAACACTTCCTTCATTTGTTTTCCTGCCTCCCACTAATGCTCAAGATTATTCCTGCTCTGAGTCCCTTCTGCTCATAAAGAAAGATCATTGAACCAACCAATCTAGAAACACTCCTCTTCCAGGATTTTTTTTTTCTCACAAAGGGCAATGTTTAAAGGGGCAATATTTGGCTCATATGAATGAATTATTTATTGAATTTCAGATAATTTTTCATTGGTTGAGATGGAAGGGTTTAGCTACAAGGTGATTTTTGGGTGAAAGCATTCCTGAGATGGCTCAAGATATAGCAGGTCCTCAAATAATGTCATTTTGTTATAATAATGATGAGATGATGTAGAAACTTAACTCTTGTTTATATAGATTAGCCTATAGTAAAATTGTTTCATTATATGTTATTTTGCCTAAAATCTCAGAATCTATGGACAATATTAAGTGAGGACTTAATATACACCTTAAAGAATTCACAGCATTCTGCCCATTCCTAAGACTAGCCCCGAAGGAAAGTTTTGGTGTTCTGAACAAAGAAAGGACTGGGACTCAAATAATCTGAGTCATCTGAAAAACTGACTCCTTAAGATTTAGTGGGCTTAGTGTGAACACACTGGTCCTGACTTCTATTTCACCGGACACAGGAGTATACAGTGTAGGAGGGGTCTGGCTGCACAGCTGGTGCCACCCTGTGTGTGTGGATGGTAACTCTGGGAAGGATAACTCTTTGGGAATATGGTTCAGGCCAGCTGTGTGGGAGTGCGGGTGCACTACACCAGGATAGGGAATCAGAAGACCTTTCCAAGGCATTTCCCCTTTCTGTGTCTCAGGTTGATCATCTGGGCTTGGAGTATCCCAAACATTTAAGTTTTCTTGCAAACTCTCAGATTCCCTGGACTTTGCTCTTAATCCAGTCTTTATGACTCTGGTTTCAGCAGAAACTCTTTGTGAGCAACAAGGCCCAGCTGTGGGAAGCATCAGTGAGAGACATCAAGTCAAATCTAGGGCACAGGGAGCAGAAAGGAGCCACGTACTATGCACCACCAGGCTCTCGAATCTCAATTTTATAGAGGGCTAGCAGGTAACAGGTAATTTATGATGTGCTAGATCTATGGCAATAGGAAATTGTGAAGCTCACTGTAATCTGGAGAGGGCATGCCCCACCTAAAGGCACTCAAATCCATGTCTTTTAAGCACTGCACTTGTCAAACAAAACAAATCTATGAGCTGGCTTATGTCCAAGGGCAGTAAGTTTGAGACCCCATACCATTTCCAGAATTAAAGAAAATACTTTTTCTAAGGGTAGCCAACTTGTCTGTCACCAAGTAAGAAACATTTCTTTTCAGAGCTTCAGGTCAGTAGATTCTATTTCAATCAAACACTTCTCAAGAAATCCAAAAGCAGAGAGACAAACAGAATGGATCAGGCAGGAAGAAGCTTAAAAACTTACGGCCCATCTGAATCACAAAGCCTCAAGCATTGCCCACAAAGTTGGTTCTGCTATTAACTGGAAACCCTGTCTGCAGCCAAAATGATCCCCAACTGCCTTCTGAACTATGCAGTCCCTGGGAGCGGGGAAGAGTCACATTAGAGTGTGTCTTTTCATATGAGAACAGCAGGCAACAAATGGAGACTTCTTGCTAAGCCCCATTAATGTTTTAATAGAGCGGTTCTCTTTGAAAACGCTTTATTCATAATTGACCAATTGTCATTAGATATAGTTACAGTCCATGGAATCTTATTAGAAGGACCTTGTTTGAAGCCCCCCTCCCTAAGTATTCATAGTAAATTCCTAACAGATGATGTCATAACGGGCCGTTACAATCCATAACATGTAGATACCATTAAAGCAATGTGTGTGCCTTTTTGATACTGAAACATCTAACTTTATTATGAAGTTTGCTATAAAACCTGCTATGATGTCTTTAATAATATTAAAGCGTTTATTCTTTATTATTGAAGTCACACTGCCCCTGTGATGCCTGTTACTCCTGCCACAAATGAGAATTGCCAAATCTATCAACTCGACTTTTAAACACTTCCTTAAGACATTTCTTTCTTTATTCTTTCCTCTTCTTCATTACTTTCCTTAGCTATGAAAAAGCAGATGTTCTAAAGTACAAGTAACTGAAAACCGGCAATATATGCTCAAAGGCTGAAACCTGATATTTACAATAAGCTGATCCAATGAGAAATGTCTCCCTGGTGACCCTGGTCATGAAGTGGGAACCCACGTGGTTACTGGTCCTGGCTGAGGCAGTTGTCATTGATCAGAGCCCCGAGCACTGTGACTCTCAATGAGGGACTTTCCTGACATCCGTAATTTTCCATCCACTCGATGCAAAAGTCAAAATAAATACGGAATCCATCCTTGCAGCATCACATTCCATTGGCTTTATAATTGCTGTATAAGGCATTTATTATGGATTCTTTAATTTATGTAAGGATATTTGAGTTGGGAGGGCATACTTTTTGTCTCAATTGCAAACATTAAATTTCCTAGTAAATCCTTAAGGTAGGAGTCAGTGTCATAAATATGTATTTCTAATTCCTAATGAGAGCTCTAGATATTTAAATGCAGACCAAAGGCAAAAATAAGAGAAAGATGAGTATTCCCTAGAAACCATAAAATTCAGACTATGATAAGAACTTGACTGAGTGAGATACTAAACTACAAATCCTGGGCTTCTGGGAAATGTATAAATGTTGGAGAGAAATTAAAGCTCCCCTTAAGAGTTTTTAGTCTAAACACGTTCTGCATACTTTATCGATTACAGATTAATTTGGTATGATAAGGTCTTCTTTTACAATGTAAATATTCCTTAGAAGAGTTAAGCCAGTAGATTATTATTTTTTGGTAAACCTTTCCTTATCATAGTAATCTTTAGAAGATCCTCTTTAATTTAATCTACCAAACATTTTAGTGAGTACGTATTAGGTATAAAATAAAGCACTATGTCCATAATGGGGGTTGCAATAAAATCAAATGTCCAAATCCTCTCAAAGGCTCCTCAGGGGAGAAATTGCAGGTTCTCAACAAGAAGTTCTTTAAAGTACCTCAAGGTAAAAGCCTCCTGTTTCTCTCTGCCCTCCATAACCCTCTGGATCTTTCTTATTAATCTCGTAGTCTATACCCATTGAGATGTTGGATGTCCAATTTATTTCTCAAGCCTGCCTTTCCATGGTTCCCCATACCTACTCTTGCTCTTCTATAACCCTACTTGAACCAGAATGCTGGGCTCCCATTTATAAGAGGAAATGCTTCCATTTCCTCAGGTGGAAAAGACTATATTTCTGTAGGTCTAGCACTACTCAGCCTTCAGGTTATTGTTGGAGGGAGCACTTATTCTCCACTCTAGTAAACCCATGAGTGGGATTCCAGATAAAGCAAACCCTACGGCTTTCCTCCCACCCATGCCCCATTCCCAAACGAGTGGTAAATTAACTGACTGAGACTTGGGGGGAAAATGGGCATAGACTCAGATCTTCCTTCTTTCTCTGGACTCACTTGTTTGCAAAAGAATACATCCATCTGTTTGGAGCCATGAGTAAGGGGCCTGCCCCTGGGGACGAGGCCTGTGATTTAGGGTGGAGAGGTTAGATTTGGTTCCACAGAGTGTTAGCAAGCCCATTTGGTCTCACATCCAAGCTACATTCTTTAACCTACCTTTAACCATTAAAAAGCTGATAGTTGGATTTCCACTTATCCAACACCTGTGCCTGTCATTTATTCTGAATTTGTGCAAGGGCCTTTATTCTCTGAGTTCCCTAAGATCCAGCACCCTAACACCTCCCATGTTACAGGGTATATACCACCTCCACCCTATACTCCAAATCTGTCTCCTGTAGTATTTACTTGGAGACACTTTACTTAAAAACAGATGCAGAATTATTTCACCGGCCAGGCTGGAAATTCTGCCAGGTACAATACTACTCAATCCCATTCCTCATGGGAGAAATGTTTCTTCTTGAAAATAAGTTGGAAGAGTGATCTGATTTAATCCTTATTTATGAAATATTAGGAAACTAATACTACATTCCTTTTCTCAGAAGTGTCTGCAGTGAAGTTGAAGATCATAGTAGGAATCAGCTAGCCCAAAGTGATGAGTAGTAATGGCGAAACTGCAGGCATACCTGATCCAGTTATTTGGGGACAAATCTAATCACCCTGTACTAAGGATGGAAAGATTAAATGTTCATAGAGACCAGGCAGGTAACATAAACAATGGAAGCTTCTGAGTATAAGAAAATGACTAGCTCAAGTATGATTATAATTGGCAACTGGTATTTGGCTTTGGCATTAATAAGTAACATAATATAAAATTTCCTCAAAAAATTAAGAATAGAGCTATCCTTCTTCTGGGTATCTATCTCAAAAATTTGAAAACATTTACACATAAAGATTTATGTACCATGTTCACTGCAGCATTATTCACAATAGTCAAGTAATTGAAATATCCTAAGGGTCCTTTGACAGACGATTACATAAAGAAGATGCAGTACATATATACAGTGAAATACTAGTCAGCCATAAAAAGAAGGAATGTCACCATTTGCAACAACCTGAATGGAGCTTTTGAATATCACGCTAAGTGAAATAAGTCAGATGGAAAATGACAAAAATTATATGATTTCACTCACATGTGAGATATAAAACAAAGAGCAACAAAGAAACAAAACAAACAAACAAAGTCATAGATACAAACAACAGAAGGGTGATTACCAGAGGGGAAGGGAGGTGGGAAGAGTACAGAAACGGTAAAGGGGGTCAAAAACACAGCAACAATAAAAAGACTAGACTTTGGGTAGTGAGCACACAATAGAGTATACAGATGTCATATTATAAAGTTTTACACCTGAAATTTATATAATTTTATTAACCAATGTTACTCCAATAAATTAAATTTTTTTAAAAAGTAAAAATACTACTACTACTACTACTAATAATAATAATAATAATAATAATAATAATAATAATAGAGAGTGAAAAGGACTCAGGCAGACCAGACATTGTGGACACCAAATAGCTTCAGTGTGCAGCAGAAGAATTTGTTTAAGTCCTCTAAAGGGCAATATTTACTCAGTGCCAAAGTATTGTCACCAAGCAGGAGAGGGTTAACAGAGTTTTTGCATTTACAAGAGAAACAAGTCATGCATGTAGACTTTTATGTAAAAAATGCACCTCCTTTAACAACAAATGCATTAAGAAAACTATCAAATACAACAATAACAAAAACAAAAACATAAAGGCAACCCTGTGTTGGCTGTGATCAGACAAAAAGTGAGGTTGTCCTCAGGGCCATGGTGGGCAAGGGGTGTACTTTGTACTCTCTGGCCATCACTGAGACTGGTCTTCCCTCTTCCCTCCCGTTCCTCCTATATGCTAGTTAAAATCTAGCATTCCTGATTCTGATTTTTTAAATCATCATGAAAACTTTCAAGGAAATGAGGGGAGACTGGTTTTCAATGAATGAACTCTGATTAGCCTAAAAAAGGCTTGCCTTTCAGCCATGAACAGCTGCTAATACCACCTTTAATGTGAGATATAACTGGTGCCTTCTGATGTCACTTTTCTTAAAAAGTTGAATTATATTGGAGGGAAAAAATGATTAAATTATTATGATATTCAGGATTTTACAAAGCATGTGATTTCCCACTATAAACCTCTAACACATTTAAAAACTAATACATCTGAAAAAATCTGGGAGTAAAAATATACCTTTTAAATTACAGCCTTTATCAACATTTTGAGTGTCTTTCCCTTTAGCCCTGCCCCCTACCCTAGCCTTAGGTTTTCGCCTTCAAACTTAGCAACTTTATCCCCCTTACGACTTATTCAAAATAAAATGGGTTCAATAACTTGGTCCAACTAAACCTTTAGAATGTTTATCTTAACAAACAAACCTATGAAAAAGGTGAATTCCCCCACTCCATTGGGTACCTGATGATGTGGCACTCTAGGTCTTGGAGCACCACAAGAAAATGCAGTCTGTCTGAATGTTGAAAAGGGTCCATGTGTGAGTAACTGGAAGCAGGCAATGCTCTTTCAGGGTCTCATTAGGGGCCTGATGCAGTTTGCATAAGAGGCTGATCAGCCCCATGGCATGGGAGCGGTCCCTGCCAAGGGTGATAGAGTTTGATGACAACAAAAGATTAGTGATGACTTGATTCCCCGTTGCTTTCTCTTCAAAATCCCTACCAGAAAGGAAAACATTGTAGAGACTGGGTCCTTAAACACATTAAGTTTATAAGGACAAAATAAGAAGTTTAGGGATAAGAATCAGATACATTCAACCACATGACTGAGATCTGGGAAAATATTCATTTACTGACTGTCCTGGGCTGGCTTCTTCTTTTGACCCTTCAGAAGATGAGTTGTGTGGCTCAGTGCAATAGCCTACTGGTGCTCAAGTGTGTATTTCTGCCCTCGGAATCACTGGTTAAATTGATATAATTCAGCTCTTGCAGAGAGCTTTAAAATGCTCAATTCTTCAGGTGCATTTGTTTTGGAAATTGGTTTCTGGATACAGAACCCTCTCTTTACAGGATTTCTCATGGGTAAAAATAAAGTTTGAACTTATAACACAGTTGCTTTTGGGCAGATAAACATTGTACTACCCACAAACCCAGAACAAAACATGGTGGAGATGGGGAGGGAGTTAAGTGCTTTTCAGTTCAGTCCAACAAAAATTATTCAGAGGTTCCTTTCTTAAAGAAGCTGACAACTCAGAAAACAGTGCATTGTCATAAATTAAATTTGGTGGTTACTCAGAATAAACGTACAGTCTGGCTTGCCTGGAACAGTCTAGTTTTCACCATTTGCCCCGGTGTACTTTTTACTCAACAAAGTATACCTTTTTGGACAACGAATGATATGGTCACCAGATGTGAGGAGAAAAGAAGAGGGAGTCCCAATATTTTCCTTGGTTCTGATTGTTTTCCCAAGTAAGGTATTATAGTAACATTGTTCATGGCTCCAAGATAGTTCTTCCAAGCCCTTCAGAAATGGTTCTGGTGTTTGTGCCATCCCTGGCCCCCAAATGAACAGAGTAGTTTTCTTCTACAAGTATAAATGTCCCTCCCTCTCATTTTTTTGCAGATATCAGAGTAGGAATATCAGGTTTTGAAAATAAAATTATAGATGCCCAGTTAAACTTAAATTTCAGAGAAATGACAAAAAATTTTTTAGTATAAGTGGTTCAATTCAGAGACCAGGATTAAGCAGGGTAGCAGTTGTGCTCTGTGGACACCCCATTCTGCCAGGGGGCTGCCTGCTCACAGGCATTCTTTCCCTAAGGCCCTTTACAGGGCCTGGACATCAGAGGGGATGCTCAGGGAGCCCCTGCCTTCTCTACCTTCTTCCTCTCAGAGGCAAAACATTTTCTTTTTCCAGGTGGAAGAGAAAGGGTTGCTCAGGGAGATCTGCTCCTGGAGGATGGGGAAGTGAGACAGTGATTTTTCTGGGAAAAGGGAGAAATACTACCCTTTGGAGGAATGAGCAGTTTCTTGGAGGGTTTCGAGCTCTGCCCAGAACTTCTAGTCCTTTGCCTTCATAATTCTTCCCTCTGAAACTAGAGCAGGGGGATGTGGAGCAAGCACTGAGGGAACTAAGGCCATGGCCACCCTCCTGGGGGGTTTGGAGAGTAGCTTCCTCTCTTCATCCTCATAGGCCCTCGCATATTGGTCTGAGTGGTCTGTTAAGGCTGCCCATGCCAGTTTTAAATCTTGCCGGCTCCTACCTGAGGGGAGATTCCAGGGTACAGGGCCTGGGTGAAACATACACATACATATTCATGAAATAGATTTCACACTTCGGGTAAAATCTGAGAAGGACACACATGGAAGAAAGAGAAGGACGGACGGAAGGTAGGAGGGAGGAAAAGAGGGAGGGAGAAAGGAGAAGGACAAGGACAACAGGATGGGAAAGAGGGAGAGGAGGAGGCAATGTGGTGAGGTCTGCTGTAACTTCAATTAAGCTGTTTCTCCATTCAAACCTCCTATAATTTATCAATTTTTAAAAATCCACTTAAGCTGTCTTCCCTCTAAAGATGAATTCTGAGTGGGCAAACTAGGTATACTTTATTTTGATAAGATAAATATTCAAAGTTTATAAAGATGAGACTGGGAAGGTTGACAGTGTTACTTGTCTAGGGCTCCAGGCTCCAGATGAACTGCTTAAGTTTTTTCTTCTCATGCATGGCGGGTAGGTGCAGAGGAAGAACTGGTTGTGTGAGCACACTGACTAAGGTCAGGTCACTGTCTTCAAACTATAGGATCCACCTATGAGTGGGTTATGACATAAATCTGGTAGTTACAATCATCATTAAATCAATGAAACAGAATAGAACGTAATAAAAAGAAAAGAATAAAATACACATAGTAAAGATAGATATTGTTTTGTGAGATATCTTTCTTGATCATAGGTATATACTGAGACATGATGTAAAAATGTATTTATGTATTTCCTACTATGGGCCATGGTAAAAATAAATTGGAAACTACTAGCGTAGGTACTGTTATAATATCAGGGTATGAATAAATGCATGTTATGTGTGTTGTGAAGGATATGCCCTGCTCTTAAGGTCTCACTGCAGCTGGCAAAAACTAACAAAGAACAGAGATTGTGTGTAAAAAAAAAATAGGGTGGGGGCAGAGAGACAGAAAGAGAGGCAGAGAGAGAGGAAGGGAGAGACTATTTTATAGACTTCTTAAGAATAAAAAGTATACTAAGGCACCCAACAGACAAATATGCAATGCAAATACATGTATAATGTAAAAAAAACAGCACACATACTCTTCTATAGAACTCAATCACCAAAGATTATATGACAGCTTCAAAGGCAGAGGTCAAAAAATTATAGCTCATGGGTGAAAACCATCCCATTATCTATTTCTGTAAATAAAGCTTTATTGGAACGCACAATGCCCATTCATTTACATATTGGCTATGGCTGCTCATGCCTTACAATGGCAGAGTTGAATAGTCACAATAGAGACCATATGGCCCACAAAACCTAAAATATTTCATTTCTGGCCTTTTACAGGGCTATTGCTTCCTCTGAGACAATGCCCTATACATCAGAATCACAGTGGTATCCAGACTAAGTTTCACTCAAGAGCAGTCTTCATTCCTACTGAGGTTTTGTATGACACTTCCATGGTCTTGGTTAAGGGATGGCCTAGACCGCCTCCTGATCACAAGATCTCTGCCTGCAGGTCTCAGGGGCTCTCAGAGGTATATCTCAGAGCTCTAATCAACCCTCTTTTCCAGATATAGACATCACTGTGTATTTCTCACATTGATACACTGCAGGAAGATGAGACAATGCTCAAATATGGACTCACTAACCAGGTTAATTAAAGATGAGGAGTGAATCCAAGGACTTCTGGGAGGGCAGTAGATTGGAAACCAAAGGGGATGGGCTAAATTTGACTCACATTAACCTAAGTCCAGGGAAGACCATCTCACCTTCCTCAAGGGAGAAGAAGAAAAGAGATGTGCAGAGTGAAACAGAGTGAGCTGGCGCATCACAAGGCAAGTTGCCTTCAAGTCTGGCTATGAACTGAACAGAATCTGAAGTCCTACACACTAGGACACACTTGCTGAGTCCCAAAGTGCAATGGAATGTCCTAGACTTTGTAGGTTAGCCCTCATTTCACTCATTTCTATTCTTTTCATTGAAGTGATCTGTTAAATAGGTCACTTGGTATGATTGTGTTATTGCTTTGCAAGACTTTTCAGATGAGAAAGCCTACAAATTAGAGAAAACTCTGTCAGACCTTGTGCTGAAATTTCTGGTTCACAAAGTTTCATCACCAGATCTAGAAATTAAAAATAGGACTTGCTTCCAGGAAAATTACGAAGTGAGTAAAGTTCACTTTCCAAGCTTTTTTTCCCTCCTTCTCTTTTCCCATGGCATACATAACTTCCCTCACCATTCTGACCCCACGGCTACCAGCATTATCACAAGCTCGCTGGCATAGGTGTTTGAGGTCAGCCACGAGGTTCCTTCAAGATGTTGACCTTGAGAGTGTTGGATGTCAATCTCATTCTATTAACATAAGTATAATTTGCTTCACGGAGAAAGCAGTGGAAGAAACTGGGGGCAGAGAGGTCCATATCACCATAAAACACAGTCAGTATTCATTTTATTGACAGCTGGGAAGGTTCTGAGAAACCTTGCTGAAGGCAGACTAATTTGAAACTGGAAACTTTAACTAGTAATGGAGGGCAAATTCCTTGCTTGATTCTTGAATTCTTAAAGTGGTCCAGGGAACTTTCGTTTTTCAGACTCTCAGTTTCCACCTCTGTGATGCAGGAAGGCTATCAGTGGGAAAAGAGCATTCTATTCCTTGCAAGTCCAAGGCATTGCCAAGTGACAACTAAGATGTAGAAATTGGGTTTGTGCCCAAAACAGTGGGTGAGTTTCTCTCTAGCACTTGTGTCTCCTGCTTTCAACTTACAACCTAAAGTGGTTTAAGAGAAAGTGACCCATGGATGGTACTGCCCCCAGAATGATTGCATCCATCAGAAGGAACTGAGGTACAAACACAGCTGGCCCAGCTTCTACACTTGGGCTCCCTCCTTTAGGCTCTGTGTTGGCCAGAGATTTTGGACAGTGTTCCTGGTTACAGAAAGCCAGCTCATTGCAGGTCAACCTTACAATTCCTTGAGCCCAGGGGTCCTCTTTGCACACCCACCAGACACTTTTAATACTTCCAGTCACTTTCAAGGTCTAGCCCCTCCCAATCCAACACTCCAGGCTGGCTCTCCTACAAGTCACACTGCAAGCCTAGAATTTTTCTCCTTTTGGCACTGCTAAGGGAGAGGTGTTGAAAGGAAGCTGGAGCAGATGGGAATGGGATTCCATTACTTTGTAAATATCTGAATGGCATTTCTTTTTAATGTGATATGAGCGTTTTAGCACGTTTAAAAATTTCCCTACCCTAATTATAAAACCTGTTTTATTAAAGGCACACATACCTCGCTTGTACCTGGCGAAGTTTTGGCTCTGAGGTTGGTGGCTCTGTGAGAATTCCTTCCCGGTGCTGTTTTAGGTTTGTTAGTAACTGGCTTAGCACTTGCCAGTTTCCCTCCCCAAGTAATGACAGAGACACTAACACAATAGCAAAGCTGTTAATCCCAAACATGTTACTAATAAGGCAAGCTGCCTTGCTAGAGGTCGAGAGAGGATGGGGAGACATATGTGGAAATGCTAATATGCGAGCTCGCACTCTTTCTCATACCCACAGATTTGCAGATAATGAGGAATGTCTTTTTTTTTTTTTCTCAAAATATCACCGCACTTAATCAACTCAGAGCTTCCTCACTGATCACATGCCATCAACTGATGTTTGGTATTTGGGAAGCGGTGAAGGTGAAGAGTGAATGTAAATGAGTTCACTCCATGGATGGCACCCAAAAGATTCTGTGGGACTCAACTCTCTTCATCATTTTTGACATGCTTCTTTATATAATTTATTGATCTTTTGAATACATCATAGACTCCAGAGCTATTTACTTGTGAAAAGAAAAATCAATATGGATGTAAATGAAGGCAAACCCCTTTCAATCTGGGTGTAGTTACAAAAAAGGAAAATCAGAGGCTGGATATTGTATAATTTGGGCCAAATATAGTTTTAGAACCATGAGATGGCCAAGTTCAGGTCTAAGAAAGTGGAAGAAAGGAGAAAAGTTATGGAAACTATTTCTTTCCTTTCTCCATAGAACAGGTGCAAGCAACGTGGAGGAACCGCACAGACTTCAACTTTGATTTGGAAATAAAATTATACTGTGGACAACTGATTTAATCTTTATGTAGCTTCAGTTCTAGTTCAGAATTTCCTTGTCCTGGACATGATTGAAATTTGGTAGAAATTTACCCCATGATGGGTTTGATGATGGCAGAGGTGTGACCACTGTCCAAACTGATACATCTTGCTTGAAATACTGTTCTGTAAAGCCCTAAGTAATTCCCCATCTTAGCTATAAATCAGAATAACTTTGGGAGCTTTAAGATAATATCACAATCTGAGTTCACCTCTGTAAACTTGATTTTAATTAATTTAACAAAGGCTACTGAGAACTATAGTTCTCAGGTGTTTCTGATGCTCAACCACATTTGAGAAAAATTTCTATTTTCTAGGCTTTGTTATTTCACAGATGAGTTAACTTTAAAAAAAAAAGAAGACATTGATTTAGGGTTGTCAACATTTTATTTTGCCAAGTAAAAGAAAAAAAAGAAACTATCTGCTATCATCATTATTTCACAAAGGAAAGATCAGATTAACACCTAAAAAAGTTGGAAGGACAGATCTTTAAACATATTTAAACATATAAAAACCCACTGTATTACCACACCCATGTTCACAGCAGCGTTATTCACAAAAGGTGCCAAAAACTGAAAGTAACCCAATTTGATGGATAAATGAACAAAGACAATGTGGTATATACACTATCCACACAATGGAATATTATTCAACCTTAAAAGCAATGAAATTCTGACACGTGCTACAACATGACTGAACCTTGAGATCAGTATGCTAAGTGAAATAAGCCAGTCACATAAGGACAAATATTATTTCATTCCACTTATGTGAGAGTCCTAGAGTGGCCAAATTCATAGAGACAGAAAGTATAGTGATGGATTCTAGGATCTGGGGGTTGAGGGGTGGGGAGTTATTATTTAATGGGTATGAAAGCTCATTTAAGGAAGATGAAAAAGTTCTGAAAATGGATGGTGGGGATGCGCAACAATATGAATATACTAATGCTACTGAACTGTGCATATAAAAATGATTGAAATGGTAAATTTCATGTTATTTTATTCCAATTTTTTAAAAATAATAAAGTTGCCTTTATTTTTCTCATTTTGTTAAGCAAACTGGCATTCAAAAGCCACTGCCAGGATGAAGTAATCTCTCCTGGGGCTGAGAGAGGAAGCAGGGCCTGTGAGTGCAGCCCAGGTAGCCAAACCCAATCAAGAGCCCCGCTCACAATCGGAAAGCAGTGTATCCCGACAGGCTGCAGCAACTCAGCACAGGCTGGGTGATAGAAACGTATTTTCAGATTAAAAAACACATTAGCCATACCCTTGGAGAAACTAAACAATACCCTCAAACATGGAAGTGCCCTAGGCCAGAGGTCAACTTGTCCTTGTAAAGTACTTGAAATGTTTTATAAGTAGAGACGCCTAGAGAATGATGTACCCAAGAAAGTTTTCAAAAAACCAAAGATGTTCCCCTCAGATTTGTCTGAGCAGGCAATAACCACTGGGTGACACCTTGTTTTTTCTTCACAAAGCAAGAGAGCAACATAGATAAGAACTGCACAGAGGCTAAAAGCAAAGCAATTCAATCCCACAGGAAACCTTTTACAGATGAGATGTTCTCTGAGACAGAGTTAATTGGTAAAATTATAGGATTACATGAAGAGCAATATTGTGGGGTTTTTTTTTATTATAACAGTTGCTTGTTAAAATATGTGTATATATGTACGTATGTGAATATTTACATATGATGGTTTATGATAACTGGTTAGTGTTTAAAATTCAAATTAATCTGTTCTTAGTGATGCAGACCCTGATAGTCTACAAGGTGGGCCAAATAACAGGAATTTATAATCGTAGAATTTTCATACTGCATTAATAATCTCTGTGGGTGATAATAGAGCACTAAAATAGCTAGCATTGCATTGATGTTTCTCACTCTCTACATTTGTTTAATTCCTTTGCCAGAGACACATACTTAACTTGTCTTGGTAGATTTTTGTAATGTGTCTTTCAAATGGAAAAACTGTATTCAAGCATTCCAATTTTATCAAGTAGCAAAAACACCCAGGCTGTCAGCCAGAATTTGCATGTTTGTTACTGCATTCCATTCCCAGATATCTCAGGGCTAAAGAATAATAACAATTTTCTAAAATGTTATTAGATCCATAATTCTGGCAGCAGGTTAATTCACTTAGCCATTTCCATTAAAGCAATAATTATTGGCACATAACCTTAGAAATCAGCATGCATAGTGGTAATCAATTCCAGGTGAATTAGCCTTTTTAGCTCAGTAAATGTTTAAGTACCTACTATGTGTAGTGCTCTATAATTTCTTACCTTTGTCTAGCACTTCAAAATTATGAACGTCATCTTCATTTTCTCATTTGATTCTGACTGGACCCTATGAGGAGAATAAGCAGTTAACGTACAAGGAAACTGAGGCACAGAAAGATGAAACGATTTGCTGAAGATCTTGAAGTTAGTAAGTGATGTTGTTAAAAATAAAATCTAGATTTTCTCAAGTCTATCCCAGTCTTCTCTGTGCTGCCTTATATTACTCTTTCTCATTTTTATCACTCATTATTGGTGTTTCTCTGAAATTATTTTTTATAAATCCAGAGTAATTTTTTGTGTGCCAACATATTTTTGTTTTTTCTGAGATCTTCTGCAATCTCACTAAGTAAAATGCCTTGTGATTCATCTTCATAAGCTCCACTAACTTGGCTACCATTAAACACCATTCTTTTGCTTTCCCCTCCACTAATGATAGCTCTCTACACCTTTCTTCTCTGAGACTCAAGAGACCTGAGTTCTAGTCTTAGTTCTGCCATGGATGAGACATAAAATGCTGGATAAGACATTATGTTACTACAGGTGTTAGTTTTCTACTAAATAGAAATTGTAATGCCTTTTCTGAGCTTCTCTGAAGGCTGAGGTTAACAACAAATATGTGAAGAATTTGACAATTGTTAAATTCTATTAATGTAAGTATTGCCAAGTCTTTTTGGAATTTCTACTAACATTAAATGTGAGGGGATAAAAGAACTTTTTAATGGCTGTCCTGGGTCAAATGGACTTCAATTATATTTATGTGTATCAGTGAGGTACAGAGTAAAGATGGGAATAAAGACAAAATATATTACATTTCATTTCAGAGATCTAAAGCCTTTGGACTACATATACCTAGTCTCAATTCTCTAAGGACTACTAGTTACCCAGCTTAATATATTCTGCGTACCAGAATCAAACAGGATTTCTCCATTTCTGGTATGTGCAGAAAAACAGCAATACCTGGATTGATAGTTTAACATGTACCTCAATGAAGATAAAAAATAAAATCATTTTAAAATAATTAAATAATAGTGATAAGAACATATATAAATGTTTATATGGAATGAATTAAAAGGGATCCTGATTCTGATCTCTACTTCCTGCACATTAAGGAACTAGTGATAACCTTTAAGAACCGTGACTAGAAGAATGATCTTTTAGCCCTTTCTCCATGTCCCAGATCTTATTGTTTCAAACCTTCAGCATTGAGATGGCTGTTTTTTTTTTAACTACAAGTTTCTTACTAATTACAGAAAAAATAATGGTCTATTTGCATTTGCCACTTTTTAAGAACTAAAACTATGCCAATTTACACCTATAAAAAATTCTACTTCCTTCCAACATGCTCTGCAAATAATTAGTGACAGCTTGACTACTTGTTAATAAAAATGGTGGCATGATACTTGAGTTCTGTCTCTCAACCCTTAGCTTTTTAAATCTTCCTTTTATCTATTTTCTTCAGTGTCTTCTGTTACATGGTATTGGAACATTTTAAGTCTCTTTTCATAGGAACCATTATTTGTTGTTTGAAGTACCAGCTGAAAAAGGTCACCCACTGCATTGTGCTGTATCATCTCCTGTGTTACACATTAAACTCACCCCTGGCACTCGTTACTCAGAAGTAGTACAGGAACATAATGATTTAATCATCTCATGTTCAATATTGTGAAGTTTCTGCTTTTTCTCTCAGGATAGATCTGTACCCAAGAAGAAAGCCCTTTGGTGGCCTGGGGAAAGTTTCTTTGGGTTGAGAAATATTGGCCAAGGTTTTTTCTTCCTAATCTCCTCCCTTCTTTTCATAGCTTAGTTCTGAAAGCATAGTCTCTCTGCCCCAGGGCTCCAGATTGATGAAATTTGTCTTCAATATTTGGATTATGAACAAGTTAATTATCTACAACTTATTGCACTTGTCTTCATGAAGATCTGTAGGTAATAGGCGCACTGCTTTTTCTCTGCCCATTGGACCACGACAAAAGAGTCATTCAATAACTCATCCTTTCTGGTCACTTCCAAACAAAGGATTCTCTCAGGAAGAAAAAAATCCTAAACAATGTCTCCCTCAAAAAAATTCAGAATTGTATTATTTGACCTCTGGGTCTGATACCAAGATTGTATAACTAAGAAAGACAGCCATGAATAGTCTGCCACAAATTTGTTTTCAGGAACAGAATGATGTACAATGTGATAGAGCAGGCCCATGCTCCACTGGCTGTGTCCTTCCTCCAGCTGGCTCATAGCTATTGTCTTAGGAAGTAAGGGTCAGAATATTAAAATGTCTCACATTTCCATGATGTCCTACCATAGCATCTTTGCATCCTTAGAGGCAGATTCCAGAGGCTTCAGAAAATAGAGAACAACTTAAAATGGGCAAACTTGGAATTATGAATCAGTAAAAGGTGATCTAGACCCTCCATGAGCTGTTAAGCAGCCATACAGCAAGCTGATTACAATGACCTGTCATCACTGCTTGGAGCTGTGGGTCTAAAGGATCATAAGAACTTGACTAGGACTATACCACTGGGGCTTAAAGGTAGACCCAAATCTACTATAGGTCAGCTCATTCCTTGGAGTTTTAGAACTTTCCACTGTAATCAAAATGATCGGATGGTTTCGTGGGATTTTAACATTAGGTTTATGAGGCATAGAACATGAAATAACTCTTTTTACAGAAGAATGTTTGTGGAATGTTACTGTAGAGGGAAAAAGAGGTCAGCATTCCAGAAACACTACAGATAGAGCAATCAGATGTCTTGTTTTTTCCATGGATGCTTGAGGTTTGCCATGACTCAATAATGCTTCCTTTTTAATGTAGAAAAGTGTTCCATTTTGGTAGATGAATTATATGGTCATCCTAGTTATGATATTTGGATATTATTCTCCAAAAGAAATGGGTTCATTGACTTTGCACATGGTTGGTCAGGCAGATTGTATGCTTGTGCAAGAGGAGCCATCAATGAAGCCCTCTGTTAAGCAGTGCTGACACAAAATTTAAAAGAGAAATCATTCTTACCCAGCTAACTAAACCACAATATATGAAGCCCCAAGGGGATGTATGCCAAATGTTTCTGAGATAAAACTTTCTCCTCATCCGTCCCTTCACTTTACAACATGGAGTCAGAGAATTCTGATCAGAGATAGCTCAAGAGCCACTCATTATTATCTGTAGACCAGGAACAATGTACAATCTTAAAAGTAAATGGGAAGAATTGAGAACACTGCAGATGTGTAGAACAATGAATTCCGCGGCTCCAATACCCAAATCCATAATTGCCGCATCTATAGTACTTCTAGCCAAATTAATGAAATTCCACTTGATGCCATATGTGATCCCCTATCCTCTACCCCCAGAACTCTCACTAATGTAGCTACATAAATGTCTTGTAACATAACTTTTTTCTTTTCCTGTTGTGTTCACATCTGAAGATGACTGACATTAGCTGAGTGTCTCTTATTTCCAAATATACTTTGAGTTGATACATCATAAATTTTAATCAGAAACAATTCTCCATTTTATTGGTTATTGCACTGATATTAAGTAAAGAATCTAACTTTAATTTCAAAATAAAATATGAATTTTTTAATGACTGACTCTGAAAAAAAAATTCCGAGAAAGGAGGGGTGAATGTCCCACAGCAAGAAATTAAGATTGGACACAATGATGTTAAAAAAAAAAAAAAGATTTTATTAACTTTAGATTAAACGAACATAAAGTATTCAATTAAAATGATTTCTGAGGTTTTAAAACCATCATGTTCTGTGATTAACACAGCAAATGTATGTTTGATTGAAATATTAAGCAGAAGGGAAATAAATAACAAGAGTTTTAAAAATATATATTCTCATTAGTAATTCAGGGCTGAAGTAAAAAGTCCAATAAAAATATGGCTTGCTTCTAGGAGATGAATAATATTATTTACAAAACTCTTTTGGACAAGTCAGGATATTCTCATTTTCATATGTAGCCTGACTGGTGAATTATAACCCAGGATTTCAAATCATTGTTCTCTAAATTTGCACTCAGAAATATAAGGTGCCTTGTGGGCCAACCTCTTTTCTTCTTGTGTCTCTCACTCTCTTTACTATTTAGTCTGGATTCTGAGGTGGGGGTGGGCCATTCAGATGAAGTAAAGATTTTTATCTCGATCACATCAGAACAACTAGATACAAAACAAAAGAATTTGTCAAACTAGATATCTGGTGTCACATAGGGTTTAAAAAAAATTTTTTTTTAAATCTTGTCTGATTAAATTTAATTCACTAATCCATTTGAGGTTTTTCTTTGACTAACTGAAGACCATAACTAATGTGGGTAAACTCTAGAAAGAGAAAAATCAATGGTTCAGTTCAAGAGGGAGTTGAAAGCAGAAGCAATAATCATTTTTTGGTTGTAAGCTTGCCTACAAATAGGCCACGAAATCTCCAAACAATATGCAAATACACATATGACTTAAAATATCCTTCTCCAATATTGAGCAGCTCTTTGACTTAAAACAAGTCCATGCGAACTCTTCAATCTTCGGGCATTCTTGACCTTTTCATTCAACCAATATTTTTTGAGTACTTACTATGCATCAACAAATGTGAAAGGCTCTAGGAATTCAATGATGAGCAAAAAATAGGCACAACCTTGTCATCATGGAGCAACCCCCCTAAACGTAGATAAAGCTGACTATGAAATAATCACACAGCAAATGCAAAAACTGCAACTGATACATGTGCTACTGCACAAAGAAACGTGTGCTCTGAGAATCTATAATGGGGGTGTGACCTAGGCAAGGAAGAGGTGCTGAGCTGAGATAAAGACTCCACTAGGTGAAGTGGAGGTGGAGGAAACCATTGCAAAATAGAAAATAAGGATGTGCAAAGGCCAGGTTGCGTATGGAAGTAAGATAAATACAAAGGACTAAAAAGTAAATCAATATGGCTGGAACCCAGACAGCAAAGCCGAGTAGGATGGAGAAGAGGGTGGAAAGGTCAAGTAGGGGTCACACCATGCACATCTTTGAGGATCACGTTACACAGTTTTGGCTTCTCCTTGAGAGGTTTTAAACAAAGGGATAGAGCCCTGGTACCCAAGTTTATGCCCCTTTCCAGGGCTCACATCCTGAATTTTGCAAGGGTATAATGGTTAGGTCTGCTCTGCCCACCTTGGAACAGCTCCGAAAGGTCATTCCATCTTCAAAAGTCCCCAAGGTGTTGGCTGAGCTGTAGTTGCAATTTCATTGTAGCTCGACTTCTCCTTCTGTCCAAGCTTACTTCCCTTTCTTTCTTCAAGAAACACTGCCTAATCAACTTCTTGAATTCTAATCTCTATCTCAAATTGGCTTCCTTGGAAACTCAATCTGTGATAGTCTGGAAGTAACATGGAGAATGATTTGGAGAGGGGTTGGTAGAAGTAGTGGCACAAATATATAGCTAAAGATGGTGGTAGCTGGGTCTAGGATGATGGAGAAACACAGGGAGAGTGGGCACATGTAGAAGACATTTAGTAATTGAAAAATAATAGGATCTGGTGATGAAGGAAAGGGTGATGATGGACAGTTAGAAATCAGGATGACTCCTTGGACTCTGGTACCCATAGCTAGAAACACTCAACAGAATTAGGTATGAGGGAAAGAGCAAAGGTTTCCCCTTGGTATTTGTCGAATTAAGACATTCAAGTTGAGTTTTGAGGAGGGTATTGGCTGTAGAATACAGATCATTGGAATTGTTGTCTAGATCACAAAAGAAGCCATCATGTGGTTGGAATTATTTAGGGCAAGGGTCCCCAAACTCACTGGGAACCAGGATGCACAGCAGGAGGTGAGTGGCAGGTGAGCCAGCAAAGCTTCATTTTCATTTGCAGCAATTCCTTAGCATTAGTATCACCACCTCAGCTCCACCTCAGATCATCAGGCATTAAATTCTCATGAGCACAAACCCTATTGTGAACTGCACATAAGAGGGATCTAGGTTGCGCACTCCTTACGAAAATCTAATGCCTGATGATCTGAGGTGGACCTGAGGCAGTATTGATAATGCTGAAGAGAGGATGCAGATACAGAATATTAGCAGAGAAGTTTGACTGCACAGAGACCATAATAAATCAACTGCTTGCAGACTCATATCATATATAAGACCCATAGCGTGAGTGGCAAAAGACAATTAAGCTGCATCTGGTGGCTGGCTTTATAGTGGCAAGTGAGTTGATGTACTTCAGTTGTACAGTTGCATCTGGTGGCAACTGATTCTGCATTATGATGGGTTGTATAATTATTTCATCATATATTACAATGTTATAATAATAGAAATTAAGTGAATGAAATGAAATGTGCTTGAATCCTCCTGAAACTATTCACTCCCCCTCTGGTCCTTGGAAAAATTGTCTTCCACTAAACCTGTCCCTGGTACCAAAAAGGTTGGGGGCTGCTGATTTAGGGAAAGAGAATAGACTGCAAAGGAAAAGGGTCTAGATCTGGACCTAGGGGGATTAATCTCAGTGTTCTTTCCAGTTCTGATGTTCTATATTTCCATACCTTCATGAGCTCTAGAAGCAGGTTTTATAACCTTTAGAAATAACCACCTCTTTGACAATGAGAGGGATTGAGGGCCTGCTCTCCAGAAAAAAAAAAAAAATCATTTATTGTCATACGCCCAGTTTGCATACAATTTCTGGGGGTATGACAACTCTAAGCTTATCTCTAGACTCCTTAATGATCCACGGTCTCCAAGTCATAAACCCATATTCTAGAGAAAAGCCTCTGCTTTTGTAATCCTATTGTTTCTGCAGCATTGTATACAAAATTTATTTTAATGTTTTAGGGCTCTAGATGATAGCCATCTTGATGGTCTAACAAGGGTTTTTGAAAAGTACCAAGTACCTGAAACATCTGAGCTTCCATGTCATTAGGCAGAGGTAGTGCTTATATTTATCAACAGTCATATTCAGGACCACCTGGCTCAGAAGAAGGTTGGTGGGTTTATGCCATAGAACACTGGGTGGCAAACTTGTTCTGCAAAGTGCCAGATAGTAATTATTTTAGGCTTTGTGGAACACACATAACCTCTGTCCTACATATTTATTTCTTTAAAATATCCCTTTCAAAATGTAAAAACCACTGTTAACTCATGCAGCATATACAGACAGACTGTTGGCCATCACTGTAGTTTATTGATTTCTGCCAAAGATCATCAACTCTGCAGTCAGACCAATTAAAACTGCTTTTCTCTTGCCCCTGAACATTCTAGCATTTGACCTTGGGAACAGATAATCTTTAAACTTTTGAAACCTCCGTAAAGTATATATCTAATCTATAGATTGTTGTGAAGCCCATCTATATATATCAATACCCATCCATGTACCTGGCACGTGGAAATCAATCCATAAATGGTGGAGTGGGAAAGACAATTTTGCTTCTAAAATTTTCTTTTGCAATAGAATCTGTTGATGTAACAGATTTTTTCCCTCCATGTTATACCTGGAGACATGAATACCATATTAGGTATCTGCTCATCTTGTTCATTGCTGGCAGAAAAACCCAGCTCTTTCCAGATCTTATCCACTGCTGACTCTGAGTGGAGGGGAGACCCTGAAAATGTCTCACATACTGTCATTCCCTGCTTTTGTGCTTTCACCTGGGTGCTTCACCATTTCTAACTAACCTCCTCCACATGCTGCTGTTCTTGCCAAAAAGCATACATGTCTCAAACTATTAGCCCCAATACTAGATCTAGCGTTTGTTGCTTGAAAGTTTCACCTGCCAAGGCAGAATGGTTCTCTCTGGTCAACAGCCCATAAAGTCAGTTATTTGCACAGATCCAGGCACAAAGAAGAGGGATTATCTGATGTCACATCACATGCAATCTTCCTACCTTCCACTTAAGGCCTCAGGAGTCCAAAATTTCATCCCTTTTTCCTAACCTAAGGGAGATTGTCTTAATAAGCTACACGGACTTGTTTCATCTTCTTGGGAAGCTTCTGTTTCCTTCCTCATTTCTCCATCAGCAAATTTTACTATATGTCCTTTCATTTCACTGGGATGCAAATATTACTCAAATATTAGTTGCTCTGCCTGTTCCTTTAGATCTAGATAATATTGGGTAAAACCCACAATTGCATACTCTTTGAAAGGACAAATCCTCCCAAAGACCTCTGTGAATTCCCAGTAATAGGGAAAGCAGATTTTATTCTGAGTCACCTGTCTGTGGGCTCTTTCTTCTGCAGGCACATCATAGATGAAATTGTGAAACTTTTTTACTTTACACACACACAAACACACAAAAAGTATTTGTATGTCTAATAGAGGTAAATGAAGGTTTGGAGGAATTATAAAAGAGCTTGTATTTAAAAAATGCACAATTTTAAATGAAATATTAGATACTTTCATTCTTAAATTTGTTTTGTCCCATTCCCATGTAGAAATGTTACCAGTTCACAATGAACTCAGGTTCTTGCCATATCCTCTTCCCTCTACTTCATTTCTCTACCCATCTACTTTCCTCCTTTCCTCTCAGAATAAAATACAAGTTTCCTTTAGTCTTTCATGCAGAGCACTTTAAGAATCCTTTTTAAAACTTGCGCTTCCTTTGTAATTACTGCCCTCAGAGTCTCATCTTCTACACCAAGTGGCTTGAGGTTATTTTCCTCAAACAATGAGAGTTCCATAAGAAGAGAAGTTATGCTAATAACTAAAATAGTTTTAAAAAATTACTCTCTTACACATTATCTGGCTGAATTACCGCTTTAATCTTCATTTTCAGCCATTAATACCTGAGCTTAATTCAGTGAATCAGATGAGTTGAATGGATTAAAAAAAAAAAAACAGCTAAAAAGAGTCTTTCGTTGAGAAAAGAGGATCAAGAAGAAAGCACAGAGAGCACATTTTTGGAGGTACAGGGGTATGGATCAGACAGAATTCATCAAGATGCTGCTGGGATTTGGTGGGAGAAGAGAGGTAAAACTATCGTCTATCAGAGAATGGGAGAGCATGGAAAAGAATATTTATTTTGCTCAGGGCAGGACCTCATTTGAGGTGTTACATAAATATGGTTAAATCCTCTGGTAGAGCACATACATTTATGAGGACAGGGGAGGTCCTCCTTTGATGTGGCAAGAACTGAGAAAAATCCATGACTCCCTTTACACGCATCCCCTGATGTCACAGCTGCTCCAAAAGCCTGTTTTGGCTCTGCCCTGCATGGGTGTGGGGATCCAGATGATGAGGGTTGGAATGTAATCGATTACTGAGGCTGTAAATTATACAACTCTAATGACGCACCATTGGGGCGCAGGGGGCTGGGGGACAGGGTGGAGGCCATATTTTTGTTGTGATTTTCTCAAATCTGTTTTGGAATTTTCTCATATTTCTCTCTATATATAACAATAAACATTAGCATTTTCATATGTCATGAAAGTTAAAGCAAGATGTGGGAAATTCAATGTCGAAGAGCAAAGTTCTCTAATTGCATTCTTCAGAGATTTCCATTACTTCTGGAAAATGTCAGTTGACGAAGAGTTTAATTATCGGTGGTGTTTCACTTCTATGGGTGGCCTGATATCCAATCCAGTCTCCCACCCTAATGTATGTGCTTGGCCAGGGACTCTCCCACTGGCTTCAAAGATGCAGTAAAGATGCTGAAGGATGGAGTCAGGTTGATGATTTTTTATCATCTTCCCTAGGTCTGTGTCATTACTGCAGAAAATGAGTTTCTTTTGGGAAACTGATGTATTACAAATTGTTCAAAGGAGCTAGGAGCTAGAACTAAATTTTTACTAGAAGGGATGTTCCATAGCTAAACATGGTGGCTGGCAGTTCTCATCTATTTTTTGAGATAGCGTTGACTTTAATTAACATGTATACTATTACAGCTTTGCAAGTCCCTCCCCAACACTAAACCACACATACTGGTTAGGAGCTTGGCTCAGAATAAAAATCAAATTCAGCCTTACCACAACCTTATGTAAAAACTCACATCTTCTTTATTACTTTCAAACAAGACATAGGAAAACCCTTGTTTTCCAAGCATTAATTGCCTTTGCTTACACTCTAAAGATTTCCACAGACAGTAATGCCTTTCATTGTAACCCAACAAACCACGCTCCACACAGTTCTTGGTGACTCATGGATCTCACACCCAAGCGGAATAGATGGAATGTACAAAAATGCCTACAGGAGCAGCCAGGCCCTGGCTAGCGAAACCACTGCAATGACTGAATGACTAGAAAACCGAAAGTTCATTTATCTTCGTGAGCTTTTCTCAGACATTTAGCAGAGAATCTGGAGTGAGCACAGGGAATGAACTGAAAAATTAGAGAACACGATGCCCAGCCAAGATCCTTAGCCTGGTCCAGTAGAGCTCAAGGGCCTGATGCATTCAAATTGACCATTCACTAAGATGTCAGGAGAGCTTCAATTTTATGGAGCAATTGGCGTGATGCTAGATGAAAATCAATACTTGCAATCTAAATTTTGTATTTTGTGTGTTGTCAGTTGAAGTTTGATGTCTGTTTCTCTTTCTTGGACTGATTTTCTTTCTGCAATCAGCATGATGAAAAAGAAAATAATGCTTATAAATGAAGTCAGCATATAGTACTGCCTGAGCTGGAGGAAGTTGGCAGCTGCAGAAATTCTGTTTTCACTTTACATTAAGTGGCATTAATTACACTGCTATGTAACTAAGTATAACCACATGGTTGTAAATCAGGATTCTGCTCTCATTTCAAAGGCACTGGGGTATAAATGTGTGGCTATTGGGTGGGAAGGCCAGGCTCTCTCGGTTGTCCTTCAGCAAAGATTGTATCATTTAGCCCCAGGAACTCATTCTAGGCCAGAGGCTGTCAAGTGCCTCCCTTTGGCCAAGAAGTAAACCAAGCCGGGAACAGCCCAGAGGCACTTGGTACCAGATAAGCCAAAAGCCATTCCCTTCTAGCCTAAGGAGTGAGGTGTGTGAAATGTATCTAAGCCAGAAAGCTTTGTCTGCAGGCCTAAGAGCTAACCTCGAAAATGAGGTCACTGCCAAGTTCAGATTTTCAAATTTTCCCATTAAATTTAGTAATGTTAAAGACCAATGCAACATCTAACAAAAATGGCTGGTACATGATTCCACATGTGAATGAGGTGACACAGGCTCTAGTAACTCCAGGCAGGCAATGGAAATTTATCTGCACATCCCTGCTAACCAGGACATTTTGACAAGGGAGAAACAGCAGTACTTTTGCTTCCTCACGACTGTTAACCAGGGATGAGGCATTGGACAAGGTAAACTGCTGACTCCCTGACCCTCCCATGGGTCATTGGTAAAGTGAAGATGGCTCAGCTGCTAAAAAGTAAGGACCTAACTTAGTTGAACTCTAAGTTTCTTCTCAGCTCAAAGATTTGGGATCCAAAATATATTTTTTGTGCATTTCTGAGGGCAGAGATCTTGATTTTATTTCAGTACCCTGGATGTGCCAGGAACTCATTCATGTTGAATTGAATAAGTAATTAAATAAGTATGATTATAATGTTCAAGAAAAATATATTTTCTCAAATAACCCACGGTGCAGCTACCCAATTAACATTTTTGCGGGAGCAAAGAATGAGATTCAGCAAGACAGTTCTACATACCAAGAGGCCCAGCCAAGGGCAGAGTTTTCAGAAGCAATGAGAAAAAAGGGACAGGTGGGGACACTCCTACCTGTCAAAGAACCTAGGAGCCTGAGAACACAGACAAGTATGTGATCACTCCCAGAAAAGCCAGGCTGTCTTGTTTGTGCAGATTAGTGAAGACTTAAGGCTGAAATAATCATTTTGTAGGTATAAACTTAGCTCCTCCTCCCTCTTTAAAACTCTTAAACCAAGGGCTCTATAATATCAAAACAAAGACACATTTATTTATTCCCAGACCATAGAGAACTTTGTGATTTGGGTACAAAACCAGCAAGGATAGATAGAAACTCCTTCTTGATGTCTAGATGCAGTGGAGGTCCTTGGAGCTTTAATCTGCTCTGTGGGAGGAAGAAGGGATCTGGTCCCAGGCAGCACACAGGAGGCCTGCCCATCACTTGAGGACCTACACAGGGTCCAGAGAAGTCCAAGGCAGTAGGGTCTTATGTAGGGAAATGAGCTTAAGCAAATGGAGACAAGACATCAAAGTGTATTTCACTCAGTGATGGAAGCTCATTTATTTGGGGGATTAAGTAACTTGACCCTTTTTATCAACTTCCTACCACAATTATATTTGGGGTTATGTGCTTCCTATGCTATTAGTCAGATATGGCAAGTCAAATCAAGATTGATGTAAACAGGGCTACTGCATACACTATACAGCTTATCCTGATACCAAAGGCACCTAGCCCAGGAGGTGATTAGGTATTAAAATCCAGCCTGATCTCCACTCACTAAGTCATGTACCTCTGGGTATTGTGGCTAAACTACTCAGCATTGAAGCTGCATCTGCCCAGAGCACATTTTTTTTTTTCTAATTTGTCAGTTCAGAGGATTACGTGCCGATTACTCTCCATTTCCTCCTCTCCATTCATTGTTTTTCTCTGTACTGCTCTATGCCCCAGATGGCAGCCTCTATATGATACATCTGAGACTTTCTTAGGTAGAGGGCTAATAATGACTTTCACTATTACTAGTACGTGGATATGTCATCAATTCTGGTGGGTTCTCTTTCCCTGGTCACACCTCTGTAAATGGTCCTTTTATTCAATTCTGTTCAATTGAACCCTTTGACTCTGTCATTTCCTTCTGACCGATAAGTGAGTCTGACTGATATAGGAACATTTTTCTAATCTGCACAGAAGGACCATATAGCTAGCAGAGACCATGGGTACAACTGGCACTGTGAAAATCAAAACAAATATTTGACAGTCACCTAGGGATCTCTGAGATTTTCAGGAATGGACTACTAATAGAATCAGGAGTGTTTACTATGTATCGCAGTAACTGCTCTCAGGCTACTACAGTACTTTCACTATTCCCCTTGCTCCCGGCTGAATGCTCTTTGCTCTCATTCTAACCTACATTTGTGTGTGCTATTCTTCTACCTGATACCCCTTTCTTTTCTTTGGAAATGGTATATGATAGAGAATAAGACTGCTCTTAAATCAGATAGAATTGGATTAGATACTAGCTCTGCCAGTTATTACCAGAAGAATTGAGTTATTGATCCCAATTTTTCACTCTTTTGTAATAGAAAGACACATCTACATCCTTGTTATGACCTCATGGTGGGTTGCATGAACTTTCTTGCTACCCCTTGACTTTAAGGTTGGCCTAAACCTATGTGACTTGTTTTGGCCAATGGGATATCAGCATATGAGACTTGAAATGTACCTGCAGAGTTTGGCTTGCCCTTTTGTGCTCCTGTGATACACCATGAAAACATGTTCAGTTAACTGTGGTTCTTTCAGCCACAGTCCCAGAATGAGTCATATGATGCAGACCACATATTCTGTGTCACCATGGTCCAGGAGGATAAGGTAGGTATAGCAGCTAGAAGCCAGGGCCCAGAGACCAGAACCTAGAAACCAGCCTAGCCCCGCTGGGTTACACCCAACCTGCTGCAGATCCATGAGCATGAGAATAAATAATTATCATTTCAAACTACTGAGTTTTGGTAATAGTTGACTAATACATCATCTACATAAACTTAAAAAATAATTCAATTTCTGAAAGCGTCAGCTTCTTCTTCTTTATAATGGTAGTAATTATAATAATATTTATAGGGTTTTTGTAAAGATTAGACACATAGAGTAGTCTACATAAAGCCTAGCACAAATAAATGCTCAATAGGGGGTATTTTTCTTATTGTGATCACTGGAAATCCCTTGCAGCCTTCAGTGTTCATTCAGCTCTCCCTTCATGAATGATCTGCTGAGCACACAGCTCCCACAGGTACTGCCTTTCTCTGAACGTCCATTCTATTAATTGTTTATATAATTCATTTGGTTTCATATCTTTTCATCTACTTTTTAAAAATATCTATTGCTTACAGAGTGCATTATTCAAGATATTTCTCCTTCTATCAATGAGAGCATAGTCACTGAGAATAACACTTAACGAACATATATGAAGTAGGTACTTTCCATGTCATTTAATTTTATAACAATTATATGAAGTAAACATTGTTATTCCAATAAAATGCCTAAGTGGTGGGGAAGAGTTCAAACAAGTGTCTTTTTGCTGTAAAGCACCATTAATTCTTCAGTCTATTAGAGGAATGACACATAACCAAATAATTATAATTTAAGGTAATTACATATACCTTATCATTACAAAAATTGTGTGCTACAGATGGGACAGAGAGGATGGGCATGACTCCCTGCCAGGTGTTTCTCCAATACCATTAAAATACAGGTGCTAAGTGCTGGGATATGGACAAGAACACAACCAATCCTTGTTTGGCAGGAACCAGATTCTAATAACTGCGCCAGACCCTTAAAAAGATAATTTTAACATAATTAGGAAAAGAGTGAAGCTACGAGCATTAGATTTATAGAAAGTTTCTTGGAAAGAAGAAAATTTGAGCCACATCAGTTAGTTAATTGAAGAAATAAAGGCAAGGCCTTTCAGGCAAAGGAAACAACATAAATACAAGTTCTACTGACAGTTATGTGTGATCGATGTGTTGTTATCGCCGGTGACCTGTGGACAAGAGCCATGCTTCCTTTGCAACCCTGCCTCCATACTGCATTCAACACAAAACTGAGGACGAGAGAGGAGCTCAACAAAATCTTTTGTTTGATTGAATGAACAACCCTTACTCTTCCCTGGGAGACACAGAAAGAATAAGTGGGACCACATTCTCCCTGATTTCAAGGCCAATGCCAAGTTGCTACCCAGATGGTAGAGTTGACACATACAGATAAAAGACAGGCACTATTTTTATGTGGCAGAGCTCATCAGTTGTGTAGCTGGAATGGAGTCCAGGTTGGTTAATGCTGTATTAACGTTAGCTCACTATTTCTCAAGACCTCAGCAGTCCTGGTGTCTAAAGTTCCCCCAAAGTTAACTTCAACACATCCAGAAGACAATTTCAATAGAACATATGAAGGACATGAAAGCACTCCCCTAATTTCAACAGGAGCAAACCAGAAACACGTGGAAAAACATCTTATTCAGATGACATTTATAAGCCTTCTTTTCCCTCCCATGAATATATCCAGTCATCGTAGCCTTTGTTCACTTGGAGTATTAAATAACCTCAGCCATCTACATAAGAGAAATTATCTTTAAATTGTACTTAAAATTTTCTTTGAGTTTAAGGAGACTTTCATTTTATAACTGTGCACTGTTCTTGTTTTTTGGTGCTTTAATGAATGAAGACTGTCCATAGGAGATAATTCAGCAAGTTAGTATCCCATCACCAAGCAAAACTGAGTCCATGTCAGCTGTGAGAAGATAATTCAATTTGCCCTTAAATGGCATTTTCAGAATGGTTCATAACATTTAAATAATCAAAATTATTTTAAAATCTGAACTAGAATTCTGTGAGAACCCTTATAAGAGATGTGTAGCTGATCTGTAACTCTGCGAACCAAAGCGATTTTTTCAATGTTGTTTATTTTTTAAATTAAAGTACTAAGTGCCTTATTCAAGTGGCAATACGTGGTTAATCCTCTATAAAAGTTCTTGGATGTATTCCTTGTAAATGCTAATTATTAAGAAGAAAATGTTATAGGGTTTCTTAGAAAATCAATACTTTATTATGCAATGATTGCATCTGCAAGTTTAATGTTCTCCATAAGCCCCAGCAGAATAAAGAGGTCACTGGGTGACCTGGTGCAAATAGTCTTTGCCTGACCTGGAAAATCTTCTAGAATTTGAGGCCTAGTAAAGTGCCAAGATGTCATTAAAATATTTTCACAAGAACAACATTTATTATGGAAACCAAATTACAAGAACATCTGTCTGGATGACACTTTGGCCCAAAGTTGGATCTAAACCTGGTAACAGTTATAATTGAAACTGTGGCTTCATTTTTCTCTCAAGATCTTTGATTTTTCCTTGCCTCATAGAGCAATTTATTTCTCAAAGCTACAAAAGTTAAGTTTTGTTTTCCTAAACCTCCCTGGGCAAAAATCCCAGTTCTTCCAGTTTTCTACCAAGAAGTCATGGAAGGCAAGAAGAAAGGAAAGAAGCCCTCAAGGAGACAAAAGGTAGCTCAAAAATCACTCTTCCAAGAATTTCTGGGTCACTGTCTAATTGATAACGCCTTTTGGTTAACCTCAGATGTAAGCCTCTTCTGACTGCACAGGCAATTCTTATTTTGTATCCAGCCATGTGTGAAGACTCAAGGCATTGAACATGGAACCCAGAAAAATCCAGCCAGCTCCACTGAAAGTACTCAGGCTGGGAACTGTACCATAGCAAAGTACCCTAAACAGTTGTTTTTCCATTATGATCCTCAGCTTGGCATTTATTATCATTTTTTATTGCACACTTTTAAAGGCAATGGTCCATTTTACTTAGATCATTAATTTGCAAAAATCATGAGATATGAGCAGAGATGGTGTTTTTTATGGGCCACGCTACACCTCTATAGGACCCCAAAGGAAATGAGGTATAGTCTCAGCACATTATAGGAAGAGGCCCTGGGACAAGCTCCTTCTAAAAATAGAAAAGACCAGAGTATTTTCACAGGAATAACACAGCTGGATGAATGAAAAGATGCATGGATAATTGCCAATCTGAATATCTAAATGAACAAATAAGCAATAGAGTGAAACTCTGACAAGGAGTAGGGCATAGCCAGAAGACCCTTGAATATGGAGTCTGGAAATCTTGGGTCCATTTACAGTCAGTCAGTTACTAGCTGTATAACTGCTGTCACCCTGTCACCTCACCTTTGCAACTGTAAAATGATAACAACACCTATCTCATAAAATTGGCAGGGAGCAGAGCCTTAAGGAGTCAGGTCATAGGCTACAGAGCCTTGGTTTAAATCTGAACTTCTCTCTCTTGTTTGCTCTGTGACACAGGACATTGTATCCCCTCTACATTTGTGTATCCTCATCTGGAAAATAGGAATAATGTACTAAACTCCTAGGGACAGAGGTGAGAACTAGGTAAGTTAATTCATGTAAAGTACCTAGAAGAGTATTTGGTACATAACAATTAGATACAATACAATAATAGTGGTATATAGATACACTCAACATCACATTAGTTATTATATAGTTAAAATTACATGAATTATGATTCTCAATTGCAATCAAGAGAGTCAAGTCTGGCCAATTTAAGCAGAAAGGTATATAGGAGGATATGAAGATCATAGAATCTCCAGGATAATCAGGGACCCAGGCTTGTTCATTATACAGCCAGAACCAAAGCAGCCAGAAATAAACCCAACTACACTCCAGTGAAACACCACTGCCCATCTCCAGGCACTTATCACCCTTGAGATTGGAATCCAAGAGCTTTGCCACTGCTATCTGAGAAAAAGTTTTCATACCCGGAAGATCCAATTGCATAGCTGCTTCCTCTTATTTCTACAAGTCACAAATGGGATGGCTTTCATCAGAAGAACCAAAGCTATTTGTCTGTATGCTAGCTTCAAGGGATTCTGGAAAATGTAGTATTTTATTTAGTTTCCCAGCCTGTACAGCCTAAGAAAAACAAAAAAAAACTAAGAAAAGCTAAAAAAAAGTTGAAGTAATTCAACATACAATCCTCTGCTATGAGGATTATGAAATAAAACATAGGTCTGGCAGCCACTTTTTGATCTGAAAAGGTAGAGATGGTTTGGTTTAGGTTGTTTTTCAGAGATTAGGTAGGAGTTTCCAAGGATAACTAATAACTATTAGTTAGTGACACAACTGTGTTTCCACTAGCATAGGCAAGTAGAATTGCCCTAACGTTCGGCTCCTTGCCTGTGAGTTGGGGAGGAGAGTGGTTCCTCTTCTACCAACATCCTGTGCCCTGTGTAAACTAATAAAATAGTCCTTTCTGCATCTTCACTTTTCAGAGGAGTAGATGTAGACTGGCATGATCTGGAAGGGCCTGGACTGAGGTTTACTTCTGCAAGAGTGACCCTGAAAACTTTAAATGTACATTCAAAGTACAGTGATCTATAAAGTACTGGCTGCTTGAAGATATGAAGATTCAGCAAGCTTGGGGACCATCAATGATCATTAGTGCAATTAATCATATTTTAAGTCAACAAAATGGTAATTACCTATAAGGCATGTTTCAGAAATTGTCTGATTATGGGTGAATATAGACAGCCAAGAAAACTGGCTTCTAGATCTTATCTACCATTGCTACATATGCGAACTTCTTTAAATTATTCAGCTTTCTGAGCCTGTTTCCTCATTTAAATTCTCCATCTCCTCTAAATTTTTAAAGTTCTACTTTCTATGCTTTGATATAAATATTTATATATTTAAATATTTTTATCAACAGAATAATTGTTCTTTTTAAGTTTGATAATCATGTCCTGTCCCAAAGACTATAGAAAATAAGGAGCTACATAATCATGCTCTTTTTAAATTTGTGAAATACATACCAATTATTATCAATGCAAAAAATTTGTCAGCTTGATCATATTCACTGTCAGTGAATTTGTTTTCAGTCAGTAAATTCATTTCAGTCACTGAATTTTATTTTACTGCTCCAGAAATAACTTTCGTTTGCTTTTCTGCAGTCGAGCCAGTGAGTGACTGGATACTTGACTGTGAAAAATACATCCTCTTTGTTTCCCATTTAATGTTAAATAAGCTCATATCATATACCCAACCATATATTATAAAACATATCAAAGCAAGAAAATCTTTCTTTTAGAGATTGTTGCAAGACATGAAGGTTAACTTTACCCATGTGGTTTAATCTTTAGAGCATATATCATCTTGCCAATAAAAAGTAAACCTAAGCCAACCTCCTCATTTTCTAAATTCTACAAAATTATCCAAGCTAAAGCAATAAGAAAATAGTTTGGATTAAATTGTTGAAAAGGGTAAAAAAAAATGCCATTATTTGAAAATTATATAATTTTTTCTTCTTATAAAGCCCAAGATAATCTACTGAAAAACTGTTTATTTCTATCAGAATTTAGATAAGGTAACTAAATGATTATAAAACAGTGATCAAAATCAAAAGATTTACAAAATATTTTCTAAAAATCAGCAATAATCAGCTGAAAAATAAAATGAGAAAAAATGAGCCCATCCAAATAAGCACAAAAATACAAATTACCTAAAAGTAAACTTAAAAAAAGATATATGTAACCCATGTATAAAGCAAACTGCAGAGCTTGACCAAAGGATATACAAGACTTGAAGCAAACTATGTTCTTGGGTAGAAAGTTTCCGTATTGCAAAAATTAATTGGTAAACTTGTTGGAATTCAACTTAAAAATCTCAACAGTGTTTTTTGTAAAGGGAAAGAAGTTGGGTAAGGGGAAATGACCAAAATACATCTGAAAGAAAATACTACACACAACAAAGTATTTCTCTCTGTAGTCTAGCACAGGGTTAGAGTCTAGACTGGATCAAGTCCCATCTCTGACATTTAGAATTTGGGGGATCTAATGCAAATCACTTCTTTTTCTCTATGGCTTCTTTGTCCCATCTGCAAAAAGAAACCATCATCATCATCATACTCCACAGCATCCAATGAGACAACATATATTAAAGCATTCTGTAAAAGTCTAAAGAGATACACAAATATTAGTTGTCGTTTTCCAAAATTAGATAAATAAAACAGCAATAAGACCCTGAGGTCTTATAACATATGCATATTCAGAGATGCTCCAAAGAGGATTGGCCAGCATATAATGAGGCAAAGAAAGAGCTGGACTAGTTCAGGAACAGATGGGCTTTGGGGAAGTGAGGAAGAAGTCAATCAAGGTGCATTAGTCAGACAAGTTTTACAAACACAGCTATCAGTATGAAAGTAAAAAATAATGCATTATTTTAAAACTATTTAAAGTTAGACTTTACTGAGCACTTACTTTGCACTAAACACTATAGAAGCATTATTTTGCAAGAGTCTATGAAAATACTATTTATTATTCTCATTTTAGAAATAAGAATTTACAGGTGAAAATGGAGAGACAGAATAAAAATCAGGGCGGTCCAACTACAAAATCCTCAACAAACTGCTTAACAACCACAATAAACTACTTTAATGAGAACTTTAATTTCTGCAAAGCACTTTCATATCAGTTTCCTCATTTCAGCTAGTCAGCAATCCTGTGTAGGTGGATTCATTCTTATACTAATTTTCTGAGTAACCTGGTTGCATATCAGAATCTCCAGTGGAGCTCTCTAAAGCTACATATTCCTAGGCCCTCCTCTGAAACCTATAAAAACAAAAATATCTCAGAATGGAGCTCTGGAGCCATTTTTTAAAAACTCATCCAGTTGATTCTCAAACAGCTGCACTGGGAGTCCCTAAATCAACGTTTCTCAAAGTGTGGGCTCCCCACCAGCAGTATCAGCATTATTACTTGTCAGAAGAGCAAAATTCTCGACTCCCCCACCCCAAGTCTGCTGAATGAGACTCTGAAAGGAATCTGGGTTTTAACACACCCTACTGTAGTGATTAAGATAACAGACTCCCAAGTCTGCCAATTTAAACTGAATCTCACCTCTGCCACTTCCTAGCTGTGGGATTTAAAGGAACTACTTAATAGTTTTTCCTTCGTAGGGTTATTATGAGAAGTAAATGAGTTAAAATTAGTAAAGAACTAATAATAGTATTTTACATAGTATAAGAGCTTAAATTAAAATTAAGATTAAGATTAAGCTGTGAATGAAATGAGAATGAAATGAAGAAGAGGCTCAGGAAACAAAATCCTTGGGGAGAAGCAGCACTGGAGATTTCATTCTAGAACACAAGGCGAACAACCCTGCTTAAATATTCTAAATGGCTGTGGGGGAGAATTTCAAGAACAATTTGAACAAGCAACCCAACAGAAGCCTGGAACATGCATTGCTTGTATGAGCCTTCATGGTAGGCTGAAAAGAGCAGAGCACTGAAATATGGTGACCCACCTGAGTCCTAGCTGTGTGGCCTTAGACAAGTCACGCAACCTCTCTGGCCTTTAGTTTCCTGACTCAGAACAACTGAGATGATAATAACCTGATTTCCTCTACAGAATTGTTGAGACCCAAGCAGAGCTATTAGATGTTATTAAATATTTGAAAAGTCAAAGGTCTTAAACAGGTGTTCAGGATTACTCTCATGAATTATTCTTTCTCAGTCTAAGTATCTTTCAACATTGCACTAACTCTTTCCAGGCTGGAGCACTGAAGTAGTCCAGCATAAGAAGATAAACAGTCACTGAATTCCTGAATTTCATACTGAAAAGTCTGTTGCCTTACAACCCCAGAGCAGCAGAACCCAGCAATCAGTATTAGGGTAGCCAGGCCAGGAGGGTTACCTAGTATAGCTGTTTGGTCTATGATGTGAATAAATATATGGAACACTTAAGATTATTTTTTAGAATCTTTATAAATTATATAAGTTGTAACAAGAGTCCCAAAGGAAAACTTCATTTGTAAATGTTTATTTAGAAAACTTTAAAAATATTGACTCAAGTCCTGAGAGTGTGTAATTAGCTGAGATCTCTTTCAATTCAGGGCTGGCTGTGACTTTTCTAGGACAGAGCAGGCAAAGCAAAGCCCAAGGAGACCAGTTGCTGCCACAAACACTTGTTCTCTGAGTACAGATGATGATAAGCACTCTTGCTATCGATGGCCTCTGAAGCTGAGGAGCCTCCTCCAGCCCCACTGACCTCCCTCCCCTCTGTGTGGAAACTGCAGTTGTCTGTTCTTCCTTCGTGTCCTTCATCCAGTCCTTCGAGCTATTGCTGGGCACCAAGCATTTCTGCTTTACCTGCACTCAACCATAGACTGGTTTTTCTGCTTTGATGACTTCATGCTTCAGAGAGTTAGAGAACAGTCACTCGTCACCAGAGACCCAGCTGGCTTCCTCGCATGCTGACTCCAGGAGCTCAGGCAAGAGAAACATCTACTGGCATTTTGCTTCATCACTACTTGAGGGCCTCGCCTGCTTGGCCCACAGGCCTGTGACTGAAACTCCTCCTCCATACTTCTCTGCAGGGCCCATGTCCCTAGCAGGTTTCTTCAGCCAGGCCTTGACTGTGCAAAGACCAGGGCATTCTGGGGAGAGCAGGAACCACCGCAGGTGGGTAAAGGACAGTCTATATCCTAACTCATCTTGTATCAGTCTTCAAAGGACTCCTCTAGGGTCATTTCCTATTTTCCTTTCTTTACCCAGGCACTGAGCTAAAGTTCCTGTTAACAAAGAAAGACAGAGCTTCTATAAACAAGAACTATCTGTCTGCTTCTTCAGTCTGAATGAAGTCTTAAATTTGCTGCCTTGTAGATTTTCCAGGAATCCTGTCTCATTAGACTGATCCACCCAATGGAAATCATTTTCAATCCCCAGCTCCCACCTGTCCCACCTGATCTCCTTCTTAAGCCACTTAACCCACACCTGCAGTCTGAGCTTCATGGAATGCAAAGGAGCTATTCTAACCTTGGAAAAGTAGAATTTAAGCAGTTCTAACTTAAGATTGATTACCCCTAAATCCCTTGCTTCTACTGTAGCTTCCAACTTGTGTCCCTGTGTCCAAGGAAAGGCATTTTTCTTATTTCTGACACCCAGGCCCCACTATGCCCTGTATCAGGTAACTGGGCCTCTGCCTGAAGTTGTCCTCCAGGCCCTCTGATGGTTCTCTTCTTTCTCTTAGCAGAGGTCCTGCCCCTGAACCTGAGTCTACAGCTGGGGCCCTAACTGTGAAAGATCTCCCTGGATTATGAGGCCTTCTCCATTAGGCACCTTGCCATATCACTCACAACCCACTGTTGCCTTGTTCTTCTGATGCCATATTTTACTGCCATCTTGGAGTTCCTAGTGCTCAGTTCATTCTAATAAGCAGGTCAAAGTTCAGTCGTGACCTTTTCCAGGCTTCACCATTGCAGTAAAATGGGTCACACCCCATCAAACACTAAGATAAGACTAGACAGGAGATTATAGGCTTGAATGTCCCAAGCGAGCATGGACAGCATTTCACTTTGAAGACATTTGCTATGGCACAAAGCAGGCACTGAAGAGATGCTAGGGGAGTAAATTAATGAAAGAAAATTGTTTGCCCATGAGAGAATCTTGATCACTTAAGGAAGAAAGCTCAGATATCACCTTGTGTCCCAAAGGAACTCTTTAACAATTGCATTACACAGAAGAAGATAGCCCAGGGTAAGGACAAGAATGGTGCTGCTCAGGCTGCTCAATCAGCCTCTAGTCTGAAGTGCCTTAGAGGACAGCCCACCTAATGGACAAGCCAAATCTACTCAAGCAGTGGACTTAAGGACCCAGAGGTGAAGACAAACATAAGCACACAGGGAGACAAGGAAATAAAGACAAAATTTTACCCAAATCCAATGACCTGATGTGCAGCATTAGAAGGACAGGGAAACCAGGAGGTTTTTTTTCTTAAATAAATGAAAATAATAACTAGAAAAAAATAGCTCAGGCAGGCCCTATAACTGGTGTCAGAAAGTCACTCCTGCAGCTGCTTTCATACTTACTCTTTAGCTATAGAACTATGGGAATAAGAGTGATGCAAGAAAAAGCAAGGAGAGATTTTCATGTGTGTCTAGGAGCCTCCAAGGCCATGGGGAAGGGAGATCAAGAGGACTCTAATGCTGCCAGACTCCTATATGTTAATCTTGGTGATAAGCAGGTTCATGAGCAAAGAGGATTCCAAGGGCTGCTCTGCTTTCAACTCCAGCCTGAAGAGAGGATGAGCAGCTGAGGGAAGGGAAGTTGGATTCTTTCTGTTCTCAGGCCAGAGAAAACTTTATTTAGGCATTCTGAGTGAGCCATCAGTTAAGGAATTAGAAACAGCCAGAGTGTTAATAACGGCTGAGACTGCTCTCCCCTCACTGTTCACAGGCATGCCCAGATTCTGAGAGAGATCTCATAGCACAGAGTTGCCAGATAAAATACAGGATGGCTAGTTAAATTTAAATTTCATAATGGTTATGCGTAATTTTAAGTAGTAATTATGTCCCATGCAATTTTTGTGACATATTTATATTGTTTTGTTGATCTGAAATGCAATTTTTACTGGGTGCCCTATATTTTTATTTGCTAACTTTTGAAATATCACAAGCAGATGGCTCCCCCAGCCCCAGAGGCAACTGATGATGTGACCAGCACAGAAAAGAGGACTCTAGACCATGACAGGGTATGAAATTATGAACATTCCTGCTTCTGTGGTTATAGACTTGCTCCATCTGTTCCCTTTTCCTTTCCACTAATCCAACTCTCCCTCTAATTCACATGCCATCATCCTTGACCACCTCTCCCACAGGAAGATGTACTACTCAACTTAACCTTGGGTTTCAATGCCAAACTATAATCTTCTTCAGTGGTATCATGTGTGCACATTTTGATTTTTAATTTCTAAAAGACAAGGACTCTTCCTTCTACTTCCTTTTGCATCTACCATGTTCCCCCTAAATACACACATCCTACAGTTGAAGGATTAGGCACATTGGGAGGGTTTAATTATAAAATCAGGAGTGCTCCAAAGCAAAGGAACCCTGGAGATCACCTCATCTTACTCTCCAAGTTTGTCAGTAGGGAAATTGAGACCAGAAACCTGAAGGGACTTAATCAGAAACATGATGCTTATAAGTAGAAAGGAAAGTACACTCATTCTGATTTATTGGCCTCACTCTTGAACTTTCTACTATATCAGTACCTTACACAATGCTCAGCAAATATAGTCATTTTTAGTAAATATTCAAGTGAATGAATGAATGAATAAACTAATAAAATCAATGCCTGATGACTTGACCTGCTAATTACAGGGTAGCCTTATCCTAGGGGAACTTCTTGGCCCCTGAAATGGTAAGTGTAAGCAATGACATCCAGCCATCTTTCCAGAAGAGATGTTTTGTGATCATAAGATGTGCCTAGCATGAATGTCACTTCCTTCCACCAGACAAGGTTGAGAAAACCTGGGCTGAGGTGGGAAGTAACAAAACACAGCTTCGTCACTGGGCCAAGACTTACTCTAAACTGCTGCTTCTATAACTTCAGGAATTCAAAGGGAAAAAAACAGTTTTAAATTACTTTAGCTAGTCATGTGACCTTCAACAAGGAAATAACTACCCTAAGTTTTGGATTTCTCATCTGTAAAAAACATAAAGGTCATTGTTACCAGGATAAAATAAGTATCATTTCACTCTGCCAGGTGTCTTCTCCTAGTAGATACTCAGCAAATGTCCATTTGATGTTTTTTCTTTCTTCAAAGAGTAACCTGCCTTCATAGCTAACAGGTTTTGAAAAAGGTACTCTGTGTGTTTTAGTAGGCCATTGATTCTCAAAGTGCGGTTCCCAGCTGTAACAGAACCCAAAAAGTTGTTAGAAATGCAAATTCTTGGGTTCTAAGGCAGACTCATTGAATTAGAAAGTCTGGGGAGTCCAGAAACTCTAGACCTAGTAATGAGTGTTTTAACAAATCCATTGGGTGCTTCTGATGCATGTTCAAGTTTCAGAGCCATTGTGTTAGGCTGGTATTTCCAGTAGTATGGTCCATGCACCACACACAAAAATACTCTGGGTTCTTAATAAAATTGCAAATTTCTAGGTGATTCAGACTTGCTGAATCAAAATGCCTTAAAAGGGAGGATGTGAATCTCCCTTTTAAACATGACACCCAGGTGGTTCTGATGCACTGACAGGTCAAGAACAACCTGACAAACTGGTGTCGAAACAGCAAGTGATAGCACTTCAGTATTTCTGGAGGTCACATCAAAATTCCCATTTCCTCTTCTTTGTGATCCTAGAGACACGGCAGGAGGTGCAGTGCATAAGAATGCCAGGCTCCAGAGGGCTGGTCTAATGGTTGTGTGGTTACCCCATCGCAATGGCAGAAACATCTTAGTTGCTGATTGATAGGAACATGGCTCACCACCTAACTGGCTCTCCTAATCCGGAATGGCTCTGCCCAAGTCACCTTGTTCCTAAGGGCTGAGCCCAATTTTGTCTGACGGATTTGTAGTTTTTCAAAGAATTCATGCACGTGTGCACACACACTCTCACAAGCAGTCAAAACAGTATCTTGAAAATGTTTTTCTTGATTATGTAAGCCCTCATCTTATCTGGTGAGATATAGTCAAGGGAAGTCATAACATATGTCCTCACTGTTTGTTAATTCAACACAACTTATTACTTGCACTCAGCAAAAGTTTTAGTCAGTTCCTCTCTACTTCAGGACCTAATTGTTGGAATTCCTTTCTCCCTATCCCCACCCTGCTTCAAATTGGTCATCTATTCAAGGTAAAGTATGGTGATGACAACTCAGATAGGTTTCCTATCTACAAATTCCCTCAAACCAATGATATAAATGCAGGTGTACTGTGAGCGAGTCTACTCCAGTTTCCATTTGATAGAACTAGAAGCTCTAAAGCCATTTTGTGAGGGAACTCTACCACATTAAAAAAGGTTTCCCCAGTATGCTTTGAAAAATTTATATGAATACTTGAAATAGATTTCCTAGTCATTTCTGTTAAGTCTAAAAGATCAATCACTGTTAATTCCAATTAAGGAGAGATATAACTAAGGTATAGTTTATTTATAATTGAGAGACTCTCTAATATCTAGTGCATGGTAATAATAATTTAAAAGGCAAACTTTCTCTTAAGGCAAGAACACAAAAACAAAAGAAAACAAAGAAAAAAAACTACTACAGATGTTCAATTCATAAGAACATCATCACAGAGACATTTGTGAAACATTGACTCCTGCAAGAACAGAAAGGGCTTCTTTATTGCTTTTTACATAGCTTCCTTTTGCAAATGACATTCTGAGTAAGTAACCAGACTCCAATGCTATTTCCACTCAGGGTCTATGTTCAACACTCACCCTGCAAAATAAAGTAATTAAGAACAAGGGGTTCGAGCTTGCTATGATGCACCGGCACAGACTCAAAATACTCGACATTCCAGAAAGTGTTCTGGTACTGGCAAGGACAGCATCTGGAACTTACTTGCATTTGGTTTTTAGCAATCAGTGGAACTATTGCATTTTGTAAATAAAAACACAAGGTTGGGGAGGAGGGAACACAGTAGATGGAAACTCTTTTTCTAGGAAAGCCTTGAAGTTCTTGAGGTTCTTGGAAGTAAGTCTTACATGATTATTGTTTAACTTTCTTTGGGAATGAGAAATGATAGAAGCACTGGTATTTGTGATAGCAACAGAAGTAATATTAGCGTCTTAATTGAGCATTTGTTGACCAGTCTTTATGCCAAATGCAGAACACTGTCAGAATAATCCTTAAGGTAGGTATTACTCCTTCATAGATGAACATAAAAGTCTCAAGAAAGTTAAGTAACCTGCTCATAGACATAGGAGTTGAGCCCCAATGCTCTGCTGAACATTCCTTTGATTCATTACACCCTGTTGTGAGATGAATGTTTACATCCACCCGAAGTTCATTATGAAGTCCTACTCCCCAGTGTAATGATGTTTGGAGATGAGGCTTTCAGGAAGTAATTAGGTTTAGATTATGTCAGGAGGCTGGGACCCTCATGATGAGATTAGTGTCCTTCTGAGAAGCTGGGGAGAAATTCCTCTCTCTCTTTACCCTCAAGCATGTACTGAGGCAAGGCCATGTAAGCACACAGTGAGAGGGTAGCTATGTACAAGCTGGAAAGCAAGTCCATACCAGACACTGAATCTACCAGGGACTTGACCTTGAACTTCCCAACCTCCAGAACTGAGAGACATAAATTTCTGTCTATGGTACTTAGTTAAAGCAGCTTCAGCAGACTAAGACACACCCCCTTCCCTTTTTTGGACTAATGGTCTATAACATTATGAAGGATTTGCTGATACTGTTTTTCAACTCTATTCCCTGTTAAATTCGAAGTCAGGACATTTATTCATTCAGTCAGTCACTGGATCCATTCACGTTGCCTTAGTGTCTCACCTCAGCCTGAAGTCACTCAGAGAATTCTGTCCTAATTTAATGCCCACACTTGTATCATTGCTGCTGCCAATTGCTGGTTTTGGGGTTTTCAATTACATGTTGTGTAAATGAGTAACTACATCAAAGATCTCTTATTTAAATATAAAACTTGAGGACATAAATATCACTAAGCAGTCACTAGGTTCCCAATTCCTTACTGCTGAGGCCAAAGAAAAAGAACTCTTCTTGATCCAGGGGAAAAAAAGTGTAAATGCCTATGAACTGAGAATCCCTCTAAGCACTATTTCTCCAGTCCTTCCCTGCATCTGAACCAATGAATGAATTGTGACAGTTTCTGAAAGTTTTCTTCTCCCTCTTGTCACCAGCCTCCTAAATGGTAAAGTTGTTCACCACAGGCTTATTTTAGTGGAAGCAACAAGGCTAAGTTTTCTGAATATAGAAGGTGTTTTATATGTTTAAACAGAAAACTATTAAAGTCATGCTGGCCTAGACTTTCACAACTGGGCTTCAAAATAATGTCGGCAAAGGTACATGAGGTGCTTGATTCTTGCGTGGAGATGCTATCCATTGAGTCAAATCAGAAGGCCCTTAACTGGCTTTAAACCAAGGGTCCCTAAAACTTAGCTCCTGCCAACCCCATTTAACAGGAAAAGGAGATAGATAACTTAAAAAAAAAAAACTTAAAAGAGCACAGAAAAAGAAGCACAATACTAAGATAACTCTAGAGACATCCTTTCTTTCTAGAAATTTCAAAAACCAGAGTCAAGAAATAGTCTTAATGAGCACTAAAGCCAGAGGAGAGAGAAAAACACTTGTTCCTTCCTTTGTGGTCAGTGTCTCTAAGTGGGACAGAGCACAGCGACAAAGAACGGATCTGAGTTGGCCTTTTCCTCACCTGCTCCATTCACAGCAGCATTTTTCTCCCCCCAGTAATCTGTCAAGATGTCTGGTGCTGAAGGTTGTCTGGGTGACATGGCTGCTCAACTGAAAGAGAAATGAGTAAATGTCCTCCCCTGAAGTGTGTGGTCTCCCAGTCCCCAAGGCCATGTCCCCACCTGCTGTTGCCTCCTCCCTCCACTCTCTCCACACTCCCAGTGAGTCACAAAGGGCTTGACTCAGGTGAATATTTACAGATCTTTTGCCTTATTAATTTGAAGAAACTCCCCAGGTGACTGTGACATGTTTTTGTTCTCACCATATATGAAGCATTGAACTAATTTCTACTTGCTCCCGCAAACCCCAGAGAGATGAAGCAAGTTGTCTGAAATCACAGAGCTAGATACAGGATTGGAAGAACCCAAGACCCCTGCTTCCCAGTTCTGTTCTTTCTACCAAAAATTTTCTACTGGTGGGGAGAAAAATGCTGCTGTGAGTGGGGCAGGTGGGGAAAAGGCCAGCTCAGATCCGCTTTTTATTGCTGTGCTCTGTCTTGCTTAGAGACACTGACCACAGGGGGAAAAAAGGCTTTTAGCTAATGCCAAATAGAGAGTAAAGAATACAGGAAGAGAGCATCCTGTATGATTCCAAGAAAGAAAAAAAACAGATTAGATATTGGGTTTGCTTTCTCTGGGGCAATTGCAGCTGCTTATAAAGACTTGCAGAACTTAAGGAGTGGGACTATGGAAAGAGATGTGGTCTAAGCATCCTCCTCTGGATGAAGAAATGAACAGACCCAGAGGCCCCTTGGCTTCAGCCTTGAGACGTCTCAGCTGGTTGACCAGGAAGCAGGGTCTTGAGATTCAGAGTCCTCAACCAGTCCTTCAAAAATTCTGACCCACTTCCTATTTCCTCCCCACTGTGGTTGTGTATGAAGTCTTTCCAGATAGAAAGAAATGCATCAAAATGTCAGGGAGTGAAGACAGAGATGAATTTAATGTTTTTGAATATTTTTTGTATATTTCAAGTTTTCTTCCATAAATTTATATTACTTTTATAATTTAAAAAACCTTCAATTACTCTTTGAAAATAAAAAAGCAAAGGCTCTTAGCATAGTTCTTTAAAAAATGAAACACTCTCCAGGCTTCAATGTTTTCATGAGCTATTCCTGTGCTCCATAATGGGAGAGTGACTGATGCCTCACCAAATATAAAGTGAAGGAGACACAGGGCTGTGGTGATCTAAAGAAACATAAAAAGTCTTCCTTGTTGTTAGCTTGGTTTCTTTCTAGAAGATTCTTTGGAGCTTTTATCTATCTATCTATCTATCTATCTATCTATCTATCTATCTATCTATCGATCTATCTATCTATCCATCTATCCATCTATCCATCTATCCATCCATCCATCCATCCACCCCTATCTCTATACTGAAACCCACTGACCTACTACTCTACACTGCCAGGTTGATGTTTCGGAAGGATCAATTAATTTTTTTTCTTTTTTTGTGGTGGGGGTGTTTTTTGGGGGTATATATTGTAAGAAGGCAAAGCTATGAGTAGTCAAATTGCATGCAAGTAAAACAAATGCCTCAGCTAACTGGCCCTTCCTTGCAATTTTTCTTCAGAACAATTTTAATCCTCCCTTTTTCAAAACCAAAAGCTGAAGTAAAGGGATATAAACACACAAGGAGGTGAAACCTTAGCAGCTATTTTCAACCCGAAGTAATAATTTTTTGAGGTTCTGCAAGTGATTTATTTAGTTTATAAGCACATTCAACTGCCATTTGGCCCCAAAGGGGCAGAGATGGATCCAATTTCATGGAGGCAGTGGATTTTGTTGCGTGCGGGTTCCCTCCTGGAGCCTGTGTGATGCTCCTTCCCTGGGAGTAGGGCCAGCCTGGGGCACAGTCCTGGCACATAACAGGGGAGGGCTGGGAGTCCAGGGATCTGCATGGGAAAGCCGCAAGGATGGCACGCTCTCCATCCAGACCTGCAAAAGAGTCTCTTAATGGACGTGACTATGTTCTAGTATATGAGAAGGACAGCTGACCTGAAACTGGAGGGAGTGATGTAGATTCTCTAAGTCAGCAGTCATTTAGCCCTAGTCTTTCTGCACTTAAGTGGTGGGCCCAGCTCTGTGTAAACCTCAACCAATTCAGAAAGGATAATGTCTTGGTAGCTTTTAAAGTGATATTGCTTTGCAGGGGAGTTGGAAGGGGTCTGGGATTATGAACATAAATCAATCATCAAATAAATGGCCCATAAGAATAAGAAAACAGCCATAAAAGCAGGAGACTTGCAATATGAATTGTTTTGTTCCTCCAGACACAGCCTCTATAGCCAGAATACATTCTCTCTTGGAATCTGCCCTAATTTAAAATTTTGAATTATCTGTTGATGGAATACCAAAGGACAGAGTTTTAAAACTATCCCTTTCCCAAAGCCTCATAACTAATAGCACCAGTTTTCTGCACCTAGCATGCACACTGTGCCAGGAATTATTTTAAGTGCTTAGGAAAACTATCTTTACTTATTCTTTTGAAATAAGTATGATTACCACTTTATAGATGGGAAAACAGAAGCTTCACAGGCAAAGAAACCACACAGCACAAGCTACAGAACTCCTGCTCTTTCTATTGCCCCATTCTGCCTAGTTCCCACAGCCTAGTTAGGAAAATCAACCTGTTGTTTCCATTAAGTCTTTCAGAAGGCACTGTATTCTGTGTCCTGATGATCACAGGTCCCAGTCCTCTGAAAGGGGCTCCCATCATTTATCTCCAGTAAAATTATTTTCTCACTTGACCGTGATTCCTGCTCTCCGTAATACATCCAGTGATTCTCATCTGAACACCACACTGGAGTGGCAAGCTACAGCCTACCGAAGAACCGATAGAGAATATATTCAGAAGCAAACTGCCACTAATTTTAATGCGTGGTTAATGCAAGTGGAGTAGGTGCTCAGATGCACTCTATTATTTTTTAAGAAATACATCTTCCACAGCAATTGTTTTTAAGTGTTATTTCTGATTAATTATATGCTATTTCCTCTCTCCCCCCATTCCTCTCTTTATTTTCCCCTCCCTTTCTTTCTCTCCCCCATTTCTTCCTCCTTCTTCAGTAAAAGCACCACAGATAACCTTCCCTGCCTCTCTCTCCCTGTATCTTATTGTTTCAGCTTATCCACCATTGAAAACAACTAAGAAAGGTGAACAAGTAGGTGGTTAACATGGTCTAAAACTCTCCCTACTGGGAGGATGCATCGCCACCTGTGTTCCAGCTCTGGCATGTGCCTGGCAGCAAATTCCAAGACCTGGAGGTCACAGTCAGGAAAGCAGGAACACATCCCATTTTAATAATCACTTACCTTTTCAATAGCTTTGAGCTTTCGAATGTCACCTCCAGTTACAGAGAACTAAAATCAACCTGCTAGCCCTCTCCCTTTCCACTCAGCAGAAGGAACAGCAGACAATTGGTGACAATTGTCAAAGAGAAAGGACCAATAAATATGACTTGCACGCTAGAAGCAATTCAGCAAAATCAAGCTCATCAACTTCCCAGCATGGATTTTATTTTATTCTAAATCAGATACTCATTAATGGGTAACATTCTTTGAATCATCATTTTATTTACTCTAGAGAAATGCAAGACGCATTGTCTGGCAAGGGAATGAAGTGGCTCTCTCACGGTGCAGTTGCTGGTATCGCCTTCTGCAGCCGTCGGAATTTCCATGTTAATGAAAAATACCCAGGCCAGATGCTCTCTAGTAATGACTTAAAATGCCACTGGAAAGTAAACAATTTTATTTAATTAAAAAAATAAGCATAAAGAATAAATGGGATTTCAGGTAAAAAGTGAAAAATCTTACCTGCCTTAGATGTCAGAATCGATCTGCACAGATTATGCTATTTAAGGAAACCACAGGGGTGTGTGGGGGAGGCAAGTCACATCCTGGTTTGAGACAGTGCCTGTCTTCTTGTCATCCCACCAGGACGTGAAATCCATGAGGGCTCTTATCCTCCTTAAGATCTGCATCTTCCCAATTCCTATCTGAGAGCAACACATACTAGGTGCTCAATAAAAATTTGGGGAGCAAATAAGCATGTGACTTCTGCGAGATGCCCTAACTTTGTTAAATGTTAATATTTAAATTCAATTTTAATCAATACCAAGCTAGTCTACAAGCAAAAAAAAAAAAAAAAAAAAGGAATGAACAAACGAACAAAGAAACCAACCTCAGAGGAAGCTGTATGCGTGCTTCGTACTTTCTATGAAGTTATAAAGAAGAAAGCAGGCCAGCGGACCTCTGGTGCATCAGTTCACAGACTATCCTACATGCCACTAGCCAGTGTCCACTCTTTCAGGAAGCTGTGGTGTTTTCAGAGTTTTGAACAACCTTTCTTAATCCTACATTATGTTTTTATAGCATTTTCCACTTCATGAAGTGTTAACCATAATTACCTCATGCTACCCTGACACTAACTCAGTGAGGTAGGTATTATTAGTATCCTTCCAGAAGAGGAAACATATGAAAACTCACTGCCTTTCTCAATAATAAGTGACTTTCTTTCCACAGTAGCATGGCTTTCACAGAGATACCTCTGACCTAATTAACTGCTCTCTAATCATGCTCTCCATTGCTTCCCTCCTTTGTCCATCCTGTCTTTGGTCAAGATGCTTTCTTGTTAAGGAGACTGCTTTTTTCTTCTTCTTCTTTTTTATGTGACACCTTGACCTAATCAGAGAAAGCCCTCTGAATTTTTAAAAATAAATGAATGTCTGACAAGAAAGAAAAAACAGAAGGGAAGGAGGAATGTTTCTGAACTTGAGGATTTTGGAGAACAACCCATGTACAGATGGTATTTAATGTTCTCCAAACACCAAATGCTGGTTCCATGCCTGGCCTCTTGTTGTTATTTCCTGGTCACTTTGAACTGACTTATCAAATTGAACAAATTCTTTGATACATATGTTGGTATTTTAAGTCCTGGTGGGAACAAGGACTCCCATTTGTTTCAAGTTTTACTCCCAAGAAATGTTTTCAAAAACTCTGCTTAGGAAAGGAATCTCAGTCAAAACCCACTATAACTTTGGTCTTCACCCATTTCAACAAATGCTGCCAACCACTGGGCTTCTTATTAAGAATGATTCCAGCTAGCTCCATTCTCCACAGGGAAGTTAGTTTAGATTCATGGAGGTGCCAGTCAGCAGATGGCTGGTAACATAAGTTCTAAAAAGACTTGAGGTGAGAGAGCACTCAATAAATAATAGCCCTCTTCCTCATCCAAGTTCTGAATCAAAGAAAATAGAAAAATGAGTTAACATATTGAAGCTGAACCACCATCTATACTGCTGATAAGACGTAAGGGAAGGACATTGATTGGGGTGAGAAGAAAGCATAAATGATAACTTCCCACATGGCCCTTTCTCTCTTCCGTCTAGACCCTAGAACAGAAGGCCCAAAGTGAGTTTTCATCTGCATAGCAGACACCTTTACCCATATCACAGTCTTGGACAGGTCCCAATGGAAAGAGGAGGAAAAGAGACAAATCAAGTTCTAGCCAGCCAGGAAACAGGAATCAATAGGTTGCTCACCAGTCCTGAACTCTTTCCTACTCTGTGTAGGAAAACCACTTGCTCCTTCTGGGCCTCACTGTCCAGAGTTGAGTAGTATAGATGCTGTGATCCAGTTTGCTCTGAAATGCTACAGTCAGGCCCAGCAGTGATTCCTATAAGGCCCATGCCAAGTTGCTTTCTCCCTCAAGGCATCAGTTCCCTTTGTTGAGGTTCATAGTCAAAGATCACACCCCTAAGACTCACTGATCACCTCTCAGGTGATGTTCATTATGAGAGTGACTCAGTGCACATCTGTCGTCACCACCAGAAAAATCACTCCAAGTGCACAGGTCAGCGGGAGCACCTCAGACCATGAACGACACTGTATTATTAACATTAGGCTCTGGGAATACATAGATCTGTCTATTTCCTAATGATCCTAATACAACACTCAAAAACATTATTATGAGGATAATGATGTAGTACAGTGGTAGAGAAAGATAAAAAAAAAAAAACTCAGAGATTTGGGGTCCTGTATTCTAACTTTGGTTTAGCACTAATAATCCATGTGACTGTAACATCTCAGTGTCTCTTCATGTACAAGGTGACAGAATCAGGAATTTTCAAAGTTATTTCCCCTTCTTTTAAAATATAAAATCTTACATAGAATATGAATATATAGCATGAAGAAAAATAAATCTGCTCTGACATGTGTGGGGAGAGAGTCTCAGACTCATCCCACTTGATTTTTCCCTCCCCACCCACAACTACAGTAGGACCTAAGGTCCCATGAATCAGCTGTCCAAGAAGAATTTTCTCCACGCCAGGTTGTATATGGGGCCAACGTTGTGTTCTGATGTCATTTCCATTTGACAGCCTACCCAGCTTTTCTGAAGGTATTTCCCTGACATTTCTCAGTAACTGTTAAAAAAAAAAAAAACTAAGCAGTATGTCAAACAGAGATGCAAGCCAGTTATCATCAGGTAGAACATAAAAACCACAGACAAAATATACTTGAGTTTTCATTGAAAGACTAAATTTTAACTCAACAGGGAGAGAGAGAGAGAGAGAGAGAGAGAGAGAGAGAGAGAGAGAGAGAGAGAGAGTAGGGTGCAGCATGAAGACGCAGTAATATTATAAAATAATTTACTTTAAAAAATATTCTTCTCACTACTCTGTGTTGCACAATCCAGACTCGAGGCATAGGATTTTTACCATAAAATAGTGTGAAAAGTGTCAGGTTCTCCTCCTGAGTGAAGCACTTCTCTCTCATAGGAAACATGAAGCAGTTTTGCCTTCAGAAGAGCTGGTCCCATCCTCCTGTCACCCAGCCCCCTCATATATCTCCTCTGCATGTGTTAATTCTTTTGAAGGTGATGGGGGTTCTTTGCATGGAAGATATATGCAGCTCGATGGTGGGAAGTGAGATTCTAATTATCTGCAGCTGACAACCTTTCAGGGCCCATTATAAAAGAAACGTCTGCACCAGGCGCTCAGAGTCCTACATCCCAGCTCCAGGGAGTTTGAGGGAGCAACAAGGAGTGATTCCGAGAGCCTGATTTATCAGGGAAAATTAGAAGAGTTACATCTATGGTCTGGTGAAACAATGACAGAGGGGGAGCAGGCTAATGGTTGACAAAGGGGCAGAAAAAAAAGGAGAGATTTATGTAGCCTGGTATGAGGGTGAGCAATTGGAGAAGTGGAATGAAATGAAGACAGGAAAGAAAGCCCAAGTAAATACCAGGGAAACTTTCCTTGCTGATTTATTAGACAGATGAACAAATCTTCCAAATGAAGCTTCATCATCACCCCAAGAAAGAGTGAGAGAGTGTCATAGCCATACATCTCTGTCACTTTGGGACCCACAGTGATATCATGGCTTTCCATCTTTCTTTTAAAGAATGTCCTTAAAAGTCAGAATCAATTCTTACTTCTGTGAGATACTGGGAGGTTCTCAAGGGCATGTGGCCCATGTCCACAATTCTAGGCATAGCCACTTGCTAACCGTAACCAAAATTTACTTTCTATTTTACAATTTTTAGAGAAGCAAAGTGTACTCGTCCATGGTACCCAGTTCAGAATCTCCCTGGGCTTATGCTTAGTACAGAAACCAGGGAGACACTTCAAAAATTCATTTGAGGTCCTCTCGGCAGGAACATATGGACATGTTCTGGTGAATCTGACTACATGCAGAGAGCCTCTGTCTGATTCTGACCTAGATCAGGACTCTTATGTGCCACTTCACGTCCTCTCAGATTCTCCTTATTCCAGATGCCACTGTAGAGACCAGCTTTCCATGAGCTCCGACTCACATCATACAGGCTCCACCTGATCTGCCTTGCCTCCTGCCTTGAGGATTCCCTATTGCTACAGAGGTTCAGAATGTCTCAAGAGCTCACCATGAACCCACCTAAATGCAACAGGGAGTGATGAGTTGATGTACAACAGGAAAAACACTTGACCCATGAGAGACAGGAGCTAGCAGATAGCCTTTCTCCTTTCTCCTCACATATATATTGTCCTGGGGGACAGTATTGCAAAATCGAGCAATTGGTTGGATCTGGTAGCAGCCAACAGAAGAAAACATCCTCATATTGACTCTCCCAGCCTCATTCTTCTTTCCCCTCACTCCTAATCCCTGGGTTGTACTTCTTAATAGGATAATGGCACAGAAACTTTTACCTAAAGTTCTACTTTCTGGAGGAATCTAGGCTAAGATATAACCAAATAACCCAGGCATAAGAGTTACTAAATTGTATGAATAATGACATAAACTTTAATCATTTGGCCTGGGAACCTGGTCCAGACATTTATTCTAGGCATTACATAAAATTGTCCTCTTCTAACCTCAGCCCCAACGCCCCCGGCCCCTGATGGTGCCTCTGTTAAAATTCAGACAGAGTAAGAATCCCTGTATGGGCCCCATCTTATATTTCAATGTCTCTACTGACTTACTCTACTGGAGAGAGCTGGAAAGCTGGAAGATCCAAGCTCAGCCAAGCTGGTATTTCCTACTCTTTCCCCCACAGGAGCAGAGACAGAATATACAAGGTAAACTAGGACCTGGGGAGTTGATGACCAGCCCCTTGGAGGTAACCTTAAAGGACATTGACAATCCTGTGCCTTTCCTTCCAGCTGTGAGGTCTCTACCACAACTACTTTTGATTCTGTTCTTTGTGTTACAGGCATTACAATTCTAGTAAAGCACTGGTAAATTCAGAATCCTAAAATGATTACTCTATGTTGCCAAAAATTCACTCTTTGGGGCTCCAAAGACAGACTCTGCGATCCTATATTTTGAACTTTTGTTGTTGCCTTTTTTTTTTTAGTATGTTTTTTAAGTTCAACTATTTTTATGTCCCCACCAAAAAAAAAATTCTTTACTAACCCATTATGGGTTAGTGAATTCCCAAAACGTTCAAAAATACTTTAAAGTTCTTTTGGGACATAGCCAGATACTTAATATTGTATTACATTTTATAGTTGTCACTTAATCAAGCTATTTAATATTATAGTACATTTTAAAACTGTCACTTAATCACATTTTCTTGACCCTTTTATGGGAATTAAAGATCACTGTAGATAAAAAATGGCATGCTTTAGTTTAAATAGATTCAGTATGTCCAGTTTGACAGTTACTTCTGAGACATTAAAAGAATTTTCTGTGATTAATGTGACCCACACACGTTAAATGGTGTAATGTTCCATTTCTTCAACCATTAGCGGAAACAGCATCAGACAGAAGGAGCCAAAACGTAGCCAACTGTATGTAAAGCTGGCGATGGGGGTGGTGATGGGGGGTGGTTTAAAGATAATATAGAGCCAGGCAGGCTGAGATAAGAGAGAGATTCTACTGATTTAATATTTGCTTTCTCTGGGCATCTTGAGAGCGAAGTCTGAGAAACACAAAGGTCAGGCCCTGATAATGGAGTGAACGGCAGCAGAGCAATGCAAGCACTCTGAGGGGAGCCTCCCCACAAGGAAGGTGCATCTCAGCCAGGCGGCTGAGTGGGGTTACTGGGTGCTTATTATAAATGATTGATGAACATTGCTTCTAAATTTAGAAAAGCACTCTAAATGGACATTTACTCACAAGGAAAAAAAAAATCCTCAGAAAGGTCCATCCCCAGAACAGTTTTGTTTACGGTGCCGCAATATAGTTCCGGGCAATTAATCCAGAATTGCGTCACTGAAAGATTTTATATTCTTAAGTGTTCACTCATGTAGTTAGAGTAAATTATGTCCTTTTCCAAACATGTTTTAAAGAATTGTACTGGGTTTAAAAAATCCTGGTTCCTAAATCCTACTCATTTGTTTAATTAATCTGAAAATCACTGCTCCTACTTTGTTTCTTAATCACAGATCACATACACTGTATTTGTAAGCAGCTGTGAATGAAAGCATGTCCCAGTGTGTTTTTCTTGATTGTTTTTAATAAGAGTTGAATAATACCTTATTTAATCCATCAAGTAGAACATTACAATAACATTGGTCTTTTGTTTGACAGCAAATTTGTTTGATAACAGAATAGAATATAATGTAACCAAATCAGTATCAGAAATGCATTTTAGAGAATCCAATTAAAAACACCCGTGCACACTCGACACTGAGCAGTAGGGCAGTGGAACCAGACACAGCAAGACACATATGGCAGGAGGGTATGAAAGGAAGATCTAGCCTTGAAAAATGCCTGGAGCTCACTCAGAAGATGCAAGCCAAGCACTGCATGCCCCAGGAATGTGGCTGTTTTGACTGAGGAGCATCGATCCACTCTAAGGTCAGAATGGACAGCACAATGACCCCCATTGTGTTCTTCCTATGTTGGCTCAAATGTTGTGATTCTTAGGGTCAAAAATGCCAGATCCTGCCATCACTAAACACCCTTCCTGCCACCACACAATAAGGGCTCTCGAAGAATGCCATTGTTCGCGTCTCAGTGTTCTTGTCCTGTTTTCAAATCTGTATATAAGAGACTATTCCTTTTCAGCATCCTTTATCTCCAGGGAGGAAAAGAAATTGGTTCAAATGATTGCATAAGACCCAGTCTTTATGGACTTCATTTAGGAGAACAAATGCCAGCCCTGGTATTTATTCACACACATGTTTATTAGATGTTTTACAACTGAACCCTTCTTTTCCTTTCAAAACCCAAAACAGAGCTATAACAAAGATTCTTGCTAGATACCAAAACCAGATAACACTGCAAAGAGGAGAAAAGAATGTGTAGCAACAAGCAAAAATTCTCAAAGTGTTCAGCTTTAAGAGTCATCTATCTTGTCTCAAAAGTTGAGTCGTCTGTATTTCACACACACACACGCACACACACACACACACACACACACACACCCTGAAAAAAGAATTACTGAGGTCAACCAGTTGAGTACAAAATAGCCAGTTGCTTGAATAAATTAAGCCTTTTCTCACTCCAAGATTATTTATGTGCAGACACTGACCAGATTTAATGTGCTGTCGTAGAGAATGTGCAAGTGCAGAAACCAAATAAGCAGCGGAGGAGATGAAGAGAACTTGCTTTATGTCATTGGGGAGGTGGAGGAAGACAATTTCATCTAAAAAATCCCCCAAAAAACAAATAGCCATTGGAAATACCTGCCCTGCCTTGAGGAGCTTTTTATCAATTTTTTTGTAGATAATGTAAACCTCACCTTCTAATAAAAGCAGAATGAGAGTCAACAGAGATGTGTTCAAACCTTTACTTGTGGATAGAAGCTGAAAAGCAAACGAATAAGTATCAAATTTCTCAAATCAACCTTAATTCTGTGCTGATGACGCTCTGCTACCCTGAACTTCAGGAGAAGTTTTTGTTACATTTTCAGAATATTTATATCTAAAACCCAAATTCCTGGCACTCACACTTTGTCTTCAGCTCACAGAATAATCTGTGGATCTAAAAAGTTGAGGAGTCTTTTAATTCCTCCCTAGTTTTTGCTAGCCATTCTCTCCCTCTCACACTATTATAATTCCTTCCCTTTCTCCATTCACTGCCTCTTTCCTTATTCTTTTGTTCTCTAATCTCTAATCCCCTTATTCTTTTGTTCCTTATTCTTCTGTATTAATGAAGCCCTTTGTAGTCTCTCTTTAAATCTTCAAGTGGATTCCTTTGTGACTTCTGTTTTTTTACCTGATAGGACCTTTCTTAAAAACCTATGAAAATTATTAATACTTCCATCCTTTCTGGCACTGTACCATGGGCCTTAAAACATTCTATTACATTTCTGATCTGAAATGGCTTTCTCTTGACCCAGAAGTATTGACAAATTACAGACCCCAAGCCAATCTTTTATGGAGAAGGTCTGAGAGCAAGTGGTAGCCTTTCAAGTGCTTAACCATAGAATTATAATCTTTATGACAAATAGCCTCTTGCTTTGCAGTTATGGCTAGTTTACTATGCATATGGCTGAGAGAGGGCCTTTTACAGTGGGCAGGGACTTTTTCTCAAGCCCCCTTCCAGGTGTCACATCACTCCTTTTTACTGGTCTTGTTAGAGGAACAGCATTAGCCCCACAGATCACCCGAGTTTCCTGACCAGCTGCCAGGCTGTAAAGCACATGGAGCTGGGGTGGTCGATCCAAAGACATCAACTTGTCACTCCTGATGATCATTCATCTGCAACAGAAATAGCCCATGGTGCCTCTGAGATCGATGTGGAGACCACCGCTCTTCAACATTATTGCCACTAATTATTAAGATGAATGCAGTGATTAATGGGAGCAATGCTTTTTCACTTTATGCAAATGATGAGCTCATGCATATACATGGCGAAGGGGGCTCACCAACCTGGTGCCCCAATGTTGCCTCTCAGCCCCCTTATTCAGCTGTCACTGTGACCCAGGTGCAACAACTTAGAGCGATTTAAAAAGAAATGCTAAAAATGAATTGTTGATCAGCAGCCTCAGGCAGCTTTTTGGAAATTCCCTCCTACAAGGGCTGTGCTTTGATTAGGGAAAGCTCAATCAAGGCAATAACTAGGGTTATTAAGGATGCTGTGTTAGCCTGTAGTCCTTTGAGTTTGTGTTGTCTGAAGGAAGGAAAAAATTCAGCTTGATGATGTAAACTGAGGCAAGCCAATCTTTCTGGGTCATAGTTTTCTCACTGGTAAAGATGTGGATGTCCAGTTAAATGAAATAAAGCCCCTTCTAACCTAAAGTTACAGGATCCTGTAAGGCATAGGAATATGTGTCAGCGAACTTCTGTTTTCTATCCAAAATAAACTTTCTGCCACAGTAGTAATCCTCAATATAGCATAGCTTTCAATACTTGTTATAATCCACAAGCTATATTTCACTCTTCAATAAATATTTCATTGAGCATCTATTTTGTGCATAATACAAAACTCCTTCTTCCCTCATAAGAACTCTACATGCATAATGCTAATCACAGTATATCCCACTTATCTGCTATGTGTCTTAGGTGTAAGCTCTCCAATGACTACAGCTGAACCTTATTCTTCTTTATAACTACAGTACCTGACACAGAGTTGGCACTCAATAAATATCTGTTAAATGAATGAATGTTAGGCATGGGGGAAAATGATTATAAAATAATTTAAGAAATGACCCCTGCCCTCTGGTACTTTATAATCTATGTGAAGCCAAAAATATGCCCAGGCAAGTAGACAACAAAATGTCAAATGAGGCAGTTATGTGTACCACCAGTAGTAGCATAACAGTGAGTGTCAGTCATGTCATAGAGGTGTTTAGGAAGAGTAAAATGTTACTAAAAGATATCATGAGTGGGAGACTTTTACAACACATTCTAGAACTGGAAGGGCAGTGCCTGAGCCCTCGCCTTCATTCCACATTCTTTCTTGGTTACCTAGACTACCATTCTACCAATATACTCAAAGAGTACCTTCTTACCATGTACTCAAAGCTTGTCCTTCCACATGGACTGAATCTAGATGGGTGATAGCCATCTGCTTTTCTGATGCCTGATGCTATTATATCACTGAATGCAGCAGACAGTTGATTTGACTAGCCACTTCAGAAACTGATCGTGCTACTCAGGGTGGCTGATGCTCTGGTCAGCATCCTTCTCAAAAACAGACTCTCAGAAGAACAGAATCACAACTACAAGTGACTATCAAGCCATTTTATATCCTTCTCAGATATCCTAGAGATGGAATTGCAGGTGGGTCCTCAATTACAACCCTGGGCTGTGGTACTCTAATCCTCTGTTTTGGGGATTTTTTTTTCCCTAGAAGAATGACAGAGGTCAAGGTTGGGGTAGTAATATACAATGGTTGGAGCAAATGTTCTGTAGTCAGGCCAGAATCTGAGTCCTGGTTCTACTCCTTACTAGCTATGTGAGAAATCTCAGTATTCTTACCTGCCAGATGAACAAATACACCTTATGAAGTTATTTCGGAGAATAAAAGGGACAAAGTAGATAAGATGCCTGGCACTTGGTAAGTCCTAAAAAAATGAAACATACAAATATTATTTTTTCCTTCTGTCTGCACAGTAGCCTAGGGATTAGTACTGAATGCTTAAATCTTCATCCTTAAAGGAAACATAGCATATCTTCTGGTTCAGCTTTTGCTTTCTGGCATGTAAGACACTCTCCTGAGTGTGATCACATGATACAAAGACTAAATCAGTCATTCCTGCACAGGTGTTAATCTTTTCATTTTATTAACATTTTGTCCTGACTCTTGGATTTCTGGGTAGACAACCTAATTTAAGAGAACATAAAAAAAAAAAAACTCTTCTGGAATATGTGGCACAAAGGTTTGCATTTCAGATGATACCATCCCCACTACTGCTATACCCCATGCCTGAACCTGCTCGCCTCCCACAGCACAGATCCCAGGGCTCACAGACTAACACATGTCCATGGCGAGGAGGACTTATTAGAATGATGAAACCACTATTGAATGTATAAAGGGTGTAGAACTGGAAAATCCTGAAAGGGACTGAGAAATTATTCACTGTCAGAACTGCTGTGATGGACAAAGTGAGAAGCAGGCCCAGATTTCACAGTCAGCTTCAGTCGCTGTAGACAGCTGGCCTCTCAATGGACACTAAAGCTCAGTTATTAGTCCACATACTGTATAATAGGAGGCCTATCTATCCCAAACTTCCATTGTCTAAACACATTAACTTGAATCTCCCATTATTTAAAGGTAGCCTTTAAGAAAATATTTGTAGGTATGATGGATACCTTGCCAAAGACCACCTTGTTTATTCTTCCTGTAGGTTGGTTGCATCTGCATTTGTCATGAGAAATCATGCTTTCACCAAGCTCTCCAGCTCATTGCAATTCCTGATACTGTCAGTGCTTCTCAAAAGACTGAGTCTCTCAGGCCTCTACAGAGAATTTAGTTAAGTCCTCAACCCCATGCTTTGCTTTGCTCCTAGTCATCTAACCTAGCCATGTTGCTAAACTTGGTTGCTTTAAGTACTTAGAGAGAAGTGCTCTCTATCTAAAGCAGTGGTCCCCAATCTTTTTGGCACAAGGGACCAGTGCTCCTATGAGAATCTAAAGCCTGATGTCTGAGGTGGAGCTGAGGCGGTGATACTAGCGCTGGGGAGCTGCTACAAATACAGATGAAGTTTCACTTGCTGGCCTGCCACTTACCTCCTGCTGTGCAGCCCGGTTTCTAACTGGCCACAGATCTGTACCAGTCTGTGGCCTGGGGGTTGGGGACCCCTGCTCTAAAGGTCTCCAGGGCAAGACAGGAAGAGTAATTGGCTTTTGTCCTTTTCCACAAAAATCTGGAGGGTAAAGCCCTAACTTTAAAGATATTACTTTTTCAAAGGTAATAGCAACTTTTCAGAATCATGAAAAGTTGCTGCTTCTGGAGGAGACCATAAAGACTTCTAATCCATCACCTCAATCCAGATCTGAGCACAGCCAGGCTCAGAGAACATTTTTCAGGTCCCAGGATGGTTGGTGGTGGGGCTGGGAGAACCACCTAGTCAGCTGACTCTGTTTCTGTTACTCCACAGTCAAGGCTTCTCAAAGTTGAGAGAGGGCCAGCCTACTTCTTCCTTTCTCCCCTTCTATTTTTCTCTCCTTCCTTTTCTTTCTTTTTATTGGGGGTGATGGGGCAGGGAGCAAGGGGAGTTAAAATATATTAAAGAAAGAAATACCAAAATAAGTTTACAAGAAATTTGATATATTTTGTACATTTGTATTTAACAAATTAAACTGTGACCTTTACAAGATAATTGGGATTTTTTTTTTTAATTAAAGCATAGCATACTCTGGGCAAGACATATACTCTGCCTTCTTTCAGCCCTTCAGTGTCTCTCTGAGGCTGCATCTAGAACCTTGTTTGGAGATAACTTCTGAGTTTGAATCTTATGGGGATACGGAGCCAGCAAAATGACCTTCCCAACTTGGTGCCTGGCTTCTTCTCACCCTGCTTGGGATGGGTTTTGACTATTTCACAGAGCTTCCTGTTTTGAGCAGAGGAGAAAGTTGAGACATAAGAGAAGGTGAAGATAAAGGGAATAGAAAATAAGAAAGTAAAATGGAAAGAAGGAAAAAGAAACACCCACTTGCCTTGATGCTATTCTCATTCATTTTTAAATTATTCCCAGATCAAGCACTAAAAAGAGATCACAGGGAAAAGGAATGAGGATTGGAGAGGAGCTCTGTGGAAATGTGTACCCCTCAAACCTGAGTGAACCAGAAAGTCATCCATGTATAGGAGGCAGAGCCACAGTTCTCCTGACCTTAAGTGCAGCCTAGAGCTGGTTGAGTGATAAGCCAAGGAGAGTTCGACCCTAGCTTTATTCCCAAAGACAACACTTCACTACACACACGCTTCTTTATGAGCAGGTAATATGGACTCATTATTATAATTGCTGGATCCAAAGTGAAATGAAGTGGTAAACGCACTAAGTGGTTCCTTGTATTTTCTTTCTTAAGAAGTTATTTTCAAAAGAAATGAGAGTTCTAGCGACACATAAGAAATTAGAATGAACTAAGTCCTCTTTCTGACTAGAATGGCAGCCTTGCTGGTGCATGATCCCACACTTGCAGAGGTGGCTAGCTGGCTGGGGGTGAGCTGGTCAGGGAGCTGGAGGGCCAGTAGGGACCACAGAAGGAGTCCTCCCCAGCGAAGGCCACGGGACAAGCAGCAGCAGAGGCCAAGTGATCAGGCTTTGCTGTATGAAACTCCAAGCCAAGGGAAAATATTTTAATGATTTTCAGGAAAGATGTGGGGCTAAGGGAGCCAAGGATGGATGAATGTGCACAAGTAACCAACCGTGGGAACGCAATCGAGACATCCTGTAGGGAGGGGGAGAAACGGGATGAAAATTAAAAAATTGCAGCAGTATTTGAAATCTTTTTAAAGCTACAACAAAAACAATGTGAGCAAAATCTAGAAAGGGACATTCCATGTGGGGTCGGGATAGGGAGGTTGGGTTTTTTTGGCAGAATATATTTATGATAACCTGGCAGCATATTTGGATTTCAGTATCTGAATACAGTGTTCAACACAGCTGTAGTTTCCAACAAAAAAAAATATTTTTCAATATAGTTTGTGACTATCTTACTGACATTACCTAGAAAATAAAATTTTCTGCTGAAGTTAGAAAAGAGATCTTTTTTCTCCTAAAGAATAGGAGCTGATATCTAGTGTCTCTTCTGACTCTAAATTCAATGATCTTTTGAAATTCTAGTGCTTGTCCCAATCCACCATTAGAAGCAGAGGCTGAGACAGGAGGAGTTTGTTAACAATATAAATATTAAAATGGCATTGGTGTTCCGCATACTAATAGCATAAACATTGCGGCCTGCCTAAGAATTAGGCGAAGCACATTTCACAAGTCTACACAGATGTGCAGGAGTGTAAACTACTTTATTTCTGGAAGCTAAAGAAACCTCATTTGTAAAACAGTTTTCTTCTCTGCTCTTTTCTTAGTATATCCTCTCCCAAACTTCACTTGCTCTTGTGCTTACCACAAAAGCAATATTTCTGTTCATTGTTTCTTTCTGGATGCAAAATGCCAAATTTATCCCCATCTCCTTTTCTCATGACACAGTGTGCTCTTGATGAAATAAAAATGTTACTGTCTTCTTTGAACTGAAGGTTCAGTTAAATTATAAAAAGATATTTCTATTTCCCTTTGATATGGTTGTCAAATTCCCCCATGTTGGCCAAATCTGTGGAAAATCTATAATTGTAATCTTAAAAAAATTTTGGGAAGATCCCAGAAAAGGTATTGGTACTTTATATCTGCGTGAGATATGCACAGAACAACAGCAAGCCTACTACATTTTTGGGTTCCATCAAAAGGCTGGTAATTTGGAGACACTTAATACTGAGTCTGACTACCTAACGTTGTGATTTATTAGGAACATCTGCCTTCTTTCATTTCCTCCTGGTTGACCTTTCCTGCCTCAGGTTCAACAAACTTTTATGAATAACTACTGTATATTACAGGAACTTGCTAGGAACTGCCTCTTTTGTCTTCTCCAAGGTTATCAGACTCTAAAAGTCAGGCTTTTTTCATTATCTGACTGCAACCCCCCTCCCAGGTGGTTGAGAAAAAGGAAGAAAGAAGATGACCCTCACATGAATGTATGTGCAGTACTGATAAAAGACTTGAAAAAGCAGAAGGCTAAACTAAACCATATGGCTAAATTGGGGTTTCTGGATTAACTGTGCTATGTTCACCCATAATGAAAAAATAGAAGGGAGGTTATATTTATACACTTAATAGATGGGAGATTCTCTGCAGAGATAATTCTCCATGGCCAGTAATTTCAGGAAAGTTTTCAAAAGCAGACAGGCTTCTGAGGAAGAGCTGTAAATAGCTAACTAAGCTCTCTAAAATTCACAATCAGGCACACATCAATCCTAATGTGTGAAAAAACAATCCTAAGAAGCATTGTTTGAAAAAGTTAAAAAATAGTTTACAAATCAACTATGGTGCATCGGTTTCCATAGTTTAAAAATAAATATGAACACCTTAGGACTAGATAATTTCTTAAGATCCCTGGAAGCTCAGATTAGCCTCGATCCCATAGATGAAGGCTGACATTCCGTCAATACATACTGGTTGTTAAAATACTGAAACACTTCCGTATCAGATGTTGAACAGCTGCTGCTTTGAAATCACTGATGCTTCTCCCCAAATCTGACCTGGCATGGCAGGAGACTTCCTGCTCCTGTGCTATGGCCAGTGTCCACACTATAATGGTTGTTAAATATTTTTAATGTCATCCCTATATAAGATACGAGTAATACATCTATGCTAACTCAAAATTCTTGGTTCTAAAATAGTCTTCTGACCATCTACATTATTGGTGTCATATTACACCTACAAAACTATTTAGCACTGCCAGTAACCATTCATTCACAGTAAAAAAAAAATCAAACATTTGAGTTTCAAAGAGACTTCCAAAAATGAGTTTATTGCTTGTCTGCAACCAGAAAGATCCTTTCAGTGTTTTGAAAATTGGGAGAAATTTGGAGATCCCCCCATAGTTATAGCTGCAGAACTCTTAAAAACTACCTAATGGCATTGAATTATGAATTAAAGGAGCGATCGGTCCACTGTATCCCTTCCCCAAGGCTTCCTTGGGGATGCTAAAGCAGAAATTATAGTTTTCGGTTTTTGATTACTCAAGTGTTTATGGGTGTGGGATGTGCAGGTATACATGTTTTCTACACTTTTATATACATTCACACACACACACACACACACACACACACACACACACAGAGTTTGAGTATTTGCTCCTAGAATACACAGACTGGCACTTCCACAGTGACCCTGCTATAGTAAGCTGGCTATCCTGACTATGAAAATGGCCCTGGTTTCTAACCTAAAAGAAATCATAGGGAGATATCTCAGCTGAAAATAAAGAACAAGGATACCACCAAACCAGTCCACAACCATCTACTTTTAGAGTGTCTATGTGTAACAAGCACTTTTGCAGAACAGAATTCTCTACCTAAAGCAGGTTACATTCTAGAGAACGAAACCTAAAAAATACACGAATTAACTTTTGGTTCTGGAAAGTTCTATGCAGAAGATTTATTATGCTAAGGTGAGAGAAAATAAAAGAGTGATCAGAGAAAAATATGAGGATGGGATATTTGAGCTGAGACCTGAAAAAAAGTGCAAATTTGTGAAGAATTGGTGAAGTCATTTAAGCAAAACAAACAACAAGTGAAAAGGCTTTAAGACAGCTGTGAGCTTTATATGTTTGAGTTACAAAAAAAAGCCGACGTGACTGGAGCAGAGTGAAGAAGGTAAAACTCAAGGGAGATGAGGTCACAGAGTTAGGCAAGGACTTTTGCTTCCAGTAGTGTAGAACATCAGATACTCTGAAAATCCTACTGCTGTAGAACCCCTAGTGCTGAATCAATTACAATATATTTTTTAGTGCATAGCTATTATTGCATGAAAGTAAGGTAGATCCACTTTAGTAAAAAGCTGTCTAGTGAGCTGAAACCAGAGTGGTGAGCTAATGGGGAAGCTGGGTCCAACCTGAGGCAACTGTTACTAGGTCTCTAGAGCTTTGGGGATTAATGGTCACATGGGGGAACAGGAGATTAGACTGGGCACACATAAGATGGGGAGAAGATAATGAGGGCCTTAGTCTTCAGTAAAAGAACAGGCTCGGGGGGAAAAGCTACAAAAAGCATCCATAATAGAAACTTATATCTCTCAATTGCAATTCCATTTGGAGAAAAGAATAGTCTGGGGTCCAAATTTTTTCTATCTTGAATAGTAAGAAAACCCCTAACTGAAAAATTAAATTAAAATGGCTCTATCTATACCTGTCCCATTGGATCCCTTTATAAGAAAATATAAATTTTCTTAAAGAAAGATACCTTCTATTTAGGTCCTTCAGGATCCTAGTTCAGTGAAATAGGAGCTCTTGATTAAAAATTACTAAATTCCTAAGCAACCAAGGTACTAAGTGAGCCACCAGAAACAACAAACAAACATTTAGACTTCCAAGAAATTCAAAGGATAAAATTCTTAGATACAGAATATAAAATAACTATGTATAAAATATTTAAATATGCTAAAAAATAAAATATAAAAATTATGAGCAAAGAACAAGCATTTCAAATTAGTATTCAGAAAAAAATCAGAATTTCTGGAAATGAAAAATATAGTTAACATTAAAAAGTCAATGGATGATTTTCTATTAAGAAGTAGCCTGAATTATTCAGAAAAAGATCATATCACAAAAAATAAATAAAAGGAAAGGGTATTGTTTTAGATAAAGCGTCTAAAAAGACATTATAACCAAATGCAATTTGTGAAACAATTGGATCTAGTTTTTAAAAAATACTAAAAAAGATATTTTACAAATAAAAATATGGTCTATGCATTAGATTAGAATATTAAATTATTATTAACCTTCTTTTTAGAAAGACGTAAGCTGTAGGATGTTGTAACCAATTCTTTATATATCTATTTACAGTCTCAGAAGGTAAATAGAGAGAAAGGGGGAGAATTATTATCCATAACAGGTTTATTAAAATATAACTCACTAACCATAAAATTCACCCATTTAAAGTAAATAATCAATGTTTTTTAGTTAATTATAGATTATATGCAACCATCAAAGTCAATTTTAGAACATTTTCACCACTTGAAAAAGAAACTCTATAACCTTTAGCTATCACCTTTCTATTTTCCTACTCTACTCATTCCCACACCTAAGCAATCATTAATCCACTTTCTTTCTCTATAGATTAGCAAGTTTTGAAGGTTCATCCATATTATATCATGTATCCATTTTTTACTTTTTTTGTGGCCAAATAATATTCCATTATGTAGATATAGCACAATTTTTCTATTCATGAGTTGATGGACATATTTTAATGCAGTGATTCTCAAAGTTTGCTACATGTTATGAATAATGCAGCTATAAACATTTATGTACAAGTTTCTCAGTCCTCTTGGGCATATAACTAAGAGTAAGATTGCGGAGTCATGTGGTAACTCTATGGTTAATCATTCGAGAAATAGCTAGACTGTTTTCCAAAGTGGCTGCACCATTTTACCTTTCCCACTAGCAGTGTATGAGGGTTCCAATTTCTCCATATCGTTCTCAATACTTATTATTATCAAACTTTTTGGTTATAGCCATCCAGTGAGTATGAGAAAATATGTTTTTGAAGAGAGAATTCTTTAGGACTGATGGCAGAAACAAATCCTCAAGTGTAAGAAGCAGAATATTCGAGTGAACATGAAATATTCACCATTCATCAAAGATAGAATATATAGTGGGCAATAAGGCAAGCCTCAACAAATTTTATTGTACAATTAAAATTGTAGAATATATGTTCTCTGACCATACTGAAACATAATTAGACCAAAAGAAAAAGATATTTGGAAAATTCCCAAAAAATTTGGACATAAAACAATACACCTCTAACTCACGCTTCCACGTGAAAGTCACAAGATAAATTAAATATACTCAGAACTGAATTGAATGAAAACATAATATATCAAAATTTTTAAGATGCATTTTACCAAGAAAAGATATAGAGATGGTAATTAAACACATGTGAAGATGTTCAATATCACTAGTCATCAGTGATATGCAAATTAAACCATAAGTAAATATACTACTCCTTATTAGAATTACTGAAAAGTAAAACCCTTAAAAATACTAAATGCTAACAAGGATGCAGAACATTGGAACCTCTCACTCATTAAATGAGGAAATGCAAAATAGTACAGCCACTTCGGAAAACAGTTTGGGAGTTTCTTATAATCTTAAACATTTGCTTACTATACATCCCAGCAATCTTATTCCTAGATGTTTACTCAAGAGAAATAAAAACATATATATATACATATAAATCTGTATGCAAATATTTATATCAACTTTTATCATAATCACCAAAAACTGGAAACAACCTAAATGTCTGTCACCTGCTGAATGGATAAACAACAGTAGTATATCCATGCAATGGAACACTACTCAACAATAAAACAAAACAAACTGCTGATACATGCAATGATGTACATGAATCCCAAATGCACTATGCTAAATTAAGGAAGCCAGACTCAAAAGATAACATTCTCTACAATCCATTTAAGTGACATTTTGGAATAAGTAAAATTATTGGTACAGGAAACAGATCAGTAGTAGCTAATGGTTATATGTTAACAAGAGAATTAACTACAAAAGGTCATGAGGTAACTTTAGGGGATGATGGAAGTATCCTACTTCTTGATGTGGTGGTGGTTACATGACTGTTTACCTTTATCAAAATTAACATACTTGCATACCTAAAAAAGTGAAATTTACCTTAGTAAGCCCTTTTTAAACATGTTAATGTGACGAGACATGAAATATATAGTTTCCAAACAAGAAAAGGGGGAAAAAAACTCAATTGATCTAAGAAAAAAAATATGCATAGAAAAATTTGAACAGATAAAAGCAAAACACGATTGTAGAAATTAATTCAAATATATTTATAATGGCAAGAAACAATAAACTAAATTAATCCATTTTAATAGAATTTAGCATATTGAATTTTTAAAAAAGAACAAAATCCAGTCATATGCCACTTTCAAGACACTCACCTAAAATATAATAGCACAAAAAAAAAAACTGCAAGTAGAACATAAAAAGTCTTTCTAGACAAATACTCTACAAATACAAAGACAAAACAATGAGGTAAAATTCAAAACTGGAAGCCCTGACATCATAATCACAACTGCTTTCTTTGTGTGTAGAGTTTTTAGTTCTTACAGAATAGGGATGACGGACACTTAAATGCCTCTTGGCCACTGATTGGGTGGTCAGCCCGAGCCTGTGTTGCGGGTACCTCATTGGAGCACTAGCCTATGATGCCCTTTTTCAGTTATCCTCTGGAGGATGGAGGCCAGCCTGTCAAAGATGGTGTCACAGGGACAAAAAAGCAGAGCTCAGCAGGGCTCAGCTGGTCCATCAATAGCAGCTGAGACCTACAAAACATCTCTCTTGTAACAAGGGCTTTTTCTTTTTTAGTATCACAATCTAAGTCTAAGTCCAAGTTTTCTTCGCATTAGGGATAAAAGAAATTTTTGAACTAATTTTTGGCCATATGTAGTCATGCTTAGTGTCACAGTATGTGGCTTCTTTGACCTCTGTCTCCTCAGGGTTGGCATAATTTTGAGGCATCCTAAATGAAACCAAAATTTCACCTGCATTTTTGACGGGTAAACTCACAGATTTCATGTATCATTGGATATGAAACAACACCTCTGCAACAGAGTCAGGGAGCGTCCATTGGGAGGTAATCGCCCCCCAGCTCAGAGTCCTGCTCAATCCACCTCTCTGATCTTTGAGAAGTCTGTGATCTCTTCTAAGAGATGTGGCAATTTCTCCTTCTTTACATGGCCTGACATGTACACAGTAACATAGAGCTTCGGTACTCTGTAACTGCATGATCATTGTGAAAATATTTTAATGCAGTGATTCTCAAAGTTTGCTACATGTTAGAATCATCTGTGGAGAACAAGTGCCTCAGAATCTCTGGGTCTGGGACCCAGGCACCAATAATTTTTAAAGTTTACCAGATGAATTCAATGTGGAACCAAGTGTTTTATGAAAGTATTAGTGAACAAATGGAAGTTAAAATTTGACCCCCATGTGGAGCTACCAATTCAGATAACTGAGGTGACAAATGGATGAACAAGTTCTACCAACCACAAATTTCACACATATTCAGATAACAACCCATATGTCACAACTTACTCAGCTGCTCAGTAGCTGTAAAATTTTTTGATATGATTGCCACACATCAATTTCAGAAAAGCTAAAATATGAAAAAACATGTGGCTTAGAATTGGGGAAACATGGTGATATTACTGGTAATGAGAGAGTAATTGCTCCTAGAAGCTTTTCAGCTTTAAAGGCCTTATTTTGACTCAAAATTTGGATTGTGACTTCAAAGGCCTCATCACTCAGTGTGGTCTGTGGGCCAGGAGCATCACTATCTCCAGGCAGCTTGTTAGAAATGCAGAGTCCTGCCCTACCCCAGACCTGCTGACTCAGAACCCATGCTTTAATACCTCCAGGTGACTCACATGCACAGTTAGTTTGAGAGGCACTGATTTCAGGCACTCCAGTAAAAAGAAAAAGTGGGCAAACAAAACCAAGTGTTAAAATTTAACAATTTAAGAGGTTCAAATATTTTACAAACTCACTAATCAGATGACAATTTAGAGTGTTTGGATTCTGCTGATCAAAAAGAAAGATTTTGTTGTGATTTCCTCTTTTACCACTTACCAGCTGTGTTAACAAGACACAAGTCCTTGATAGAAAGCTTTGAGAAGGTTCATGTTGAGCAACGATGAAGGCTGATGTACCAGTCTTTACATTATGCCTTTCCTTCTGTGATTTTGTTTGTGAAGAACATCTACATTGTGATAGGATCTTCGTTACTTAGAAGTCCCACTGCTCCTCTAGATTACCCACCTGAACGTATTGTACTCAATCTGAGACATCATGATTGTCTCCATGGCAAGTGATGATTTCATAAATTCAGAATTTCAGAATTAAAAACAGGTGAACAAGAACTGATGCAGTCATAAGCAGCAAAGCTCCTTTGTTCAATACATGCCTCCAGTGAACAGGCAAACATAAATACTAAACATTAAATTCATACACGCATGCATGCACACATACATGCACACCCACACACACATGCACACATGGAACAGGGAGGGTAAAACGGAGTTTGAGATCATCCTGATTCAACAGGGTGGTTTTCCAAAGTTGCAAACTGTTTTTAATGCTTCAAGGCTCATAAAGTTGTTAAAACAATGAGGACATACATCATTCTACCTTCGCACATAATCCTACCAAACCCTACTTTTTACTTTCTCCAGCCTCGGGGGACAACAGCATTTGAATCAAAAGCGTGCAGCTGTAGAGTCTTCAGAATTAAAAAAAAAAGGCTAAACTACCAGAAGAATTAATTTTTTTTAAGCAATATTCTGGAACTGATAGAACACACCAACTTCTCCAATGACCAAAACACATATGCGTGACTGTGCATTTATGCCTTCATATATAACATCTCTTAATAAATACTAAAATGTTTTATCCAACAAATATTCCTCAGACACCTATTACCTAAAAGGCATTCTGCTGGACTCTTCAGGTGTAAAGGTGGAACTTCTCCAGCTACAGGGAGGTGATACCTCCAGGTTCCAGTCTCAAGGAGGAACACAACATTCCAAGGTGCAGATAATAAAACTGTCTGCTAGGCCCTGTTCAATCTGAGTCCCCCAAATGCATACATTTATCTTTGTGCAAGACTTTAACTGCTAACTTCTGCTTTCTGTAATCTGCTTGCTTGCTTATTCAAGGACATAGTTGGAGTCTTTATAAGCTGCCTCCTCTGGAGGCTGGGGGCTGATCTCCTCTAACCCTGCATGGTAGAGAGTCATTCGCCAGCCGGCTAATAAAGGCTCTTAATTTTCTCTGATTCAGCTCTGTGGGTCCCTGTTCTCACCTGCGCCACACACAGGGAGCACCCAGATACCTCAAAAAATAATCACTGATATCTCATAGCACATTACATTACCAAGCTATCTGCCACATTCAATAAAATCCTTTGAGCCTCAAAAAACAAAACAAAACAAAACACTGTGAATCTAAACTTGTTCTATGAAGCCAGTATTACCCTGTACCAAACCAGATGAAGATATTACAGAATAATTACAGGTCAATATCCCTGATGAACTTAGATGCAAAAATTCTCAACAAAACATTAGTAAACCTGATTCAACAAATCATTAAAAGGATTATATACTATGAGTAAGTGAGATTCATCCCAGCAATGCAAGGATAATTCGACATCCATAAATCAATCAATGTGATGCATCACATTAACAAAATAAAGCATAAAATAAATATAATCATCTCTTTAGCCACAGCAAAAGCATTGGACAAAATTCAACATCGTTTTAAGATAAAAAAAAAAACTCTCAACAAAGCGGGTATAGAAGGAATATATCTTAACATAATAAAGGCTATATGACAAACCCACAGCAAATATCATACTCAGTGGTCAAAATCTGAAAACTACTCCACTAAGATCAGGACCAAAACAAGCATGCTTCTATTCAACATACTATTAGAAGTCCCAGTCTCAGCAATCAAATAAGAAAAAGAAATGAAAGGCATCCAAATCAGAAAGGAACAATAAACAAAACTCATTATTTGCAGATGGCATTGTACTATTTATAGAAAACCCTAAAGATTTCACCAAAAAATTATAAGAACTAATAAATAAATTCAGTAAAGTTGCAGGATACAAAATCAATACACAGAAATCTGCTGTGTTTCTATACACCAATAACAAACAATCAGAAGGAGAAATTAAGAAAACAATCCCATTAACAATTGCACCAAAAAGCATAAAGTATCTAGGAATAAATTTAACCAAAAAGGTGAAAGATCTATACTCTGAAAACTATAAGACACTGAAGAAACTGAAGAAGATACAAATAAATAGAAGAATATACCTTGCTCATGGATTAGAAGGATTAATATTGTTAAAATGTCTTAAAGCAACATATACACTCAATGTAATGCAATCCCTATTAAAATACCAATGGAATTCTCAGAATTAGAACAACTAATCTTAAAATTTATATGGAATCACAAAAAGACCCCAAATAGCCAAAGGAATTTTGAGAAAGAACAAAGTGGGAAGTATCAAGCTCTCTGATATCAAACCATACTACAAAATTACAATAACCAAACCAGTAAGGTACTGTCATAAAAACAAAAAGGCAGATCAATGGAATGAAATAAATCCCCACTTACATGGTCAATTAATCAATGACAAAGGAGATAAGGTACAAAGGATAAAATGGGATAAAGACAATCTCTTTAATAAGTGGCCTAGGAAAACTGAACAGAGAGATACATGCAAAAAAAAATGAGCCACTTTCTTATACCATATACAGCAATAAACTCAAAATGAATTAAAGACTTAAATTTAAGACATGAAACCATAAAACTCCTAGAAGAAAACAGAGACAGTAAACTCTTTGACACTGCTCTTGGCAATTATCTTTTTGGATCTGTCCACTCAGGCAAGAGTGACAAAAGAAAAAATAAACAAATGGGACTACATCTAACTAAAAAATTTTACACAGTGAAGGAAACTATCAACAAAATGAAAGATAACTCACTGAATAGGAGAAGATATCTACTTCAGTGTTCTATAACTGCATGATCATTGTGAAGATATTTTAACACAGTGATTTGCAATGTTTGTTGCATTTTTGAATCATCTAGGGAGAGCCAATGCCTCAGAAGAAATTTGCAAATTATACATCTGATCAAGATTTAATACCACAAAAAACAAACAATGCAATTAAAAAGAGGGCAGAGGACCTGAACACACATAAAAGTGGCCAATAGATTTATGAAAAGATATACCACATCACTAATCATCAGGGAAATGCAAACTAAAATTACAATGAAATATCACCTCATATTTGTCGAATGGCTATCATCAATACACCAACAAACAACCAGTGCTGGTGAAGATGTGGAGAAAGGGAACCCTCGTACACTGTTGGTGGTATTGCAAATTGGTGCAGCCACTGTGGAAAACGGTATACCTATTCCTCAAAAAATTAAAAATAGAGCTACCATATGACACAGAAATTCCACTTCTGGGTATTTATCTGAAGAAAAAACACTAATTTGAAAAGATATATACACCCATGTTCATTAAAGCACTAGTATTAATAGCCAAGATATAGAAGCAGCCTAGCTGTCCACCAACAGATGAATGGTTAAAAATGTGGTATTATATACCATATTCTGTTGGACTCCAAAGCCCATGCTTTTCCTGCTGTGTCATGTGACAAGATGTTTTATCCTTCTGTTGCCATTTTCAGCCATAGCCTCCTCAAATCATGGAATAGGACACTCAGTAATCATCTTATCTTTTACACCTACAGCAAACCCATTTACAGCATTCCTGAACAAGGGTCGTATCACCACTGCTTGCAACCCAACAGTGATGGTAGCTCACTCCCACTATGCTGGGCAGCTTTGACCAAAAATTTATTGTTGAGTTGTGATCTAATCTCCTGTAAGTTCACTTATTGCTCTCTGTTCTGTGTTCAAGAAAAGTTAAGGCAGGTTCATCTATCATCATTGTGATATCCTTCAGATTTTCAAGGCAGGCATCTCCATTTCACTTGCACTTCCCTCCTCCATGCTCAACATCCCTATTTTCTCAGAAAGCACATCCTCTTATCAATGACCCTCTAAACATGTCACAGGAATAACGGATTACAGTACTTTAGGTGTTAGCTAGCCACAGACTGAATACAATGACTTACTAATTAATTCATTTATATATTCTGTCTCTTACTGTATTCTGAAAGAGGAGTAAGCATGACTGTTAGTCCAATGCCTTGCAAGTGGGTGCTTGTTGGTGTTTCTTGATCCCCTGACTCATTTGTCCAGCAATATTCTTTTCTTATCAATCTTTGGGGCCCCTCAAATGCTCTCCATTTTCCAAATAACTGACTTCAGGAGCTGAGATGAGCATGGAAGGGCTGATCCCCACAAGCCATATGCATCTTGAAACCTCTTTGGGGCAATGATAAATGTGACAAGGTCTATGAAATACCTGTCAATAATGGATATAAAACTATGTTATGACAGTGTTCACTGTACTTCATTGATAACCTGTCTGAAACACACTGTTTGAAATACCAGTTAGTATTAGTTATCTACTGCTGCATAACACATTATTTCAAAATTTAGTAATTTAAAATATCAGTAATTATTGTCCAGGCATCCATCACAGTTTCTGTGTGTCAGGAATTCAGGTGTGGCTTGGCTGAGCAGTTCTGGTTCAGAGTCCCTCTTGAATGTGCATCATATGCCAGCCTTAGCTGCTATCATCTGACAACTTACTTGAGGCTAGAGAAACTTATTCTTCCAGTAATTCATTTAGATGGCTAGCAAGTGGTGCTGGATATTTGCATAAGGCCTCAGTTCCTCTCTCCATGGGCTCCTCCACAGAGCTACATGGATATCTTCACAGCAGGATGGCCACCTTCAACCAGAGCAAGCTATCCAAGAGACCCAAACTTAAACTGCAATACATGTTTTTGACTGAGCCTTGAAAGTCATATATCACTTTTGCTGTATTCTATTGGTCACACAGTCCAGACCTGATTCAAGATGTGAGGGTTACAAGGATCAGTGGAGATCTTGAAGGCTTTTTTGGGTATTTTATATATAAACCTTGGCTCCCATTCCCATTTTGGGCAGTGTATTGTCTTCACTCAGAAGTCTGATTGCTCAAACCTAGAGATTAATTAGAAGAAGCTGAGCCACTGAAATTCACAAGGTGCTGTAAGTTCTAGAGGTTCATCTAGAATTCTACAGTTCATTCGTTTATTTCTCTAAAATAAATGAGCATTTACTTGTTGAGCATTTACTCTATACTGGGCACATTTCTAATACTTGGAATATATCAGAGAGCAAAACTAAACAATGGGCAAGTATATTTATTCATCTGTCTTCTTTCTAGATTTTTTAAAAAACAGATTGACATCTTCTGATTTCTGGGCTTCTTGAAAGTCATTCTGTTAATTCTAAGCCTCACCTTCATACATTTAAAAACAACAAGTACTATTATTGTTATATAAATAACATCTGTAGGACATTCAGTATGTATCAGATATGTGCTAAACAGTTTACACTCACTATACCATGTGATACTCTTAACAGCTCTATGAAGTAAGTACTATTATTATCACATCAGCATTTTTTTTTTTTTTTGCAAATGAGGAACCTGAGACTTAGGTAAATAACTTGTCCAAAATCATACAGTTAGGGAATGGAAGATCTGGGACTCTGAATCTGAAATTGTCTTACATCAAAATCTGTATTCTAAAAGTTGATGAATCATCCCCTAGCAGACACTGAAACTCAAATGCCTCCAGAAGCCAGGTAAGTGGTATAAGGAGAAGAGAGCTAATGAGACAATAAGGAATAGTGAAGCCATTGGTGAGCCATCGACTCATGTCTGTCTCAAGGCATGAAAGTTCACATTTTTCTAAAACACTGCACCAGCCAAATAAAATACATCCCAGGGCCAGATTCAGCTAACAAGACTCAGGTTCAAAACTTAGGTATCATATGTTAAATTCAATTAATTTCTCAACCACAAGAATCTTTGACAATCTTATACAGCTTGGTTTTCATTCAAACTTTATGTTTAAAATATTGGTTTCTCATGATGAATGAGTGGGGGATAGACTTAGGCTTCATTCTTCATTAATTCATTCAACAACTATTAATTGAGAGGTTTCTATATACTAAGCTCTGGGGTTAAAGCAGATAATATGACAGATGTCATTGCTGATTCTTGGAAATTAGGTCTAGTTAATGAGCTTTTGCATTGATGCTCAAGAGGGGACACATGTTTCTCAGACTTATTTTAGTATTTTGCAAGACCTAAGTGTTCCCAAAAAGAAGACTTTGAGAATTACTTTGCTTTAAAGCAAGAGATGCAAGATTATAGTACATTAGCTAAGCAGATATGCTCGATTTGGCCAGCTCAGTGATTTATAAAGCTTTTGGACACAGATTCCACCATTATCTATTGGATATCACCTGTCCTGTTTCAACATTTATATTACCTAATGGCTCCTGAAGCATTTGCATTTACAACACAGAATCTCTGCTGTTCTAAAACACTCTTAGCATCTCAGGAAAAACTGAGAAAGAATGGAGACTGATTATTTAAATATTTCAGGTAGAGATAAAGCCAGAGCAATGACTGGAAAGCAAGGAAGACATGCCAAGATAGAAAAACAGCAGAGACACCAAGCAACTCTGTGGAATAGTAGGAAACAGAAATATTGTGATGAGAAAATGACTTGGGAGACAAATCCACAGGCAATAAAATGAGATCCATGCTACCCTGAGTGCAGTAGAAACAGCACTCCTCAAAGATAAGATTGCCAGACAAAATACAGAATTCCCAGTTAAATATGAATTTCAAAGAAACAAGAAATTCATTTTAAGTAGAAATATGTCCCAAGCATTATATATTAAGAAACTATTTGGTTTTTATCTGAAATTCAAATTTGACTGGATGTTACGGATTTTCATTTGCAAAATCTGGCAACCCTATTCAAGGGACAACTAGCCAGTGGCTTAGTGGCAACTTGTGGGTTTTTTTTTTTCTCCTAATGTGAAGGAAAGAAATTAGTGGACATTTCTCATGTATAGAATCAGGCTCCACTCGGTGGCCTGACTGAAGCGGTAGGATACTGTGGGATACTACAACCATCAGAAATGCAGGGAAGCTGAAGTCCATCTATTTGAGAATAGAATCAATCAATGTCTTTGGACCTCGGTAGAGACCTTGCAAGCCAACTAGTATCACTCCCTGCAGGAAATCTCCCAGAAATGGCCAAAGTAGTTGCCTAATTATAACCAGAGTTAAAAATATCATTGCATGGGGGATTAGCCATATGCCCCTTGATTTGTATTTTGCTCCCAGACATAGAGAAATATTCATATGTTGGTTCTACAGAATACCAGCCCAAATCTTGGCCAAAAGTCAGCGGAAGAAAAAAACTGTCAGGTAGTTTTTTTCAATATCATCAAATGTTTGCTATACTTTCTTCTAGATTTTTAGGGGGAAAAAAAGAAAGCTTTTTGTTCATTATTAATCTTTACTATAAAAGTACATCTAATTCCACAAAAAAAAAATGTGTGCATTTTCAAAAACATAATCTTGGTCATTTCTCAAACCAAAGTTTTCTCCCATTGGAATGATCATTGTTGAGCTTTAAAATTCCGTTGGAATTCTTTGAAAATAATTCTCATTAAGGTGATCCATCATCCTTAAGGGCTTTCAAAAACAAAAGGGAGTATCACTGTGCAAAGGTTTCTTTTTTGAATATGGTGATATTTGAGCTGCAACAGTTTTTTTAAAACTCCTACTTTCACCTTAGAAAATTCTAACAGGAAAGGGTGAAGGCTGTGGAGAGTTTCCATGGCCAAGTTTTCCATTTCTCATCCAGACAGAGAAAATGTATGGGGCATGGGGGGCTATGTATATTTGATTTCCTTTCTTTACTTTTTACCTGAAGTTCATTTGTACTTTTATATGGATGTGCTTGAGATACATAGGTGTGTGTGTACATATAATGTGTGCACATATATGGATGTGTGTGAACACATTTGGTTTTACTATCTCATATGATATGAAGACTTCTTCCTTTGCATTCCAGTTCTTTTTGGGAGCAGAGGGAAACAAATGTAATTATTCTTATACTTGAGATTTGGTGGTTAATTTTACGTGTCAACTTGGCTAGGCTATACTACCCAGATATTTGCTCCAACACCAGCTGGAAGTTGCAATGAAGGCATTTTTCAGATAAGGTTAACATTTAATCAATAGACTTTGAAAAAAATCATATTACCTTACATAATGTGGATGAGTCTCATCCAGTCAGTTGAAGACCTTAAAAGAAACAGACTGAAGTCCTCTGAGAAAGAGAGCATTTTATTAACTGATTGCCTTTGGACTTGAGCTTCAATACCACCTCTTCCCTAGACCTCTAACCTACTGTCTTATCTTGCAGATTTCAGATTTACTGGCCTCCAAAATCAAGTAAGCCAATCGCTTAAAATAAATCTCTTAATAAATTTTCCGTTAAGATGATTAAATTGTATTTTTCATTATGTAATCGGTTCATGAAATACTTCTGGAATCTTCTCTGAGTTCTATATGGCTTTCTAGGCTCTCTGTCTTGACTTAAAAGATGCATTCAGAAGCCCACCTCTATATACAGCCTTGGCCAGAGATTTCAAAGAGCTGAATGGGCCCCCTCCTTCCTTCCCTTTGCCACTTCACTCAAGAAGAGTGAATTTCCCTACAAATATGTCTTCTCCCCCACTTCCTGGAGCTTAGATTTTACTATCAGAGACAGGATGGGGAGTTTATTTTAAAAACTAGACAAGAGACAAAAGATGCTACTTTCATTGCATATGTGAAATTTTTGCACAGGTGCAGGATTCAAAGGAGGTTCAATGTAAGGAAGAGGAGCAGCAGGCTGGATCCCAAAATCTTCAGAAACTTCAAGGACATGAATCAGAATTCAGGTCTCAGTGCTGAACTGAAGGATCTCCACGAGGACCATGGATCCAGGATAAGGGGTGAATGGGAGTCTGTGACCAGGCCTCCTTAGATGACATCGCTGTTACCCAGATGGCATTAAACAGTTATGCTTGGCTTCAATGGAACTCTGAATCACATGTGCCCAGGGTGTGTTAAAAATCCACTGGTGAGGTTAGCCCAAACACTCATATTCTGCTTTCCTATGTATGGGTATCAAAGTTAGTGCAGGCCCCTCGACACCATAATCCATTATCAAAAAATGAAAGCAGCTGGTTGGATTTCTAAACTTTCCACACAGAGAAACATCTGGTCCCAGTTTGCTGCAAAGAAATTAGTTTTGTTCTTCCTCACAATCCAGGTCCAGAAAGCACTGGGAACAGCCCGGTTCCTCAAATAAAAAACTGCCATGCAGGTCTTAGGCTTCATTCATGCTAAAGAATTTTCAGCCCATTTTCACTGCCAGTGCCTTTCTACCTCCAGCCTGGGGGCCCCAGCCAAGCAGGAACTGTGAAACCCCACCAGTTTAGAATGAGGAGGCTGGGAATTAGCCAAACAGCTCCAGTCCCTTAGAGAAATCTTTGTACAGATCATGTGTATGGAGGAAAAAAAATAAGTTGTAATGGACTGTCTCAGAACCAGTTTTTTACGTTTGTGTAAAGTTGAAGTATTGACTAACTTTCTGTTAATTTCAAAGGCAAAGCTAGGCCATAATTTATTCCTTTGATTCCACTGACCATCAGCAGTTGTGGCCATTTTCTGCCCAGCTATAGAGAATAGTTAAATGATGATGTCCTTATCCCCCTTTGACTTCTCTTCCAGCCTGTTTCAGCAGTCTCACCCAGGCACTTCCTGTCTCCCCAGTTCCACTGTCTGGCACTTATTTCAGACAAGTCAATATGTTTAAATTATATCTGAACTCAAGGTAATTAATCATAAAGCTTTATTGCTTTGTAATGTGTTTTTTTTTTTTTTACTTCTGGATGGCATTCCACTGAATCACAATTAAAAAGAAAAAGCTATCCATGATGCATTGTGAATATCACATAAATGCTTAGGCTGAGAATCCTTTCTGGACAAGCACAAGAAGCACATTGAAAACCTCTGCTGTTTTAGGGATCTAAGAGGGTCAAAATGGCATTTTGGGAAATGTTAAGCAGATCAAAGGAAAGAACCGCATGAGCTGACTGGATCCCAGTGTATAGAAAAAACCTAATTTGAAAACATAAAAGTCAGGTGATGAGTTGTCTCTTTAATGCATTTTGCAAACATAGCAAAGGCTTTGAAGTTTACCACATAACTATGCCATGGGACTGTATTGGAGACACATTACTGAAGATTGATAGGTATTTGCTTCAAACAAATGGTGGTCTCCTCCAATTTTAATGGTGGCCTTATAGCAGATGACCTTAGTGTTTAGTTTCGTCATTCACATCTAGTCCAAGACTTGAATGGATAGGACGTAATCATTCCTAACACTCTCAAGGGTCAACTGGTATTCAGGTTCCCATTTCTCCGTGAAGAATTTCCCATCTAGGACAAGAATGAAGGGTACCATCAAGGACACTTCAAAAAGGGTGGTAACCAAAGACTTGAAAACCCATATTTGAAAAGATATTTTCACATTGATGTTCATAGCAGCATTATTCACAGTGGCCAGGGCATGGAAGCAACTGAAGTGTCTTACAAGAGATGATTGCCTAAAGAAGCTGTGGTATACAATGGAATACTACTCAGCCATAAGAAGAGATGAAATATTACCATTTGCGACAATATGGATGGACCTGGAGATAATCATGCTAAGCGAAATAAGCCAGACAGAAAAAGTTTAAAATCACATGGTATCATTTATATGTGGGATATAAACATAAAAGCAACAAATGAACAGGACAAACAAACAGAAACTCATGGACTATAGACTAGTGGTTACCAGAGGGGAGGGGGAAGGGGGAAGGAGAGAAGTAAACAGGGTAAAGGGGGTCAAATATGTGGTGACAGAAAGAAATCTAACTATGGGAGGTGAACATATAGTGTAAATATATACATATGTTGTTTTATATATATATAAATATATATATATATTTTACTGTTAAAGTGTACAGTGAAATATTGGATTTTGTTAACCAATGTCACCATTAAAAAAGTGAAAAAAAAAGGTAGTAAAAAGTAAACCTAGGGTTCTAAAAGATGGAGCTGAAGACTCATTTAGAGATACAACCTTCCAAACATTAAGGTTAATTTAGGTGGATTTCAGAATTTATAAAAATAATATACACTGTTGTATCAGGGCAGGAAACAGATATGCTAGGCATTTTAAGCAGGAAGAGACTTAATACAGGGAATTAGGGCTTTCAAAATCACTGGATGAACTAAAGGAGTAGGTTCTAGGCTGTGTCTTGTGGAATGACTCCTAGAACCACCTAATGCTGATACAAAAAAGGAATGGTGAAAAGCACAAGACTGGGTATTTCAGGACAGTAGCTAATCTCTTTCAAAAGCATCTTGAAGTAGGAATAGGCTAAGTACTATATTCCTGCAATGTAGGCCTTAATAAAATAACAAAAACAAAAAATCAACCAAATAAAAAACTCTCAGCCTGATACTCATTTACATTCTCCAAGACCCATTTTTTTTTCTAAATTCTTGTTATCCTGAGGTTAGCACTCGAAGATATATATAAGTAAAAATAAAACAATTTATTTAATGTGAAAGACAGACAAGCTAACAGTATGTATTTCTCTGGGCAGATTCTCATAGAAGGCAAGCTTAAAATGGGTGGCTGTCTACATTTGAATCACAGCACTGGAGTGATACTTAGTGAGCAAGCATTAGTTTGTCTCAGCAAATATATTAATTACATTCTTGATCAAATTCTGAGACATGGAATATAAAAACTATTTTATAACAGGTGCAGGCAAACTATCTCTCACCCCTATTTTTTGTCAATAAAGTTTTATTGGAACACAGCAATGTCTATTTGTTTACCTGGTGTTAATGGCTGCTTTTGCACACCAATGGCAGGCAGAGTTGAGTAGTTGTAAAAGAGGTATTTAGGCCACAAAATCTAAAACATTTACCATCAGCTCCCTTTAAAGTTTTCTAATTTCTGGATTAGGATATCAGAGATCACATATACAATTCACAGATGGCAGTTGCCAATATTAATATAGATTGTTACAAACTAGTCACTGCCATGCTATTTAAACATTGAGTCACAATGGAGAATCATTGTTTTCCACACAAAAAAAAAGCTATTTGTTATTTCCTGTCTGGCAATACAGTCCTGCTTTTCTATTATCTTTTGAACTGAGTAGGAAGCACTTAAAAATGCTGGCTAGCAAATTCTGGCAGTTTTTCAAAGGTTCTAGATTCAAAACAAGCAAGTTTTCTAGATCAGAGCTGTCCAGTAAAATTTTCTATACCTGCATATCCAATATACTTAAACTCAACTTTAAATTTCATCCAATTTTAATTAATTTTAATTTAAACAGTCATATATCTAGTGGCTACCATATTGGTCAATGCAGTTATAAATCATAACCTATGTTCTCCTGGTTGTTTTATCAGTTACCAACACCTCGCTTAAAGGTAAAAGATTTCAATGTAACTGATAGGGATGTGAACAGACCCACAAAGCAATGAAGATCTCAAAAATATTTTATAAAAAGGCATTAGAACAGACTGGTATAAATAATCAATGCATGGAAAACACTCTCTTATTGGCAGCACATAAATCTAAATTGTGAAGGTAGTGAAATCTGGTAGAGTGATAGTGTCTGTTAAGCTTCAGTGTTGAAAACATTTTCATCTTTTTGAAGATTCTGGTTTCTAGTACAGTGAATCTCCTTTTGCATAAACTAGAGTTCAAGTTTTTTACTTAGTTCATAAATCATTTAAACCATTGATCAGTTCTAAATATTCATATTTACTACCCACATTCTCCTTTCTGCCTCTCATTATATTTATTACTTTGGTTTAGTTTTCCTATTAATTTAAATGCTATTCTTTCTCATTTAGAGAGTCAATGATTTGGGAAAAATTACTTCAAATCTGTTTTTCACCATTGACCAGTATCCCAATAGGAAAATTATTTCTGGGTTTGAACAGACAATTCATTTCTGTTTTTTTTTTTTTATTGTATCTTTCTGGATGTGAAAGAAACAGACTGAGAACTCCCAACATACCCACTTATGACCAACTCAAAGGAATATGAGGAGCGACAACTCAGCTGCCAGCTTCCCTTGTCTCAGAATCACATGTCTGTCAGATAAATAGGATATGGGCCACATTTCCCCAGCTGGACATCTGGGCTTTGCAGCTGCCACAAGGACCCCATGTGGCTAGGAATGTCAGCTTAAATCTGAGGCTGAGCCAAGGAAAGGAGAAATGGCAGGAGTCTGTGTGGTACCTGAGACATTTCCTGTGACCACCTTTATCTCATACCTTTGTCAAATCTCAAAGGACATAATATATACTAGAGCCATCACTCTGTCACAAAATACCAAATTGCAATGTTTGGGAAGTGAACAACAAAAAGTTGCCCCCTTTGCACTGAATAAGTACTGCAGCTCCATCCAATTTTAAGGCCATTTGTTCCCATTGAAACAAAATCTAAAAAAAAAAAACTCTTCTGGGCCTGTTTGATTATGTCTCACACACTTTCTTTTTCTGTGCAGGACTAGATTGAACATGGCAGTGCTAAGAGATGCGGCTTTTCAAACTTTAGTTGACAATTACTGCAGCATTCTCCTTCCAAGAGCAAAATTTTTCTAGGGACTTAAGTCTAAAAGCAATGTAGAAATTCAGAAAGCTCTAGAAAGTAACAACAGAAGAGTCCTCAACAGTACCACTGTCCACAGATATTAGGACAAGGGAGGTTCCTTTCTCTACCATATCAATTAGAAATCTAAAGGGCATGTACCAAGCCTGTCACTGATCATCTTATTCAGAGAAGCAGCCATGACTTGAAGGCAGTCAAAGGAATGATTTTACTCCAGAGCAGGATGGAACTCTTATCTGAGGTGTCACGATAACTGTGGAAAGTCAAAAACACCAGTACATAAAGGTTCCAATAATAAACAAAATGTATGCCTGATGAAAGCAGTTTCTGACTGTGACTATTTTCTACATTTGCCATGGCAGTACAACTTTCCAGAACTATTGTGGCTGGAATTTTGGTCTAAACTGATCAGTCATGGTCTCCAAAGTCACTGTAAACAGAGTAACTAACACTCCTGTGTTGCTGCCAATTGCGCTACTGTGTAGACAAACCATGGATGATAAGATTGGCTTGGCAGTTGGAATAGTCTCCCATGGGCTATATTGTGACATGCAAAATGCCTTGTAATTTTTGTCAAGGCAGAGATGCTTGCTAAATTCCAGTGCTACTATATCTGGGCATGTTTTTCCTGGACTGTCACCCAGGGAAAGCCCCTCAATGAGGACAACTACGGTATAAGAAAGAGCTCTTGAAGTCAAAGGACCCACAACTCACAAGTCTCTTAACCTCTCTATACCTCAGTTTCCTTATATTTGTGAAAAGCTATCTTACAAGTTATTTTAGAAATCAAGTAAGATAACAAATGTTCCTGTTACATGATGAAAAATTAAAAAGCGTCACTGATAAAATGCCATGATCTTATGATTGAATTGGAAGGGGCTATATGATGTAAACCAAAAATTTATACCAAAGGCAATTTTTTTCAACTTCTTTGCTATCTAGAAGCATAACTTCCTACCTTCAACTATTTCTTAAGCCCTGCACACAATATTCATTCCAGCTGCCCCCATCTTAAAGTGTGTGTGTAAAGTCAGCCTTAATATTTGTAGGGATGATGCTTGTCCCTAAGGCACACTAGAAATTTATTTCCTGCTGTTGTTGCAGTAACTCCATTTCTCCCAAAGAGGCCATGATATAAAGGAAATCACTATATAGCTAAATCAGTCTACAACTAACATAAACAAAATTCCCAGATGAACATTCAAATTTCAATCCATTATACTGTTTCTTCCCCAACCAGAGCCATACTTACTTGCCCGGTGTTATGGGATGAATTGTGTCCCCTTCAAATTCACAGAGTCCTAACCTCCAGTACCTCAGAAGGTGACCTTATTTGGAGATAAGGTATTTACAGAGGTTACCAAATTAAAATAAGGTCATTTTGTGGGCAGTAATTCAATATAACTGGCATCTTTATAACAAGAGGAAATTTGGAGACAAACACACAAGGAGAATGCTATGTAAAGCTGAAGGTAGAGTTTGGGGTGATACTTTCACAAGCCAAGGAATGCTGAAGACTAACAGCAAACTACCAGAAGCTACGGGAGAGGCATGGAATTTCCTCACAGTCCTAGAAGAAACTAATCTTGTCAACACCTCAGTCTTGCACTTTAAGCCTCTAGAATTTTGTTTCAGCAGCCCTAGCAAACTAATGTACTCTGGAAGGGTTATCCTCTAACAAAAAGAGATGGGTTATCCTGTAGGAGATATGATGGGGAATGAAGAGAAAGAACTAACATTTCCTGAGTACACACAGTATTTCAGGGTTTTATACTGTTAAGCTATGTGATTTAATACTTGTCATATCCCTGCAGAGTAGATATTCTGCATTTTGCAGATGAAGAGAACAGTTACAGGGATGTAAAGAATGCATAATATTGTAATAAGTACATATGTTGTATATGGGTATTAGACATTTTGGGGTAATCACTTTGCAAGCTATATTAATATCTAGTCCCTTTGCTGTCCTGGTCCAAGACTGGAGGGCAAGGGCAGGACCCTCTCTTTAAGGAGTGGCTGAAACCTACAAACAGACCTAAGTATAACATTATATATCAATTGTAATTGAAAAATTTAAAAAAAGAAAGAAAGAAAGAAAGAAAGAAAGAAAGAAAGAAAGAAAGAAAGAAAGAAAGAAAGAAAG